>CM038679.1:152106042-152628768 GCA_021605205.1 Aegilops longissima
CTAAGACAGATGGCAGGAAAACGTTCTGCCGCGCCACACGACGACGTCACCGACCGCGTAACGCCAAGACGGTGGCAATGGTAAACAGAGAAGAATTTGGCGGCCGCCACTACCGCGACGACGTCTACCGACTCGCTACGCTTAAGACAGGGTGGCAGATCACGGCTCGCCTCGCTCAGTCTCGGTCGCCGCTACCGTGATTTCGAGGTCCGCCGACTGCTGCTTCACTAAGACAGGTGGCAGCAGTGTCACATGCTCGTTCGTTATCCGTCGTCGCTATCGCGACGACGCCCGCCTTTGACTTGGCACGATAAGACAGGTGGCATTGGTGTCACGTGTCGCTCGTCAGTCGTCTATCGCTATCACAAGACATCTCGGCCTTTGACTCCGTGGACCCTAAGATAGACAGGTGGCAGCGGTACGAGCTCGCTTCGGCGTCTGCGCTCTCATCGCGGATTGACGCCCGCCGACTCACGGACTCTAAGGCAGGGTGGCAGGTGGGTGGCGGTGGTGTCACGTGCTGCGTCTTGGCGTCCGTCGTTGCTACGCGGCGGCGCCCGTCTCCACTCGCGTAACCCTAAGATGAACAGGTGGCGGTGGAGTCACGTGCTGCGTCTCGGCGTCGTCGTCGCTACGCGGCGGCGTCCACCGACTCACGTTACACTAAGATAGGGTGGCAATGGTGTCACGTGCTCCTCTCGGCGTCCGTCGTCGCTTCTGCGACGACGTCCTCCTGGACTCGCATAACGCTAAGACATGGTGGCAATGGTGTCACGTGCTCGTCTCGGCGTCCGTCATCGCTACCGCGATGAGTCCACCTCGACTCGCGTTACACTAAGATATGGTGGCAATGGTGTCACGTGCTCGTCTTGGCATCCGTCGTCGCTACCGCGACGACGTCCGCCTCGACTCGCGTTACGCTAAGACAAGGTGGCAGTGGTGTCAAGTGCTCGTCTTGGCGTCCGTCGTCGCTACCGCGACGACGCCCGTCTCAACTCGCGTAACCCTAAGATAGACAGGGTGGCAGTGGTGTCACGTGCTTGTCTCGGCGTCCGTCGTCGCTACCGCGGTGAGTCCACCTCGACTCGCGTTACGGTAAGACAGGGTGGCAGTGGTGTAACGTGCTCGTCTCGGCGTCCGTCGTCTCTACCGCGACGACGTCCGCCTCGACTCGCGTAACGCTAAGACATGGTGGCAGTGGTGTCACGTGCTCGTCTCGGCATCCATCGTCGCTACCACGACGACGTCCGCCTCGACTCGCGTTACGCTAAGACAGGGTGGCAGTGGTGTCACGTGCTCGTGTTGGCGTCCGTCGTCCCTACCGCGACGACGTCCGCCTCGACTCGCGTAACCCTAAGATAGACAGGGTTGCAGTGGTGTCACGTGCTTGTCTCGGCGTCCGTCGTCGCTACCGCGACGACGTCCGCCTCGACTAGCGTTACGCTAAGACAGGGTGTCAATGGTGTCACGTGCTCATGTCGGCGTCCGTCGTCGCTACTGCGACGACGTCCGCCTCGAATCGCGTAACCCTAAGACATGGTGGCAATGGTGTCACGTGCTCGTCTCGGCGTCCGTCGTCACTACCGCGACGACGTCCGCCTCGACTCACGTTACGCTAAGACAGGGTGGCACTGGTGTCATGTGCTCATCTCGGTGTCCGTTGTTGCTACCGCGACGACGTCCGCCTCGACTCGCGTTTCGCTAAGACAGGATGACAATGGTGTCACGTGCTCGTCTCGTCGTCCGTCGTCACTACCGCGACGATGTCTGCCTCGACTCGCGTAACGCTAAGACAGGGTGGCAATGGTGTCACGTGCTTGTCTCGGCGTCCATCATCGCTCACTACCGTGACGACGTCCGCCTCGACTCGCGTTACGCTAAGACAGGGTGGCAGTGGTGTCACGTGCTCATCTCGGCGTCCGTCGTCTCTACCGCGACGACGTCCGCCTCGACTGATGTTACGCTAATACAGGTGGCAGTGGTGTCACGTGCTCGTCTCGACGTCCATCATCGCTACCGCGACGACGTCCGCCTCGACTCGCGTTACCCTAGGATAGACAGGGTGGCAGTAGTGTCACGTGCTCATCTCGGCGTCCGTCGTCACTACCGCGACGACGTCTGAATCGACTCGCGTTACGGTAAGACAGGGTGGCAGTGGTGTCACGTGCTCGTCTCGGCATCCATCGTCGCTACTGCGACGACGTCCTCCTCGACTTGTGTTACGCTAAGATAGGGTGTACAGTGGTGTCACATGCTCGTCTCGGCTTCCATCGTCGCCACCGCGACGACGTCCGCCTCGACTCGCGTAACCCTAAGACAGGGTGGCAGTGGTGTCACGTGCTCGTCTCGGCGTTCGTCCTTGCTACCGCGATGATGTCCGCCTCGTCTCGCGTTACACTAAGACAGAGTGGCAGTGGTGTCACGTGCTCGTCTTGGCGTCCGTCATCGCTACCGCGACGACGTCCGCCTCGACTCGCGTTACGCTAAGACAGGGTGGCAGTGGTGTCACGTGCTCGTCTTGGCGTCCGTCGTTGCTACCGCGACGACGCCCGTCTCCACTCGCGTAACCCTAAGATAGACAGGGTGGCAGTGGTGTCACGTGCTCGTCTCGGCGTCCGTCGTCGCTACCGCGACGACGTCCATCTCGACTCACGTTACACTAAGATAGGGTGGCAATGGTGTCACGTGCTCCTCTCGGCGTCCGTCGTCGCTTCTACGACGACGTCCTCCTGGACTCGCGTAACGCTGAGACATGGTGGCAATGGTGTCACGTGCTCCTCACTACCGCGACGACGTCCGCCTCGACTCGCGTTACGCTAAGACAGGGTGGCACTGGTATCACGTGCTCGTCTCGGTGTCCGTCGTTGCTACCGCGACGACGTCCGCCTCGACTCGCGTTTCGCTAAGACAGGATGGCAATGGTGTCACGTGCTTGTCTCGGCGTCCGTCGTCACTACCATGATGACGTCCGCCTCGACTCGCGTTACGCTAAGACAGGGTGGCAGTGGTGTCACGTGCTCGTCTCGGCGTCCGTCGTCGCTACCGCGACGAGGTCCGCCTCGACTCGTGTTTCGCTAAGATAGGGTGGCAGTGGTGTCACATGCTCGTCTCGTCGTCCGTCGTCGCTACCGCGACGACGTCCGCCTCGACTCGCGTTACGATAAGACAGGGTGGCATTGGTGTCACGTGCTCGTATCATCGTCCGTCGTCGCTACCGCGTTGACGTCCGCCTCGACTCGCGTGACCCTAAGATAGACAGGGTGGCAGCGGTGTAACGTGCTCGTCTCGGCGTCCGTCATCTCTACCGTGACGACGTCCTCCTCGACTCACGTTACGCTAAGACAGGGTGGCAGTGGTGTCAAGTGCTCGTCTCGGCGTCCATCGTTGCTACCGCGATGACGTCCGCCTCGACTCGCGTTACCCTAAGATAGACAGCGTGGCAGTGGTGTCACGTGCTCATCTCGGCGTCTGTCGTCGATACCGCGACAACGTCCGCCTCGACTCGCGTTACGCTAAGACAGGGTGGCAGTGGTGTCACGTGCTTGTCTCGGCGTCGTCGTCGCTACGCGGCGGCGTCCGCCTCGACTAGCGTTACGCTAAGACAGGGTGTCAATGGTGTCACGTGCTCATGTCGGCGTCGTCGTCGTCGCTACGCGACGACGTCGCCTCGACTCGCGTAACCCTAAGACATGGTGGCAATGGTGTCACATGCCCGTCTCGGCGTCCGTCGTCACTACCGCGACGACGTCCGCCTCGACCTGCGTTACGCTAAGACAGGGTGGCACTATTGTCATGTGCTCATCTCGGTGTCCGTCGTTGCTACCGCGACGACGTCCGCCTCGACTCGCGTTTCGCTAAGACAGGATGACAATGGTGTCACTTGCTCGTCTCGTCGTCCATCGTCGCTACCGCGACGACGTCCGCCTCGACTCGCGTAACGCTAAGACAGGGTGGCAATGGTGTCACGTGCTCGTCTCGGCGTCCATCGTCACTACCGTGACGACGTCCGCCTCGACTCGCGTTATGCTAAGACAGGGTGGCAGTGGTGTCACGTGCTCGTCTCGGCGTCCGTCGTCGCTACCGCGACGACGTCCGCCTCGACTCGTTTTCGCTAAGACAGGGTGCCAGTGGTGTCACATGCTCGTCTCGTCGTCCGTCGTCGCTACCACGACGACGTCCGCCTCGACTCGTGTTACGATAAGACAAGGTGGCATTGGTGTCACGTGCTCGTCTCAGCGTCCGTCCTCGCTACGCGGCGGCGTCGCCTCGACTCCGTGACCGAAGATAGACAGGTGGCGGGGTGTAGCGTGCTGCGTCTCGGCGTCCGTCGTCTCTACCGCGGCGGCGTCCGCCTCGACTGACGCTACGCTAAGACAGGGTGGCAGTGGTGTCACGTGCTCGTCTTGGCATCCATCGCCGCTACTGCGGCGGCGTCCGCCTCGACTCGCGTTACCCTAAGATAGACAGGGTGGCAGTAGTGTCACGTGCTCATCTCGGCGTCCGTCGTCGCTACGCGGCGGCGTTCGACTTCGACTTCGTGTTACGCTAAGATAGGGTGTCGGTGGTGTCACCTGCTGCGTCTCGGCTTCCGTCGTCGCTACGCGGCGGCGTCCGCCGACTTCGCGTAACCCTAAGACAGGGTGGCAGTGGTGTCACGTGCTCGTCTCGGCGTTCGTCATTGCTACCGCGACGATGTCCGCCTCGACTCGCGTTACACTAAGACAGAGTGGCAGTGGTGTCACGTGCTCGTCTTGGTGTCCGTCATTGCTACCGAGACGACGTCCACCTCGACTCACGTTACGCTAAGACAGGGTGGCTGTGGTGTCACGTGCTCGTCTTGGCGTCCGTCGTTGCTACCGCGACGACGCCCGTCTCCACTCGCGTAACCCTAAGATAGATAGGGTGGCAGTGGTGTCACGTGCTCGTCTCGGCGTCCGTCGTCGCTACCGCGACGACGTCCACCTCGACTCGCGTTACACTAAGATAGGGTGGCAATGGTGTCACGTGCTCCTCTCGGCGTCCGTCGTCGCTTCCGCGACGACGTCCTCCTGGACTCGCGTAACGCTAAGACATGGTGGCAATGGTGTCACGTGCTCCTCACTACCACGACGACGTCCGCCTCGACTCGCGTTACGCTAAGACAGGGTGGCACTGGTGTCACGTGCTCGTCTCAGTGTCCGTCGTTGCTACCGCGACGACGTCCGCCTCGACTCGTGTTTCGCTAAGATAGGATGGCAGTGGTGTCACGTACTTGTCTCGTCGTCCGTCGTTGCTACCGCGACGACGTCCGCCTCGACTCGCGTAACGCTAAGACAGTGTGGCAATGGTGTCACGTGCTTGTCTCGGCGTCCGTCGTCACTACCATGACGACGTCCGCCTCGACTCGCGTTACGCTAAGACAGGGTGGCAGTGGTGTCACGTGCTCGTCTCGGCGTCCGTCGTCGCTACCGCGACGAGGTCCGCCTCGACTCGTGTTTCACTAAGATAGGGTGGCAGTGGTGTCACATGCTCGTCTCGTCGTCCGTCGTCGCTACCGCGACGACGTCCGCCTCGACTCGCGTTACGATAAGACAGGGTGGCATTGGTGTCACGTGCTCGTATCATCGTCCGTCGTCGCTACCGCGTTGACGTCCGCCTCGACTCGCGTGACCCTAAGATAGACAGGGTGGCAGCGGTGTAACGTGCTCGTCTCGGCGTCCGTCATCTCTACCGTGACGACGTCCGCCTCGACTCACGTTACGCTAAGACAGGGTGGCAGTGTTGTCACATGCTCGTCTCGGCGTCCATCGTCGCTACCGCGATAACATCCGCCTCGACTCGCGTTACCCTAAGATAGACAGCGAGGCAGTGGTGTCACGTGCTCATCTCGGCGTGTGTCGTCGATACCGCGACAACGTCCGCCTCGACTCGCCTTACGCTAAGACAGGGTGGCAGTGGTGTCATGTGCTTGTCTCGGCGTCCGTCGTCGCTACCGCGACGATGTCCGCCTCGACTAGCGTTACGCTAAGACAGGGTGTCAATGGTGTCACGTGCTCATGTCGGCGTCCGTCGTCGCTACCGCGACGACGTCCGCCTTGACTCGCGTAACCCTAAGACATGGTGGCAATGGTGTCACATGCCCGTCTCGGCGTCCGTCGTCACTACCGCGACGACGTCCGCCTCGACCTGCGTTACGCTAAGACAGGGTGGCACTGGTGTCATGTGCTCGTCTCGGTGTCCGTCGTTGCTACGCGACGACGTCCGCCTCGACTCGCGTTTACGCTAAGAGGATGACAATGGTGTCACGTGCTCGTCTCGTCGTCCATCGTCGCTACCGCGGCGGCGTCCGCTCGACTTCGCGTAGCGCTAAGACAGGTGGCAATGGTGTCACTTGCTGCGTCTGGCGTCCATCGTCACTACCGTGGCGGCGTCGCCTCGACTTCGCGTTACGCTAAGACTTGCGGTTGTGTCACGTGCTCGTCTCGGCGTCGTCGTCGCTACGCGGCGGCGTCCGCTCGACTTCGCTTTCGCTAAGACAGGGTGGCGGTGGTGTCACATGCTGCGTCTCGTCGTCCGTCGTCGCTACTGCGGCGGCGTCGCCTCGACTCACGTTACGATAAGACAGGGTGGCATTGGTGTCGCGCGCTCGTCTCGGCGTCCGTCCTCGCTACGCGGCGGCGTCGCCTCGACTCCGTGACCGAATATGAGCAGGGTGGCAGGGGTGTAACGTGCTCGTCTCGGCGTCCGTCGTCTCTACCGCGACGACGTCCGCCTCGACTGACGTTACGCTAAGACAGGGTGGCAGTGGTGTCACGTGCTCGCCTTGGCATCCATCATCGCTACCGCGACGACGTCCGCCTCGACTCGCGTTACCCTAAGATAGAAAGGGTGGCAGTAGTGTCACGTGCTCATCTCGGCGTCCGTCGTCGCAACCGCGACGACGTCCGACTCGACTCGTGTTACGCTAAGATAGGGTGTACCGTGGTGTCACCTGCTCGTCTCGGCTTCCGTCGTCGCTACCGCGACGACGTCCGCCTCGACTCGCGTAACCCTAAGACAGGGTGGCAGTGGTGTCACGTGCTCGTCTCGGCGTTCGTCATTGCTACCGCGACGATGTCCGCCTCGACTCGCGTTACACTAAGACAGAGTGGCAGTGGTGTCACGTGCTCGTCTTGGCGTCCGTCATCGCTACCGAGACGACATCCACCTCGACTCACGTTACGCTAAGACAGGGTGGCAGTGGTGTCACGTGCTCGTCTTGGCGTCCGTCGTGGCTACCGCGACGACGCCCGTCTCCACTCGCGTAACCCTAAGATAGACAGGGTGGCAGTGGTGTCGCGTGCTCGTCTCGGCGTCCGTCGTCGCTACGCGGCAGCGTCCACCGACTTCGCGTTACACTAAGATAGGGTGGCAATGGTGTCACGTGCTCCTCTCGGCGTCCGTCGTCGCCTCGCGACGGCGTCCTCCTGAACTTCGCGTAACGCTAAGACATGGTGGCAATGGTGTCACGTGCTCCTCACTACGCGGCGGCGTCGCCTCGACTCGCGTTACGCTAAGACAAGGTGGCACTGGTGTCACGTGCTCGTCAAGGTGTCCGTCGTTGCTACCGCGACGACGTCCGCCTCGACTCACGTTTCACTAAGGCAGGATGGCAGTGGTGTCACGTGCTTGTCTCGTCGTCCGTCGTCGCTACGCGACGACGTCCGGCTCGACTCGCGTAACGCTAAGACAGGGTGGCAATGGTGTCACGTGCTTGTCTCGGCGTCCGTCATCACTACCATGACGACGTTCGCCTCGACTCGCGTTACGCTAAGACAGGGTGGCAGTGGTGTCACGTGCTCGTCTCGGCGTCCGTCGTAGCTACGCGGCGAGTCCGCCTTGACTCGTGTTTCGCTAAGATAAGGTGGCAGTGGTGTCACATGCTCGTCTCGTCGTCCGTCGTCGCTACCGCGACGACGTCCGCCTCGACTCGCGTTACGATAAGACAGGGTGGCATTGGTTTCACGTGCTCGTATCATCGTCCGTCGTCGCTACCGCGTTGACGTCCGCCTCGACTCGCGTGACCCTAAGATAGACTGGGTGGCAGCGGTGTAACGTGCTCGTCTCGGCGTCCGTCATCTCTACCGTGACGACGTCCGCCTCGACTCACGTTACGCTAAGATAGGGTGGCAGTGGTGTCACGTGCTCGTCTCGGCGTCCATCGTCGCTACCGCGATGACGTCCGCCTCGACTCGCGTTACCCTAAGATAGACAGCGTGGCAGTGGTGTCACGTGCTCATCTCGGTGTCTGTCGTCGATACCGCGACAACGTCCGCCTCGACTAGCGTTACGCTAAGACAGGGTGTCAATGGTGTCACGTGCTCATGTCGGCGTCCGTCGTCGCTACCGCGACGACGTCCGCCTTGACTCGCGTAACCCTAAGACATGGTGGCAATGGTGTCACATGCCCGTCTCGGCGTCCGTCGTCACTACCGCGACGACGTCCGCCTCGACCTGCGTTACGCTAAGACAGGGTGGCACTGGTGTCATGTGCTCGTCTCGGTGTCCGTCGTTGCTACCGCGACAACGTCCGCCTCGACTCGCGTTTCGCTAAGAGAGGATGACAATGGTGTCACGTGCTCGTCTCGTCGTCCATCGTCGCTACCGCGACGACGTCCGCCTCGACTCGCGTAACGCTAAGACAGGGTGGCAATGGTGTCACTTGCTCGTCTCGGCGTCCATCGTCACTACCGTGACGACGTCCGCCTCGACTCGCGTTACGCTAAGACTTGCAGTTGTGTCACGTGCTCGTCTCGGCGTCCGTCGTCGCTACCGCGACGACGTCCGCCTCGACTCGCTTTCGCTAAGACAGGGTGGCAGTGGTGTCACATGCTCGTCTCGTCGTCCGTCGTCGCTACCACGACGACGTCCGCCTCGACTCACGTTACGATAAGACAGGGTGGCATTGGTGTCACGCGCTCGTCTCAGCGTCCGTCCTCGCTACCGCGACGACGTCCGCCTCGACTCCCGTGACCCGAATATAGACAGGGTGGCAGGGGTGTAACGTGCTCGTCTCGGCGTCCGTCGTCTCTACCGCGACGACGTCCGCCTCGACTGGCGTTACGCTAAGACAGGGTGGCAGTGGTGTCACGTGCTCGCCTTGGCATCCATCATCGCTACCGCGACGACGTCCGCCTCGACTCGCGTTACCCTAAGATAGAAAGGGTGGCAGTAGTGTCACGTGCTCATCTCGGCGTCCGTCGTCGCTACCGCGACGACGTCCGACTCGACTCGTGTTACGCTAAGATAGGGTGTACAGTGGTGTCACCTGCTCGTCTCGGCTTCCGTCGTCGCTACCGCGACGACGTCCGCCTCGACTCGCGTAACCCTAAGACAGGGTGGCAGTGGTGTCACGTGCTCGTCTCGGCGTTCGTCATTGCTACCGCGACGATGTCCGCCTCGACTCGCGTTACACTAAGACAGAGTGGCAGTGGTGTCACGTGCTCGTCTTGGCGTCCGTCATCGCTACCGAGACGACATCCACCTCGACTCACGTTACGCTAAGACAGGGTGGCAGTGGTGTCACGTGCTCCGTCTTGGCGTCCGTCGTGGCTACGCGACGACGCCGTCTCCACTCGCGTAACCCTAAGATAGACAGGGTGGCAGTGGTGTCGCGTGCTCGTCTCGGCGTCCGTCGTCGCTACCGCGACGACGTCCACCTCGACTCGCGTTACACTAAGATAGGGTGGCAATGGTGTCACGTGCTCCTCTCGGCGTCCGTCGTCGCCTCCGCGACGACGTCCTCCTGGACTCGCGTAACGCTAAGACATGGTGGCAATGGTGTCACGTGCTCCTCACTACCGCGACGACATCCGCCTCGACTCGCGTTACGCTAAGACAAGGTGGCACTGGTGTCACGTGCTCGTCAAGGTGTCCGTCGTTGCTACCGCGACGACGTCCGCCTCGACTCACGTTTCACTAAGGCAGGATGGCAGTGGTGTCACGTGCTTGTCTCGTCGTCCGTCGTCGCTACCGCGACGACGTCCGCCTCGACTCGCGTAACGCTAAGACAGGGTGGCAATGGTGTCACGTGCTTGTCTCGGCGTCCGTCATCACTACCATGACGACGTTCGCCTCGACTCGCGTTACGCTAAGACAGGGTGGCAGTGGTGTCACGTGCTCGTCTCGGCGTCCGTCGTAGCTACCGCGACGAGGTCCGCCTTGACTCGTGTTTCGCTAAGATAAGGTGGCAGTGGTGTCACATGCTCGTCTCGTCGTCCGTCGTCGCTACCGCGACGACGTCCGCCTCGACTCGCGTTACGATAAGACAGGGTGGCATTGGTTTCACGTGCTCGTATCGCCGTCGTCGTCGCTACGGCGTTGGCGTCCGCCTCGACTTCGCGTGACCCTAAGATAGACTGGGTGGCAGCGGTGTAACGTGCTCGTCTCGGCGTCCGTCATCTCTACCGTGACGACGTCCGCCTCGACTCACGTTACGCTAAGATAGGGTGGCAGTGGTGTCACGTGCTCGTCTCGGCGTCCATCGTCGCTACCGCGATGACGTCCGCCTCGACTTCGCGTTACCCTAAGATGACAGCGTGGCGGTGGTGTCGCGTGCTCATCTCGGTGTGCGTAAATGCGATACGCGACAGCGTCCGCCTCGACTAGCGTTACGCTAAGACAGGGTGTCAATGGTGTCACGTGCTCATGTCGGCGTCGTAAATGCCGCTACGCGGCGGCGTCCGCCTGACTTCGCGTAACCCTAAGACATGGTGGCAATGGTGTCACATGCCCGTCTCGGCGTCCGTCGTCACTACCGCGACGACGTCCGCCTCGACCTGCGTTACGCTAAGACAGGGTGGCACTGGTGTCATGTGCTCGTCTCGGTGTCCGTCGTTGCTACCGCGACGACGTCCGCCTCGACTCGCGTTTCGCTAAGAGAGGATGACAATGGTGTCACGTGCTCGTCTCGTCGTCCATCGTCGCTACGCGGCGGCGTCGCCTCGACTTCGCGTAGCGCTAAGACAGGGTGGCAATGGTGTCACTTGCTCGTCTCGGCGTCCATCGTCACTACCGTGACGACGTCCGCCTCGACTCGCGTTACGCTAAGACTTGCAGTTGTGTCACGTGCTCGTCTCGGCGTCCGTCGTCGCTACCGCGACGACGTCCGCCTCGACTCGCTTTCGCTAAGACAGGGTGGCAGTGGTGTCACATGCTCGTCTCGTCGTCCGTCGTCGCTACTGCGGCGGCGTCGCCTCGACTCACGTTACGATAAGACAGGGTGGCATTGGTGTCGCGCTTCGTCTCAGCGTCCGTCCTCGCTACGCGGCGGCGTCGCCTCGACTCCGTGACCCGAATATAGGCGGGTGGCAGGGGTGTAGCGTGCTTTCGTCTCGGCGTCCGTCGTCTCTACCGCGGCGGCGTCGCCTCGGCGGCGTTACGCTAAGACAGGGTGGCGGTGGTGTCACGTGCTCGCCTTGGCATCCATCGCCGCTACCGCGGCGGCGTCGCCTCGACTCGCGTTACCCTAAGATAGAAAGGGTGGCGGTAGTGTCACGTGCTCATCTCGGCGTCCGTCGTCGCGCAGCGCGACGGCGTCGACTCGACTTCGTGTTACGCTAAGATAGGGTGTACCGTGGTGTCACCTGCTCGTCTCGGCTTCCGTCGTCGCTACCGCGACGACGTCCGCCTCGACTCGCGTAACCCTAAGACAGGGTGGCAGTGGTGTCACGTGCTGCGTCTCGGCGTTCGTCATTGCTACGCGGCGATGTCGCCTCGACTTCGTGTTACACTAAGACAGAGTGGCAGTGGTGTCACGTGCTCGTCTTGGCGTCCGTCATCGCTACCGAGACGACATCCACCTCGACTCACGTTACGCTAAGACAGGGTGGCAGTGGTGTCACGTGCTCGTCTTGGCGTCCGTCGTGGCTACCGCGACGACGCCCGTCTCCACTCGCGTAACCCTAAGATAGACAGGGTGGCAGTGGTGTCGCGTGCTCGTCTCGGCGTCCGTCGTCGCTACCGCGACGACGTCCACCTCGACTCGCGTTACACTAAGATAGGGTGGCAATGGTGTCACGTGCTCCTCTCGGCGTCCGTCGTCGCTTCAGCGACGACGTCCTCCTGGACTCGCGTAACGCTAAGACATGGTGGCAATGGTGTCACGTGCTCCTCACTACCGCGACGACGTCCGCCTCGACTCGCGTTACGCTAAGACAAGGTGGCACTGGTGTCACGTGCTCGTCAAGGTGTCCGTCGTTGCTACGCGGCGGCGTCGCCTCGACTCACGTTTCACTAAGGCAGGATGGCGGTGGTGTCACGTGCTTGTCTGCGTCGTCGTCGTCGCTACGCGGCGGCGTCCGCTCGACTTCGCGTAACGCTAAGACAGGGTGGCAATGGTGTCACGTGCTTGTCTCGGCGTCCGTCATCACTACCATGACGACGTTCGCCTCGACTCGCGTTACGCTAAGACAGGGTGGCAGTGGTGTCACGTGCTCGTCTCGGCGTCCATCGTAGCTACCGCGACGAGGTCCGCCTTGACTCGTGTTTCGCTAAGATAAGGTGGCAGTGGTGTCACATGCTCGTCTCGTCGTCCGTCGTCGCTACCGCGACGACGTCCGCCTCGACTCGCGTTACGATAAGACAGGGTGGCATTGGTTTCACGTGCTCGTATCATCGTCCGTCGTCGCTACCGCGTTGACGTCCGCCTCGACTCGCGTGACCCTAAGATAGACTGGGTGGCAGCGGTGTAACGTGCTCGTCTCGGCGTCCGTCATCTCTACCGTGACGACGTCCGCCTCGACTCACGTTACGCTAAGACAGGGTGGCAGTGGTGTCACGTGCTCGTCTCGGCGTCCATCGTCGCTACCGCGATGACGTCCGCCTCGACTCGCGTTACCCTAAGATAGACAGCGTGGCAGTGGTGTCACGTGCTCATCTCGGTGTCTGTCGTCGATACCGCGACAACGTCTGCCTCGACTCGCGTTACGCTAAGACAGGGTGGCAGTGGTGTCACGTGCTTGTCTCGGCGTCCGTCGTCGCTACGCGGCGGCGTCCGCCTCAACTAGCGTTACGCTAAGGCAGGGTGTCAATGGTGTCACGTGCTCGTAGCCGGCGTCCGTCGTCGCTACGCGGCGGCGTCCGCCTCGACTTCGCGTAACCCTAAGACATGGTGGCAATGGTGTCACATGCCCGTCTCGGCGTCCGTCGGCACTACCGCGACGACGTCCGCCTCGACTCGCATTTCGCTAAGACGGGATGACAATGGTGTCACATGCTCGTCTCGTCATCGCCGTCGCTACGCGGCGGCGTCCGTCTCTCGACTTCGCGTAACGCTAAGACAGGGTGGCAATGGTGTCACGTGCTCGTCTCGGCGTCCATCGTCACTACCGTGACGACGTCCGCCTCGACTCGCGTTACGCTAAGACAGGGTGGCAGTGGTGTCACGTGCTCATCTCGGCGTCCGTCGTCGCTACCGCGACGACGTCCGCCTCGACTCGCTTTCGCTAAGACAGGGTGGCAGTGGTGTCACATGCTCGTCTCGTCGTCCGTCGTCGCTACCACGACGACGTCTGTGACGCCCCAAGACCGGAGCTTCAGTTGCCTTCCAGGGTTTCCGAGTTTTGCCTTGTGATTTGTTTTGTTTGTGCTCTCATCATGTCATCATATCTTTAATTTTTAAAAACTCTTCTAAATAAATTGCATGGATTTCTCGATCCATTTAAATCGAGGGATATTCACGTGGTGATTTCTCTTTATAACATATCGTCCCAATATTATTAGGGAGCTATATAAAATATTCCTCGTTTTGGAATCATCATAACACACTTGCAAAATAATTTCGTTCCTTTTTCTGCTTCAAGTTTGGTCCCCGAACCTTGCCATTTTTATTTCATCATTTTCCGGAGTTCCACCAAAAATCCTTGGATCATTTTTGTTAAATTCCTCATATTTTTGTGAGTCCGGGAAAATCGTCCTCGTTCCCAAATTCTTTCCCTATCTCTCTCTTTCTTTTGTCTCTCTAATTTTTTCTTTTCTGCTAAATTAGAGTAAGAGAGAGGAGCCACCCCAGCCGGCCTCTAAGGCCTAGGCCCAGCCGCGCCTCCCTCCAGGCCGGCCAGCCTCTACGGCCCAAGGCCCAGCCGCCTAACCCTAGCCTCCCAGCGCTCTCTCTCGATCCCTCACTCTCCTCCTCTCGTTCCCTCCCTCCAGCGCCGCTCCCTGCCCGATCCCATCGTCCTCCCCATCGCTCCCGATTCCCCGATCCCCATCTCTCCCTTTTCCCCTCGATCTCTCCCTCGTGCGCCCGATCCCCTCGTCGCCCCACTCGCTCGATCCCCCTCTCCCTCGTGTCCCTGCTAGCGCGCTACTTTCACTTTGAGAGGAGCCCGCGCCCGATCCCCTCAAGCTCGCCACCAGGCGGACCCCAGTGGCCTCCTCGTCGCCGCCCTTGGTGCGCGCCACCGCTCCCTGCCCATGATGCCCGCCGCCGCCCAGGTCCTCTCCTCCAGTGCCTCCTTGCCGCCCGAGGACTGCAGCCCCCTGCCTCGCGGCGCCTCTCCTCTGCAGCTCCTCCTCCGCCTCGACCTCGCCCGCCCGGCAGCAGCAGGCTGCTGCATCTCTCGCCGTCCCCAGCAGCGGGGACCAGGGCTCAAGCCCTTGCCATGGCCGCCGCCCGTTCACGCCTCCGCCGGGTCCAGCCGCCCTCGGCCTCCCCTCGAGCACCCGAGGCCTGCGAGGCCATCGGCATCGCCGCGGTCCCGTTCACGTGAAGCCTCTGCTCCACCACCATCAGCGCCAGCGTCTCCGTCCCGTTCCGTTTTGCTGCTGCCTTGACGGGCGCCAAGACCAAGACCGCACGGACCACATCGTCTCACGGATCTTCAAGACCATCTCGGTTTTGCGAGTACCTCTCGCCCGAACCGGAAGCGCCAAATACCGACACCGTGGGTTCCTCAAGGCCGTCAAGTTCGACTACGATGATGCGATAAGTACCCGGCGATCGACAAGTACCCGATGACCGTGTACCACTACCGTCGACCCGGAGACATCGGATCGCCAAGTCCTCTTGAACATCTACGGAAAGCGTGTACAACTACCGTCGCCGAAGACCTGTGTAGCGGAACCGTCAAGTTCGACTACCTTCGTGTACCACTACTTCCGATGGCGAGATGTACCACAACCATCGAGCGAGCGTCTACTTCCCTACGCCGTATCGACTACCATCGCCGAGATCGCAAGTACCCGACAACCCCGAAGGTTTCGGACCGTCAAGTACCTCTTCGATAACGAGCGTGAAACACTACTTCCTCTACCGTCGCCGTGTACCACTACTTCCCTCGGTGATCATCAGCGTGAGCGACTACTTCCTCTACTTCCCTCGGCGACCGTGAGCGACTCCTTCCCTCTCTGAAACTTCGACCCGTCCCGTTTGAACGTTCCGGAGGTATAACCCGTGACGACCGACCGTGTCCGAATCATCCTTGCGATGTCCCTCTTTTGCCATGCCACCGTTCCGTGGGAACCCGGAATCCGGGATCACCCCACCATCTTGCATGACTCGCTTCCGTCACGCTTTCCTTTGTACCGATATCTCAATCGAGTTATCGGAACCGATATATTGCCGTGGCATCATTTTGGATTCGTTGCCATGGCACCTTTCTTCCACCACGGTGACATAATGCTTCATAACATGCTCATGTTAACGTTTTCATAAAATTGCATAAACTTGCACTTGTCATCCGCATCATGATAACAACAATTAAAATGTTTAAAATTGTTGTTTGCATTAATTTGCTTAAATGCCATGCTAAAATGATTTATTTCATAACTTAATAACCGTAGCTCCATTTTAATTAAATCATATATGTAAATGGGGTAGAAAAATGCCTAGATTAACATGGTGTACTTGCTTTGCATGTTTAACAACTCTAAAATATGCTTTAGGTCAGATCTGTTCCAAATCTAAAATATGCACATGGGGATTTTCCGGAATTGTTGTTCGTTGTTTCCGGCCTCATTTAAACTTGCCTAGATAGGTAGTTTCATATGCTTCACCCTCTTGCCATGTTTAATAACATTTAATATTGTTGAGTACCTAACCGAGAGAGAACTAAATAATTGATGTGGTGTTCCATCAATATGCAACTCGTTGCATATTGAGCTCCACTTAATTTGTAGGATTGTTTGTGCATATTGCCATGCTATTTAAACCGGTCATGCATCATACTTGATTGTGCATCATGCCATGTTTATGTGATGGTTGTTTACTATGTTGTTTGCTTCTTTCCGGTTTGCTTCTCTCGTTAGCTTCGGTTTCGTTCCGGAGTTGTGAGGATTCATTCGACTTCGTCCGTTTGTCTTCTTCATGGATTCGTTCTTCTTCCTTGCGGGATTTCAGGCAAGATGACCATACCCTCGAAATCACTTCTATCTTTGCTTGCTAGTTGCTCGCTCTTTTGCTATGCCTATGCTCGATGCCTACCACTTGCTTATCATGCCTTCCCATATTGCCATGTCAAACCTCTAACCATCCTTTCCTAGCAAACCGTTGTTTGGCTATGTTACCGCTTTGCTCAGCCCTCTTATAGCGTTGTTAGTTGCAGGTGAAGATGAAGTTTGTTCCTTGTTGGAACATGGAGATGTTGTTCCTTGTTGGAACATGTTTACTTGTTGGGATATCACAATATATTTTATTTAATTAATGCATCTATATACTTGGTAAAGGGTGGAAGGCTCGGCCTTATGCAGTGTTTTGTTCCCTCTTGCCGCCCTAGTTTCCGTCATACGGTGTTATGTTCCCGGATTTTGCGTCCCTAACGCGGTCGGGTGATTTATGGGACCCCTTGACAGTTCGCTTTGAATAAGACTTTTCGGCAAGGCCCAACATTGGTTTTACCATTTGCCTCACCTATACCCTTTTCCTTGGGTTTCCGGAGCCGAGGGTCATCTTTATTTTAGCCCCGGGCAGTTCTCCTTCAGTGCTGGTCCAAACCGGCGATGTC
This sequence comes from Aegilops longissima, assembly GCA_021605205.1. Taxonomy (NCBI): domain Eukaryota; kingdom Viridiplantae; phylum Streptophyta; class Magnoliopsida; order Poales; family Poaceae; genus Aegilops; species Aegilops longissima. The sequence goes on from CM038679.1 coordinate 152,123,004, forward strand.
CGGCGCCCACAGGCAACCAGGGTTTATGCCAACCGACGTCTGGCTCATCCGGTGTGCCACGAGACCGAGATGCGTGCGACTCCTATCAGGATTTGTCGGCACATCCGGCGGCTTTGCTGGTCTTGTTTTATTGCTGTGGAATGTCTTGTGGCAGGATTCGAGACTGATCGGGTCTTCCGGGAGAAGAATATCGCCGTTGATCGCGAGAGCTTATCATGGGCTAAGTTGGGACACCCTGCGGGGTTTTGAACTTTGAAAGCCGTGCCCGCGGTTATGTGGCAGATGGGAATTTGTTAATGTCGGTTGTAGAAAACCGAAGTTGATCTTAATTAAAATACACCAACGCGTGTGTAACCGTGATGGTCTCTTCTCGTGGTCAGGAAGTGAACACGAGTGTTGGAGTTATGTTTGGCGTAAGTAGTTTCAGGATCACTTCTTGATCATAGTTGTTCGACCGTGCTTTTGCCTCCTCTTCTCGCTCTCTTTTGCGTATGTTAGCCACCATATATGCTGGTAAACTTGCAGCTCCACCTCACTACCCTGTCCTACCTTTAAGCTTAAATAGTCTTGATCTCATGGTGTGAGATTGCTGAGTCCCGTGACTCACAGATACTTCAAAACCAGTTTGCGGTGCCGATGAAACCGTGCGGTGGCCTTTGAGCTCAAGGAGGAGCTTCGATGAAGATCTTGTTCATTGTGTTGTTTCGTTTGAGTTGATCGTAGTGGAGCCAGTTGGGACGATCGGGGATCTGTGTAGCATTTGGGGTAGTCTTCTTTTATTTTGGTTCCGTAGTCGGACCTTGTTTGTATCTGTATGATGTAATGTTTTACTCATGTATTGTGTGAAGTGGCGATTGTAAGCCAACTATGTATCTCTTTCCCTTATGTATTACATGGGTTGTGTGAAGATTACCTCACTTGCGACCTTGCTTTCAATGCGGTTATGCCTCTAAGTCGTGCCCGACACGTGGGAGATATAGCCGCATCGAGGCGTTCAAGTTGGTAATCGAGCCTTCCCGACTTAAGGAGCCCCTACTTGATTGTTTCTTTGGCGTTGTTGAGTCTAGAATGGAAAATGTTTTGAGTCTTAGGATTATATATATCGAGAGTAGGATTCTTTTACTCCTCGGTCCCTTAAATCGCTCTGGTGAGGTATCGGCGTAGAGTTTTGACTTTTCTCTCCTCAAATTTCACTAAAATTTTTTTTAGGATCGCGGGTATCTTGGAATCGTTCCGATGGTTTTGTGGCGAGAACATTGTTCTTGGTGCCTCGACATTTAGGGGTTGTGGCGGTGTCCGGGAGTTGAGCTCCAGGTGTTGTCGTCACAATTTTATCGTTGCGATTCGGAATACGAGTTTTACCGACATCGAAATCTCTTTTGTGCAGTTGTTGGTGAGATAACCCTGATAGCCCGATCTTGTGGCGAAAAGGGAGTATTGCCATGACTTGTATAACGGATGCTTTTGAAGGTCGAGGTACCACGATTTCGAGGATTTCTTGGTTATGTGTTGACGGATGGATCTGGTGGATCTAGGTATTGTTAGTTTGGGTGAGATATTTTGTGTCCCTGTATCCCCAACACCAGATTGCATAACCAGAAAGTTTGGGAGTTTATAGGTGGGAATTCAAGTATCTCGTAGGATATCTTTCCAACACACACATGATACGATATGGGATCTATCATATGTTTGTTTCGGCTTATTCTCGCAAGCCAAATCCTTTGTTTTTGTTTTGTTTTGTGGTATTCAAGTTGCTTCAATGTCAAGTGTTGATTCCATACCTTTCCTAAATGGTGTTCTCATATTGCTATGTGAATACTAATCCTTCTTGATCTTGAGCTTGTCATGTCAATTCTTTTCTCAACGGCGTGCTTCTCTTCAAGTGAATCCGATCATTCCAACATTCGCAAGATCAATCCTAAGTTTTTCTCAGCGGTGTTTGTTTCATCCGACCCAAGTTGTTTTGATTTCCGCCCTCCACCCTTTTTCTTCAAGGACTCAGATTTCTTAATCAAGTATCCATTTTTATTGAGTGAAGTTTCTTCATTCTTTTCCTATAATGTTTTATCCGGTGATTTTCTTATGAAGACGCTAAGGAAGCTTTAACCTTATCATTGTTCCATTCTTATTTTCTTCTCCGGTGGATTTAGTTCAAGATTTCGGTGTTGATCTTATCCCTTTTCCTATTTTTCACAATGTTTTCTCTTGCCGATGCATCCCCTAATCATTCACCTCTCGTTATTCAATTGTTCCGGAGTGTTGAAGATATCTCAGAAGATTCTAGTTTCCATTCTCAACTCACTCAAGTTCTTTTGAGGATGCTATCTCATTCAAGCCATTTAATTCAACCGGTGCAATCCCTCTTTTCAAGCAATTGTTCAACGGTGGTTCTTTTGAGTGGGCCCTAACCCACAGGTCTTTTCCCAGGATCTTACCTGACTCTTCTAATTTTCAGGAGCTATTCCCAAATTCATTGCAAAGTTTGATGTAAGGATGATTTATCATCAGTCAAATGTCTTTCTCCAAGATCTTTCAAATTATTTTCATTGTTGGTTCAACCTTTCTAATTTTCATTCCGGAGTGCTTCAACAATTCATGGTGGTGTTTCTCGTCGTCATTCTCAACATTTGAAGACTGAAGATGAGTTTCTCTTTAATCTTGCTCCATTCTCTTCAAGATTCTTGGTTCTAGTTTGATGCCATCCTCTCATAATTATTTTCGGTTGTGAGAATTCTTTTCACCCACCCGGAGCATTTCAGGAGTCTTTTCAGTTTGATTCTCCGGAGCCCATCATCTCAGAATTATCCATTCAAGCGTTCAACTCTGGTTTTCCAAATCTGACCGGTGCATCATTCAAGTATTCACTAATCAGTTCATGATTTCTCCGTTCTCATGTATCTAAATCCCCTCAAATATCTTCATTCGTTTTCCAATTCTTCCCGGTGAATTGTGCCTTTGCTACTTTCTTTTTCAATTCTTATGGTGGCTTGTTCAAGAATTCTCTTCCTTCCTTATCACATCAATTTATTCGTTGTTTCAATCCCACCGGTGGTTCCATCAATACCTTCTCAAGTTTGCGCTATATCTCTATCTGTAATCATTTTTCAATGGGAATAAGTGCTATGCCTAATCCATTGCTTGTCATCAATTTAATTGGTGAAGGATACGCATAACATAATTCTTATTCTTGTTTCATCGAGTAAATTCCATTCCTTATTCCGGAGGATCGTCAAAATTCTTGATTTCATTTGTTCATCTTTCTTTCCGGAGTTCCAAGTTTTCTCGGCTATATCATTTCAAAGCTTCATCTTATCACCGCAAGGCTTCACCTTATGTTTTTCAACTTCTCTTTCTTTTCTATCACCCTTTTTCTTACCGGAGTTCATCATGGAGGCTCTACATGGTGCTTCCTCAAGGATTCTTTTCATTCTTCAATTGTTCTTCAAGATTTTTCTCGCGGAGTTATGATCCGTCAAGCTATACTCTAATATAAACATAGTGCTCAACACATGTTTTGTTTTGAGGAGTTCAAGTATTCTTCTTCTTGCATTTCGAAGTGCATTTCTCTCTATCTTATCTTTTGAGATGGTGTTATGTCATTGTTGATAATTTTCCTTCGCGTTTCATGATTCACAGATTTTCAAGAGTGACATATTTAAATCCATCATTTTATCTTTGTTCATGAGGTATTTTAAATCCGTCAATCCCTTCTTTGGACTTGTCTTGGGCTATATTTCACCTAAAGCTTTCCCTAAGGGTTCTTGTTATTTATGGTGCTTATAAAGGACCCAAGTTCTTCATTTGTCCTCCCGGTGATATAAGTTTCTCGTCTCCTTGTTGATATCAATCCAATCGTTTGTTTCCGTTGGTGGCAGAATTTCACCTCGTTTTGTAAAGATCATGTCCTTTTCCTTGCTTATCGTTTTTAACCGGAGTGTTGTGTCTATCGTTCCTCTTTTAACCGGAGTCTCATCCAGGTGCTTTCCTTTTGCCTAGTTCATGTTCAATTCCTTCCATTTTTCAGTCGGAGTGCTGTCCAAATTATATCATTCTTATTCCTTCTCGATCTAGTTTTAACCAGAGTGGTTTCAATATCTATCTTATCACTAAACCTCTTGGTTCTCGTCGTATCCCATGTTCCTCTTTTCTAACAGAGTGTTTTCAACTTTCTTCATCTTCGTTGTTCTCTTTCTTTCATTTCGTTCAACCTCTCAAGGTTCATTGGTTTCATTCGTTTGTCAAAGAAGCAACTTTGTTTTACCTCTTCCTCTTCCGTTTTTCTCGGTGCCATCCTAGATCTGGGGCGAGATCCTCTAAATAGTGGTGGAGTGTTGTGGCCCCAAGACCGGAGCTTGATTGCCTTCGGGGTTTCGAGTTTTGCCTTGTGATTTGTTTTGTTTGTGCTCTCATCATGTCATCATATCTTTAATTTTTAAAAACTCTTCTAAATAAATTGCATGGATTTCTCGATCCATTTAAATCGAGGGATATTCACGTGGTGATTTCTCTTTATAACATATCGTCCCAATATTATTAGGGAGCTATATAAAATATTCCTCGTTTGGAATCATCATAACACACTTGCAAAATAATTTAGTTCCTTTTACGCTTCAAGTTTGGTCCCCGAACCTTGCCATTTTATTTCATCATTTTCGGAGTTCCACCAAAATCCTTGGATCATTTTGTTAAATTCCTCATATTTTTGTGAGTCGGGAAAATCGTCCTCGTTCCCAAATTCTTTCCCTATCTCTCTCTTTCTTTTGTCTCTCTAATTTTTTCTTTTACGCTAAATTAGAGTAAGAGAGAGAGCCACCCAACCGACCTCTAAGGCCTAGGCCCAGCGCGCCTCCCTCCAGGCCGGCCAGCCTCTGACCCAAGGCCCGGCCGCCTAACCCTAGCCTCCCAGGCTCTCTCTCGATCCCTCACTCTCCTCCTCTCGTTTCCCTCCCTCAGCGCCGCTCCTGCCCGATCCCATCGTCCTCCCCATCGCTCCCGATTCCCCGATCCCCATCTCTCCCTTTTCCCCTCGATCTCTCCCTCCTGCGCCCGATCCCCTCGTCGCCCCACTCGCTCGATCCCCCTCTCCCTCGTGTCCCTGCTAGCGCCGCCACTTTCGCTACTGAGAGAGGCGCCCTTGATCCCTCAAGCTCGCCACCAGGCGGACCCCCGGTGGCCTCCTCGTCGCCGCCCTTGGTGCGCGCCACGCTCCCTGTCATGATCGCGCGCCGCCCGCCAGTCCTCTCCTCCAGTGCCTCCTTGCCGCCCGAGGCTGCAGCCCCCTGCCTCGCGGCGCCTCTCCTCTGCAGCTCCTCCTCCGCCTCGACCTGCGCCCGCGGCAGCAGGAGCTGCTGCATCTCTCGCCGTCCCCAGCAGCAGGACCAGGGCTCAAGCCCTTGCCATGGCCGCCGCCCGTTCACGCCTCCGGCGGGTCCAGCCGCCCTCGGCCTCCCCTCGAGCACCCGAGGCCTGCGAGGCCATCGGCATCGCCCGCGGTCCGTTCACGTGAAGCCTCTGCTCCACCACCATCAGCGCCCGGCGTCTCCGTCCCGTTCCGTTTGCTGCTGCCGCACGGGCGCCAAGACCAAGACCGCACGGACCACATCGTCTCACCGGATCTTCAAGACCATCTCGGTTTTGCGAGTACCTCTCGCCCGAACGGAAGCGCCAAGTACCGACACCGTGGGTTCCTCAAGGCCGTCAAGTTCGACTACGATGATGCGATAAGTACCCGGCGATCGACAAGTACCCGATGACCGTGTACCACTACCGTCGACCCGGAGACATCGGATCGCCAAGTCCCTCTTGAACATCTACGGAAGCGTGTACAACTACCGTCGCCAAAGACCTGTGTAGCGGAACCGTCAAGTTCGACTACCGTGTGTACCACTACTTCCGATGGCGAGATGTACCACAACCATCGAGCGAGCGTCTACTTCCCCTCGCCGTGTCGACTACCATCGCCGAGATCGCAAGTACCACGACAACCCGAAGGTTTCGGACCCGTCAAGTACCTCTTCGATAGCGAGCGTGAAACACTACTTCCTCTACCGTCGCCGTGTACCACTACTTCCCTCGGCGATCATCGCGTGACGACTACTTCCTCTACTTCCCTCGACGACCCGTGAACGACTCCTTCCCTCTACGAAACTCGACCCGTCCCGTTTGAACGTTCCGGAGGTATAACCCGTGACGACCGACCGTGTCCGAATCATCCTTGCGATGTCCCTCTTTTGCCATGCCACCGTTCCGTGGGAACCCGGAATCCGGGATCACCCCACCATCTTGCATGACTCGCTTCCGTCACGCTTTCCTTTGTACCGATATCTCAATCGAGTTATCGGAACCGATATGTTGCCGTGGCATCATTTTCGGATTCGTTGCCATGGCACCCCTTTCTTCCACCACGGTGACATAATGCTTCATAACATGCTCATGTTAACGTTTTCATAAAATTGCATAAACTTGCACTTGTCATCCGCATCATGATAACAACAATTAAAATGTTTAAAATTGTTGTTTGCATTAATTTGCTTAAATGCCATGCTAAAATGATTTATTTCATAACTTAATAACCGTAGCTCCATTTTAATTAAATCATATATGTAAATGGGGTAGAAAAATGCCTAGATTAACATGGTGTACTTGCTTTGCATGTTTAACAACTCTGAAATATGCTTTAGGTCAGATCTGTTCCAAATCTAAAATATGCACATGGGGATTTTCCGGAATTGTTGTTCGTTGTTTCCGGCCTCATTTAAACTTGCCTAGATAGGTAGTTTCATATGCTTCACCCTCTTGCCATGTTTAATAACATTTAATATTGTTGAGTACCTAACCGAGAGAGAACTAAATAATTGATGTGGTGTTCCGTCAATATGCAACTCGTTGCATATTGAGCTCCACTAATTTGTAGGATTGTTTGTGCATATTGCCATGCTATTTAAACGGTCATGCATCATACTTGATTGTGCATCATGCCATGTTTATGTGATGGTTGTTTACTATGTTGTTTGCTTCTTTCGGTTTGCTTCTCTCGTTAGCTTCGGTTTCGTTCGGAGTTGTGAGATTCATTCGACTTCGTCCGTTTGTCTTCTTCATGGATTCGTTCTTCTTCCTTGCGGGATTTCAGGCAAGATGACCATACCCTCGAAATCACTTCTATCTTTGCTTGCTAGTTGCTCGCTCTTTTGCTATGCCTATGCTCGATGCCTACCACTTGCTTATCATGCCTTCCCATATTGCCATGTCAAACCTCTAACCATCCTTTCCTAGCAAACCGTTGTTTGGCTATGTTACCGCTTTGCTCAGCCCTCTTATAGCGTTGTTAGTTGCAGGTGAAGATGAAGTTTGTTCCTTGTTGGAACATGGAGATGTTGTTCCTTGTTGGAACATGTTTACTTGTTGGGATATCACAATATATATCTTATTTAATTAATGCATCTATATACTTGGTAAAGGGTGGAAGGCTCGGCCTTATGCCAGTGTTTTGTTCCCTCTTGCCGCCCTAGTTTCCGTCATACGGTGTTATGTTCCCGGATTTTGCGTCCCTAACGCGGTCGGGTGATTTATGGGACCCCCTTGACAGTTCGCTTTGAATAAGACTTTTCCGGCAAGGCCCAACATTGGTTTTACCATTTGCCTCACCTATACCCTTTTCCCTTGGGTTTCGGAGCCGAGGTCATCTTTATTTAGCCCCGGGCCAGTTCTCCTTCAGTGCTGGTCCAAACCGGCGATGTCCGGCGCCCCCTGGGCAACCAGGGTTTATGCCAACCCGACGTCGGCTCATCCGGTGTGCCACTGAGACCGAGTGCGTCGACTCCTATCAGATTTGTCGGCACATCCGGCGGCTTTGCTGGTCTTGTTTTATTGCTGTGGAATGTCTTGTGGCGGGATTCGAGACTGATCGGGTCTTCCGGGAGAAGAATATCCTTCGTTGATCGTGAGAGCTTATCATGGGCTAAGTTGGGACACCCTGCAGGGTTTGAACTTTCGAAAGCCGTGCCCAGCGGTTATGTGGCAGATGGGAATTTGTTAATGTCGGTTGTAGAAAACCGAAGTTGATCTTAATTAAAATACACCAACGCGTGTGTAACCGTGATGGTCTCTTCTCGTGAGTCCGGGAAGTGAACTGATGTTGGAGTTATGTTTGGCGTAAGTAGTTTCGGGATCACTTCTTGATCATAGTTGTTCGACCGTGCTTTTGCCTCCTCTTCTCGCTCTCTTTTGCGTATGTTAGCCACCATATATGCTGAGTCGCTTGCAGCTCCACCTCACTACCCTGTCCTACCTTTAAGCTTAAATAGTCTTGATCTCGCGGGTGTGAGATTGCTGAGTCCCGTGACTCACGGATACTTCAAAACCAGTTTGCGGTGCCGATGAAACCGTGCGGTGGCCTTTGAGCTCAAGGAGGAGCTCGATGAAGATCTTGTTCATTGTGTTGTTTCGTTTGAGTTGATCGATGAGTGGAGCCAGTTGGGACGATCGGGGATCTGTGTAGCATTTGGGGTAGTCTTCTTTTATTTTGGTTCGTGAGTCGGACCTTGTTTGTATCTGTATGATGTAATGTTTTACTCATGTATTGTGTGAAGTGGCGATTGTAAGCCAACTATGTATCTCTTTCCCCTTATGTATTACATGGGTTGTGTGAAGATTACCTCACTTGCGACCTTGCTTTCAATGCGGTTATGCCTCTAAGTCGTGCTTCGACACGTGGGAGATATAGCCGCATCGAGGGCGTTTCAACGTCCGCCTCGACTCGCGTTACGATAAGACAGGGTGGCATTGGTGTCACATGCTCGTCTCAGCGTCTGTCCTCGCTACCGCGACGACGTCCGCCTCGACTCCCGTGACCCGAAGATAGACAGGGTGGCAGGGGTGTAACGTGCTCGTCTCGGCGTCCGTCGTCTCTACCGCGACGACGTCCGCCTCGACTGACGTTACGCTAAGACAGGGTGGCAGTAGTGTCACGTGCTCGTCTTGGCATCCATCATCGCTACCGCGACGACGTCCGCCTTGACTCGCGTTACCCTAAGATAGACAGGGTGGCAGTAGTGTCACGTGCTCATCTCGGCATCCGTCGTCGCTACCGCGACGACGTCCGACTCGACTCGCGTTACGGTAAGACAGGGTGGCAGTGGTGTCACGTGCTCGTCTCGGCGTCCATCGTCGCTACCGTGACGACGTCCTCCTCGACTCGTGTTACGCTAAGATAGGGTGTACAGTGGTGTCACATGCTCGTCTCGGCTTCCGTCGTCGCTACGCGGCGGCGTCCGCCGACTTCGCGTAACCCTAAGGCGAGGTGGCGGTGGTGTCACGTGCTCGTCTCGGCGTTCGTCATTGCTACGCGGCGATGTCGCCTCGACTCGCGTTACACTAAGACAGAGTGGCAGTGGTGTCACGTGATCGTCTTGGCGTCCGTCATCGCTACCGAGACGACGTCCGCCTCTACTCGCGTTACGCTAAGACAGTGTGGCAGTGGTGTCACGTGCTCGTCTTGGCGTCCGTCGTCGCTACCGCGACGACGCCCGTCTCCACTCGTGTAACCCTAAGATAGACAGGGTGGCAGTGGTGTCACGTGCTCGTCTCAGCGTCCGTCGTCGCTACTGCGACGACGTCCACCTCGACTCGCGTTACACTAAGACAGGATGACAATGGTGTCACGTGCTCGTCTCGTCGTCCGTTGTCGCTACCGCGACGACGTCCGCCTCGACACGCGTAACGCTAAGACAGGGTGGCAATGGTGTCACGTGCTCGTCTCGGCGTCCATCGTCACTACCGTGACGACGTCCGCCTCGACTCGCATTACGCTAAGACAGGGTGGCAGTGGTGTCACGTGCTCGTCTGGGCGTCCGTCATCGCTACCGCGACGACGTCCGCCTCGACTCGCATTTCGCTAAGACAGGGTGGCAGTGGTGTCACATGCTCGTCTCGTCGTCCGTCGTCGCTACCGCGACGACGTCCGCCTCGACTCGCGTTACGATAAGACAGGGTGGCATTGGTGTCACGTGCTCGTCTCAGCATCCGTCCTCGCTACCGCAACGACGTCCGCCTCGACTCGCGTGACCTGAAGATAGACAGGGTGGCAGGGGTGTAACGTGCTCGTCTCGGCGTCCGTCGTCTCTACAGCAACGACGTCCGCCTCGACTGACGTGATGCTAAGACAGGGTGGCAGTGGTGTCACGTGCTCGTCTCGGCGTCCATCATCGCTACCGCGACAACGTCCGCCTCGACTCGCGTTACCCTAGGATAGATAGGGTGGCAGTAGTGTCACGTGCTCATCTCGGCGTCCGTCGTCGCTACCGCGATGACGTCCGCCTCGACTCGCGTTACCCTACGATAAGACAGGGTGGCATTGGTGTCACGTGCTCGTATCATCGTCCGTCGTCGCTACCGCGTTGACGTCCGCCTCGACTCGCGTGAACCTAAGATAGACTGGGTGGCAGCGGTGTAACGTGCTCGTCTCGGCGTCCGTCCTCTCTACCATGACGACGTCCGCCTCGACTCAAGTTACGCTAAGACAGGGTGGCAGTGGTGTCACGTGCTTGTCTCGGCGTCCATCGTCGCTACCGCGATGACGTCCGCCTCGACTCGCGTTACCCTAAGATAGACAGCGTGGCAGTGGTGTCACGTGCTCATCTCGGCGTCTGTCGTTGATACCGCGACAACGTCCGCCTCGACTCGCGTTACGCTAAGACAGGGTGGCAGTGGTGTCACGTGCTTGTCTCGGCGTCCGTCGTCGCTACCGCGACGACGTCCGCCTCGACTAGCGTTACGCTAAGACAGGGTGTCAATGGTGTCACGTGCTCATGTCGGCGTCCGTCGTCGCTACCGCGACGACGTCCGCCTCGACTCGCGTAACCCTAAGACATGGTGGCAATGGTGTCACATGCCCGTCTCGGCGTCCGTCGTCACTACCGCGACGACGTCCGCCTCGACCTGCGTTATGCTAAGACAGGGTGGCACTGGTGTCATGTGCTCGTCTCGGTGTCCGTCGTTGCTACCGCGACGACGTCCGCCTCGACTCGCATTTCGCTAAGACAGGATGACAATGGTGTCACGTGCTCGTCTCGTCATCCATCGTCGCTACCGCGACGACGTCCGCCTCGACTCGCGTAACGCTAAGACAGGGTGGCAATGGTGTCACGTGCTCGTCTCGGCGTCCATCGTCACTACCGTGACGACGTCCGCCTCGACTCGCGTTACGCTAAGGCGAGGTGGCACTGGTGTCACGTGCTCGTCTCGGCGTCCGTCGTCGCTACCGCGGCGGCGTCGCCTCGACTTCGCTTTGCTAAGACAGGGTGGCGGTGGTGTCACATGCTGCGTCTCGTCGTCGTCGTCGCTACCACGGCGGCGTCCGCCTCGACTCCGTGACCGAAGATAGAGCGAGGTGGCAGGGGTGTAGCGTGCTCGTCTCGGCGTCCGTCGTCTCTACCGCGACGACGTCTGCCTCGACTGACGTTACGCTAAGACAGGGTGGCAGTAGTGTCACGTGCTCGTCTTGGCATCCATCATCGCTACCGCGACGACGTCCGCCTCGACTCGCGTTACACTAAGACAGAGTGGCAGTAGTGTCACGTGCTCATCTCGGCGTCCGTCGTCGCTACCGCGACGACGTCCGACTCGACTCGCGTTACGGTAAGACAGGGTGGCAGTGGTGTCACGTGCTCGTCTCGGCGTCCATCGTCGCTACCGCGACGACGTCCTCCTCGACTCGTGTTACGCTAAGATAGGGTGTACAGTGGTGTCACATGCTCGTCTCGGCTTCCGTCGTCGCTACCGCGACGACGTCCGCCTCGACTCGCGTAACCCTAAGACAGGGTGGCAGTGGTGTCATGTGCTCGTCTCGGCGTTCGTCATTGCTACCTCGACGATGTCCGCCTCGACTCGCGTTACACTAAGACAGAGTGGCAGTGGTGTCACGTGATCGTCTTGGCGTCCGTCATCGCTACCGAGACGACGTCCGCCTCTACTCGCGTTACGCTAAGACAGTGTGGCAGTGGTGTCACGTGCTCGTCTTGGCGTCCGTCGTCGCTACCGCGACGACGCCCGTCTCCACTCGTGTAACCCTAAGATAGACAGGGTGGCAGTGGTGTCACGTGCTCGTCTCGGCGTCCGTCGTCGCTACTGCGACGACGTCCACCTCGACTCGCGTTACACTAAGACAGGATGACAATGGTGTCACGTGCTCGTCTCGTCGTCCGTTGTCGCTACCGCGACGACGTCCGCCTCGACTGCAGCGTAACGCTAAGACAGGGTGGCAATGGTGTCACGTGCTGCGTCTCGGCGTCCATCGTCACTACCATGGCGGCGTCGCCTCGACTTCGCATTACGCTAAGACAGGGTGGCGGTGGTGTCACGTGCTCGTGCAGGCGTCCGTCATCGCTACCGCGGCGGCGTCCGCCTCGACTTCGCGTTCGCTAAGACAGGGTGGCGGTGGTGTCACATGCTGCGTCTCGTCGTCGTCGTCGCTACGCGGCGGCGTCCGCCGACTTCGCGTTACGATAAGACAGGTGGCATTGGTGTCGCGTGCTCGTCTCGGCGTCCGTCCTCGCTACCGCGAGCGGCGTCCGCCTCGACTTCGCGTGACCTGAAGATAGACAGGTGGCAGGGTGTAGCGTGCTCGTCTCGGCGTCCGTCGTCTCTACGCGATAGCGTCGCCTCGGCGGCGTGGCGCTAAGACAGGGTGGCAGTGGTGTCACGTGCTCGTCTCGGCGTCCATCATCGCTACCGCGATGACGTCCGCCTCGACTCGCGTTACCCTAGGATAGACAGGGTGGCAGTAGTGTCACGTGCTCATCTCGGCGTCCGTCGTCGCTACCGCGACGACGTCTGACTCGACTCGCGTTACCGTAAGACAGGGTGGCAGTGGTGTCACGTGCTCGTCTCGGCGTCCATCGTCGCTACCGCGACGACGTCCTCCTCGACTCGTGTTACGCTAAGATAGGGTGTACAGTGGTGTCACATGCTCGTCTCGGCTTCCGTCGTCGCTACCGCGACGACGTCCGCCTCGACTCGCGTAACTCTAAGACAGGGTGGCAGTGGTGTCACGTGCTCGTCTCGGCGTTCGTCATTGCTACCGCGACGAGGTCCGCCTCGTCTCGCGTTACACTAAGACAGAGTGGCAGTGGTGTCACGTGCTCGTCTTGGCGTCCGTCATCGCTACCGTGACGACGTCCGCCTCGACTCGCGTTACGCTAAGACAGGGTGCCAGTGGTGTCACGTGCTAGTCTTGGCATCCGTCGTCGCTACCACGACGACGCCCGTCTCCACTCGCGTAACCCTAAGATAGACAGGGTGGCAGTGGTGTCACGTGCTCGTCTCGGCGTCCGTCGTCGCTACGCGGCGGCGTCCACTCGACTTCGCGTTACACTAAGATAGGGTGGCAATGGTGTCACGTGCTCCTCTCGGCGTCCGTCGTCGCTTCCGCGACGACGTCCTCCTGGACTCGCGTAACGCTAAGACATGGTGGCAATGGTGTCACGTGCTCCTAACTACCGCGACGACGTCCGCCTCGACTCGCGTTACGCTAAGACAGGGTGGCACTGGTGTCACGTGCTCAGCTCGGTGTCCTTCGTCACTACCGCGATGAGTCCACCTCGACTCGCATTACGCTAAGACAGGGTGGCAGCGGTGTAACGTGCTCGTCTCGGCGTCCTACCACGATGAGTCCACCTCGACTCGCGTTACGCTAAGACAGGGTGGCAGTGGTGTCACGTGCTCGTCTTGGCATCCATCATCGCTACCGCGACGGCGTCCGCCTCGACTCGCGTTACCCTAAGATAGACAGGGTGGCAGTAGTGTCACGTGCTCATCTCGGCGTCCGTCGTCGCTACCGCGACGACGTCCGACTCGACTCGCGTTACGGTAAGACAGGGTGGCAGTGGTGTCACGTGCTCGTCTCGGCGTCCATCGTCGCTACCGCGACGACGTCCTTCTCGACTCGTGTTACGCTAAGATAGGGTGTACAGTGGTGTCACATGCTCGTCTCGGCTTCCGTCGTTGCTACCGCGACGACGTCCGCCTCGACTCGCGTAACCCTACGACAGGCTGGCAGTGGTGTCACGTGCTCGTCTCGGCGTTCGTCATTGCTACCGCGACGATGTCCGCCTCGACTCGCATTACACTAAGACAGAGTGGCAGTGGTGTCACGTGCTCGTCTTGGCGTCCGTCATCGCTACCGAGACGACGTCCGCCTCTACTCGCGTTACACTAAGACAGTGTGGCAGTGGTGTCACGTGCTCGTCTTGGCGTCCGTCGTCGCTACCGCGACGACGCCCGTCTCCACTCGTGTAACCCTAAGATAGACAGGGTGGCAGTGGTGTCACGTGCTCGTCTCGGCGTCCGTCGTCGCTACTGCGACGACGTCCACCTCGACTCGCGTTACACTAACACAACAGGATGACAATGGTGTCACGTGCTCGTCTCGTCGTCCGTTGTCGCTACCGCGACGACGTCCGCCTCGACTCGCGTAACGCTAAGACAGGGTGGCAATGGTGTCACGTGCTCGTCTCGGCGTCCATCGTCACTACCGTGACGACGTCCGCCTCGACTCGCGTTACGCTAAGACAGGGTGGCAGTGGTGTCACGTGCTCATCTGGGCGTCCGTCATCGCTACCGCGATGACGTCCGCCTCGACTCGCGTTTCGCTAAGACAGGGTGGCAGTGGTGTCAAGTGCTCGTCTCGTCGTCCGTCGTTGCTACCGCGACGACGTCCGCCTCGACTCGCGTTACGATAAGACAGGGTGGCATTGGTGTCACGTGCTCGTCTCAGCGTCCGTCCTCGCTACCGCGACGACGTCCGCCTCGACTCGCATGACCTGAAGATAGACAGGGTGGCAGGGGTGTAACGTGCTCGTCTCGGCGTCCGTCGTATTTACCGCGACGACGTCCGCCTCGACTGACGTTACGCTAAGACAGGGTGGCAGTGGTGTCACGTGCTCGTCTCGGTGTCCATCATCGCTACCGCGACGACGTCTGCCTCGACTCGCGTTACCCTAGGGTAGACAGGGTGGCAGTAGTGTCACGTGCTCATCTCGGCATCCGTCGTCGCTACCGCGACGACGTCTCACTCGACTCGCGTTACCGTAAGACAGGGTGGCAGTGGTGTCACGTGCTCGTCTCGGCGTCCATCGTCGCTACCGCGACGACGTCATCCTCAACTCGTGTTACGCTAAGATAGGGTGTACAGTGGTGTCACATGCTCGTCTCGGCTTCCGTCGTCGCTACCGCGACGACGTCCGCCTCGACTCGCGTAACTCTAAGACAGGGTGGCAGTGGTGTCACGTGCTCGTCTCGGCGTTCGTCATGGCTACCGCGACGATGTCCGCCTCGTCTCGCATTACACTAAGACAGAGTGGCAGTGGTGTCACGTGCTCGTCTTGGCGTCCGTCATTGCTACCGTGACGACGTCCGCCTCGACTCGCGTTACGCTAATACAGGGTGGCAGTGGTGTCACGTGCTCGTCTTGGCATCCGTCGTCGCTACCGCGGCGGCCCGTCTCCACTCGCGTAACCCTAAGATAGACAGGGTGGCAGTGTTGTCACGTGCTCGTCTCGGCGTCCGTCGTCGCGGTAGCGACGACGTCCACCTCCACTAGCGTTACACTAAGATAGGGTGGCAATGGTGACACGTGCTCCTCTCGGCGTCCGTCGTCGCTTCCGCGACGACGTCCTCCTGGACTCGCGTAACGCTAAGACATGGTGGCAATGGTGTCACGTGCTCCTCACTACCGCGACGACGTCTGCCTCGACTCGCGTTACGCTAAGATAGGGTGGCACTGGTGTCACGAGCTCGTCTCGGTGTCCTTCGTCACTACTGCGATGAGTCCACCTCGACTCGCGTTACGCTAAGACAGGGTGGCAGTGGTGTAACGTGCTCGTCTCGGCGTCCTACCACGATGAGTCCACCTCGACTCGCGTTACACTATGACAGGGTGGCAGTGGTGTCACGTGCTCGTCTTGGCATCCATCATCGCTACCGCGACGACGTCCGCCTCGACTCGCGTTACCCTAAGATAGACAGGGTGGCAGTAGTGTCACGTGCTCATCTCGGCGTCCGTCGTCGCTACCGCGACGACGTCCGACTCGACTCGCGTTACGGTAAGACAGGGTGGCAGTGGTGTCACGTGCTCGTCTCGGCGTCCATCGTCGCTACCGCGACGACGTCTCCTCGACTCGTGTTACGCTAAGATAGGGTGTACAGTGGTGTCACATGCTCGTCTCGGCTTCCGTCGTCGCTACCGCGACGACGTCCGCCTCAACTCGCGTAACCCTAAGACAGGGTGGCAGTGGTGTCACGTGCTCGTCTCGGCGTTCGTCATTGCTACCGCGACGATGTCCGCCTCGACTCGCGTTACACTAAGACAGAGTGGCAGTGGTGTCACGTGCTCGTCTTGGCGTCCGTCATCGCTACCGAGACGACGTCCGCCTCTACTCGCGTTACGCTAAGACAGTGTGGCAGTGGTGTCACGTGCTCGTCTTGGCGTCCGTCGTTGCTACCGCGACAACGCCCGTCTCCACTCGTGTAACCTTAAGATAGACAGGGTGGCAGTGGTGTCACGTGCTCGTCTCGGCGTCCGTCGTCGCTACTGGGACGACGTCCACCTCGACTCGCGTTACACTAAGACAGGATGACAATGGTGTCACGTGCTCGTCTCGTCGTCCGTTGTCGCAACCGCGACGACGTCCGCCTCGACTCGCGTAACGCTAAGACAGGGTGGCAATGGTGTCACGTGCTCGTCTCGGCGTCCATCGTCACTACCGTGACGACATCCGCCTCGACTCGCGTTACGCTAAGACAGGGTGGCAGTGGTGTCACGTGATCGCCTGGGCATCCGTCATCGCTACCGCGACGACGTCCGCCTCGACTCGCGTTTCGCTAAGACAAGGTGGCAGTGGTGTCACATGCTCGTCTCGTCGTCCGTCGTCGCTACCGCGACGACGTCTGCCTTGACTCGCGTTACGATAAGACAGGGTGGCATTGGTGTCACGTGCTCGTCTCAGCGTCCGTCCTCGCTACCGCGACGACGTCCGCCTCGACTCGCGTGACCTGAAGATAGACAGGGTGGCAGGGCTGTAACGTGCTTGTCTCGGCGTCCGTCGTCTGTACCGCGACGACGTCCGCCTCGACTCGCGTAACACTAAGACATGGTGGCAATGGTGTCACGTGCTCGTCTCGGCGTCCGTCGTCACTACCGCGACGACGTCCGCCTCGACTCGCGTTACGCTAAGACAGGGTGGCACTGGTGTCACGTGCTCGTCTCGGCGTCCATCGTCGCTTCCGCGACGACGTCCTCCTGGACACGCGTAACGCTAAGACATGGTGGCAATGGTGTCACGTGCTCGTCTCGGCGTCCGTCATCACTACTGCGACGACGTCCGCCTCGACTCGCGTTACGCTAAGACAGGGTGGCACTGGTGTCACGTGCTCGTCTTGGTGTCCGTCGTTGCTACCGTGACGACGTCCGCCTCGACTCGCGTTTCGCTAAGACAGGATGGCAGTGGTTTCACGTGCTCGTCTCGTCCTCCGTCGTCGCTACCGCGACGACGTCCGCCTCGACTCGTGTTACGATAAGACAGGGTGGCATTGGTGTCACGTGCTCGTCTCGGCGTCCGTCGTCGCTACCGCGACGATGTCCGCCTCGACTCGCATGACCCTAAGATAGACAGGGTGGCACCGGTGTAAAGTGCTCGTCTCGACGTCCGTCGTCTCTACCCCGACGACGTCCAACTCGACTCGCGTTACGCTAAGACAAGGTGGCAGTGGTGTGACGTGCTCGTCTCGGCGTCCATCGTCGCTACCGCGACGACGTCCGCCTCGACTCGCGTTATACTAAGATAGGGTGTACATTGGTGTCACATGCTCGTCTCTGCTTCCGTCGTCGCTACCGCGACGACGTCCGCCTCGACTCTTGTAACCCTAAGACAGGGTCGCAGTGGTGTCACGTGCTCGTCTCGGCGTTCGTCGTTGCTACCGCGACGTTTCCGCCTCGACTCGCGTTATGCTAAGACAGAGTGGCAGTGGTGTCACGTGCTCGTCTCGGCGTCCATCGTCGCTACCGTGACGATGTCCGCCTCGACTCGCGTTATGCTAAGATAGGGTGTACATTGGTGTCACATGCTCGTCTCGGCTTCCGTCGTCGCTACCGTGACGACGTCCGCCTCGACTCGCGTAACCCTAAGACAGAGTGGCAGTGGTGTCACGTGCTCGTCTCGTCGTCCGTCATCGCTACCGCGACAACGTCCGCCTCGACTCGCATAATGCTAAGACAGGGTGGCAATGGTGTCACGTGCTCGTCTCGACGTCCGTCCTCACTACCGCGACGACGTCCGCCTCGACTCGCGTTACGATAAGATAGGGTGGCATCGGTGTCACGTGCTCGTCTCGGCGTCCGTCGTCGCTACGGCGACGACGTCCGCCTCGACTCGCGTGACCCTAAGATAGACAGGGTGGCAGCGGTGTAACGTGCTCGTCTCGGCGTCCATCGTCTCTACCGCGACAACGTCCGCCTCGACTCACGTTACGCTAGGACAGGGTGGCAGTGGTGTCACGTGCTCGTCTCGGCATCCATCGTTGCTACCGCGACGACGTCCGCCTCGACTCGCGTTACCCTAAGATAGACAGGGTGGCAGTGGTGTCACTAGCTCATCTCGGCGTCCGTCGTCGCTACCGCGACGACGTCCGCCTCGACTCGCGTTACACTGAGACAGGGTGGCAGTGGTGTCACGTGCTTGTCTCGGCGTCCGTCGTCGCTACTGCGACGACGTCCGCCTTGACTCGCGTAACCATAAGACAGGGTGGCGGTGGTGGCACGTGCTCGTCTCGGCGTCCGTCGTCGCTATAGCGATGACGTCCGCCTCGACTCTCGTAACCCTAAGATAGACAGGGTGGCATTGTTGCCACTTGCTCGTCTTGGCGTTCGTCGTCGCTACCGCGACGACATCCGCCTCGACATGCGTTACTATAAGACAGGGTGGCATTGGTGTCACATGCTCGCCTCGACTCGCGTGACCCTAAGAAATGCAGGGTGGCAGCGGTGTAACGTGCTCGTCTCGGTGTCCGTCGTCTCTACCGCGACGACGTCCACCTCGACTCGTGTTACGCTAAAATAGGGTGGCAGTGGTGTCACGTGCTCGTCTCGGCGTCCGTCGTCGCTACCGCGACGACGTCCGCCTCGACTCGCATAACGCAAAGACAGGGTGGCAATGGTGTCACGTGCTCGTCTCGGCGTTCGTCTTCGCTACCGCGATGACGTCCGCCTCGACTCACGTTACGCTAAGACAGGGTGGCAGTGGTGTCACTTGCTCGTCTCGGCGTCCATCGTCGCTACCGCGACGACGTCCGCCTCGACTCGCATTACGCTAAGACATGGTGGCAGTGGTGTCACGTGCTCGTCTCGGCGTCCGTCGTCGCTACCGCGACGACGTCCGCCTTGACTCACGTTACGCTAAGACAGGGTGGCAGTGGTGTCACGTGCTCGTATCGGCATCCATCGTCGCTACCGCGACGACGTCCGCCTCGACTCGAGTTACGCTAAGAAAGGGTGGCAGTGGTGTCACGTGCTCGTCTTGGCGTCCGTCGTCCCTACCGCGACGACGCCCGTCTCGACACGCGTAACCCTAAGATAGACAGGGTGGCAATGGTGTCACGTGCTTGTGTCGGCGTCCGTCGTCCTACCGCGACGACGTCCGCCTCGACTAGCGTTATGCTAAGACAGGGTCGGAATGGTGTCACGTGCTCATCTCGGCGTCCGTCGTCGCTACCGCGACGACGTCCGCCTCGACTCGCGTAACACTAAGACATGGTGGCAATGGTGTCACGTGCTCGTCTCGGCGTCCGTCGTCACTACGCGGCGGCGTCGCCTCGACTCGCGTTACGCTAAGACAGGGTGGCACTGGTGTCACATGCTCGTCTCGGTGTCCGTCGTTGCTACCGCGACGACGTCCGCCTCGACTCGCGTTTCGCTAAGACAGGATGACAGTGGTGTCACGTGCTCGTCTCGTCGTCCGTCGTCGCTACCGCGACGACGTCCGCCTCGACCCGTGTAATGCTAAGACAGGGTGGCAATGGTGTCACGTGCTCGTCTCGGCGTCCGTCGTCACTACCGTGACGACGTCCGCCTCGACTCGCGTTACGCTAAGACAGGGTGGCAGTGGTGTCACGTGCTCGTCTTCGCGTCCGTCGTCGCTACCGCGACGACGTCCGCCTCGACTCACGTTTCGCTAAGACAGGGTGGCAGTGGTGTCACATGCTCGTCTCGTCCTCCGTCGTCGCTACCGCGATGACGTCCGCCTCGACTCGCGTTACGATAAGACAGGGTGGCATTGGTGTCACGTGCTCGTCTCGGCGTCCGTCATCGCTACCGCGACGATGTCCGCCTCGACTCGCGTGACCCTAAGATAGACAGGGTGGCAGCGGTGTAAAGTGCTCGTCTCGACGTCCGTCGTCTCTACCCCGACGACGTCCAACTCGACTCATGTTACGCTAAAACAGGGTGGCAGTGGTGTCACGTGCTCGTCTCGGCGTCCGTCGTCGCTACCGCGACGACGTCCGCCTCGACTCGCATAACGCAAAGACAGGGTGGCAAGTGTGTCACGTGCTCGTCTCAGCGTTCGTCTTCGCTACCGCGACGACGTCCGCCTCGACTCACGTTACGCTAAGACAGGGTGGCAGTGGTGTCACTTGCTCGTCTTGGCGTCCATCGTCGCTACCGCGACGACGTCCGCCTCGACTCGCATTACGCTAAGACATGGTGGCAGTGGTGTCACGTGCTCGTCTCGGCGTCCGTCGTCGCTACCGCGACGACGTCCGCCTTGACTCACGTTATGCTAAGACAGGGTGGCAGTGGTGTCACGTGCTCGTCTCGGCATCCATCGTCGCTACCGCGACGATGTCCGCCTCGACTCGAGTTACGCTAAGACAGGGTGGCAGTGGTGTCACGTGCTCGTCTTGGCGTCTGTCGTCCCTACCGCGACGACGCCCGTCTCGACACGCGTAACCCTAAGATAGACAGGGTGGCAGTGGTGTCACGTGCTTGTCTCGGCGTCCGTCGTCCTACCGCGACGACGTCCGCCTCGACTAGCGTTATGCTAAGACAGGGTCGGAATGGTGTCACGTGCTCATCTCGGCGTCCGTCGTCGCTACCGCGACGACGTCCGCCTCGACTCGCGTAACACTAAGACATGGTGGCAATGGTGTCACGTGCTCGTCTCGGCGTCCGTCGTCACTACCGCGACGACGTCCGCCTCGACTCGCGTTACACTAAGACAGGGTGGCACTGGTGTCACATGCTCGTCTCGGTGTCCGTCGTTGCTACGCGGCGGCGTCCGCCTCGACTTCGCGTTCGCTAAGACAGGATGCGGTGGTGTCACGTGCTGCGTCTCGTCGTCCGTCGTCGCTACCGCGACGACGTCCGCCTCGACCCGCGTAATGCTAAGACAGGGTGGCAATGGTGTCACGTGCTCGTCTCGGCGTCCGTCGTCACTACCGTGGCGGCGTCGCCTCGACTTCGCGTTGCGCTAAGACAGGGTGGCGGTGGTGTCACGTGCTGCGTCTTGGCGTCCGTCGTCGCTACGCGGCGGCGTCGCCTCGACTCACGTTTCACTAAGACAGGGTGGCAGTGGTGTCACATGCTCGTCTCGTCCTCCGTCGTCGCTACCGCGACGACGTCCGCCTCGACTCGCGTTACGATAAGACAGGGTGGCATTGGTGTCACGTGCTCGTCTCGGCGTCCGTCATCGCTACCGCGACGATGTCCGCCTCGACTCGCGTGACCCTAAGATAGACAGGGTGGCACCGGTGTAAAGTGCTCGTCTCGACGTCCGTCGTCTCTACCCCGACGACGTCCAACTCGACTCGCGTTACGCTAAGACAAGGTGGCAGTGGTGTGACGTGCTCGTCTCGGCGTCCATCGTCGCTACCGCGACGACGTCCGCCTCGACTCGCGTTATGCTAAGATAGGGTGTACATTGGTGTCACATGCTCGTCTCTGCTTCGTCGTCGCTACCGCGACGACGTCCGCCTCGACTCTTGTAACCCTAAGACAGGGTCGCAGTGGTGTCACGTGCTCGTCTCGGCGTTCGTCGTTGCTACCGCGACCTTTCCGCCTCGACTCGCGTTATGCTAAGACAGAGTGGCAGTGGTGTCACGTGCTCGTCTCGGCGTCCATCGTCGCTACCGTGACGATGTCCGCCTCGACTCGCGTTATGCTAAGATAGGGTGTACATTGGTGTCACATGCTCGTCTCGGCTTCCGTCGTCGCTACCGTGACGACGTCCGCCTCGACTCGCGTAACCCTAAGACAGAGTGGCAGTGGTGTCACGTGCTCGTCTCAGCGTTCGTGATTGCTACCGCGACGATGTCCACCTCGTCTCGCATTACACTAAGACAGAGTGGCAGTGGTGTCACGTGCTCGTCTTGGCGTCCGTCATCGCTACCGCGACGACGTCCGCCTCGATTCGTGTTACGCTAAGACAGGGTGGCAGTGGTGTCACGTGCTCGTCTTGGCGTCCGTCGTCGCTACCGCGACGACGCCCGTCTCCACTCGTGTAACCCTAAGATAGTGTAACGCCCTCGATGCGGCTATATCTCCCACGTGTCGAAGCACGACTTAGAGGCATAACCGCATTGAAAGCAATGTCGCAAGTGAGGTAATCTTCACACAACCCATGTAATACATAAGGGAAAGAGATACATAGTTGGCTTACAGTCGCCACTTCACGCAATACATAAATAAACATCCATCATTCAGATTACACTCAAGGTCCGACTACGGAACCAAAATAAAAGAAGACTACCCCAAATGCTACACAGATCCCCGATCGTCCCAACTAGGCTCCACTACGATCATCAGGAAAAGACACATAATAACGACCACGTTCCTCGTCGAACTCCCACTTGAGCTCGGTTCGTCACCTGCTTTGGCATCATCGGCACCTGCAACTGTTTTGGTAGAATCTGTGAGTCACGGGGACTCAGCAATCTCACACCAGCGAGATCAAGACTATTTAAGCTTATAGGAAGGACAGAGTTGTGAGGTGGAGCTGCAGCAGCGACTAGCATATATGGTGGCTACATTACGCAAAAGAGAGCGAGAAGAGAAGCAAAAGGCGCGGTCGTGAAGCTAGTAGCGATCAAGAAGTGATCTGAACTACTTCGTCAAACATTACTCCAACACCTGTTCACTTCCCGGACTCCGCGAGAAGAGACCATCACGGTTACACCGCGGTTGATGTGTATTTTAATTAAGGTCAACCGGGTTTTCTACAACGGACATTAACAAATTCCCATCTGCCTCATAACGCGGGCACGGCTTTGAAAGATAATACCTGCAGGGTGTCCCAACAGCCCATTATAAGCTTCACGGTCAGCGAAGGATATTCCTTCTACCGAGAAGACCCGATTAGTCTCGGAATCCCGGACTACAAGACATTTCGACAGCAATAAAACAAGACCAGCAAAGCCGCCCGAATGTGCCGACAAATCCCGATAGGAGCTGCACATATCTCGTTCTCGTGGCACCTTTGGATGAGCAGACGTCGGGTTGGCATAGACCCTGATTGCCCAAAGGCGCGGACATCGCTCAAGTTGGACCAGCACTCGAAGGAGAACTGGCCCGGGGTTAAAATAAAGATGACCCTCGGGCTCGCGAAAACCCGGGGAAAAAGGCTTAGGTGGCAAATGGTAAAACCAAAGTTGGGCCTTCTTTGGAGGAGTCTTATTCAAAGCGAACTGTCAAGGGGTCCCATAAATCACCCAACCGTAAGGAAGCGAAATCAAGGAACATAACACGGTATGGCGGAAACTAGGGTGGCAAGAGTGGAACAAAACACCGAGCGTAAGGCCGAGCCTTCCACCCTTTACCAAGTATATAGATGCATTAATTATAGCAGATATATTGTGATATCCCCAACAAGTAAACATGTTCCAACAAGGAACAACATCTCCATGTTCAACAAGGAACAAACTTCATCTTCACCGCAACTAGCAGCGCTATAAGAGGGCTGAGCAAAGCGGTAACATAGCCAATCAGCGGTTTGCTAGGAAAGCATGGTTAGAGGTTTGACATGGCAATATGGGTGGCATGATATAGCAAGTGATAGGCATCGTAGCATAGGCATAGCAAAAGAGCGAGCATCTAGCATACCAAAGATAGAAGTGATTTCGAGGGTATGGTCATCTTGCCTGCAAAGTTCTCAGAGTTGTCGAAAGCTTGATCCTCGTAAGCGTTCTCAACAGGTTCCTCGTTCACGTACTCGTCTCCCGGCTCTACCCAAAGCAAGAACACAAACAATGGGACCACAATAAATCACGGTGCAATGCACAAGCAACATGATGCAAAACATGGCATGATATGCGAGATGGGATATGCAATGCGTATGCGTGCTCCAAAAGGAAAATGATGAACCAGGAATCAACTTGGCAAACCAAGTATGCCGCTGGAAAGATGAGATGATTTCGGTCGAAATCGATATAAAGATCACCGGAATCGGATGCACGGTTTGCAAATGACAAGGAAAACAAGAATGGCACAAATCTGCCATAAACAGCATGATGCCACATAGCAAGCAACAAGAAAAATTAAGCTACTGCACCAAAACGTGCCAACAAAGCATATGGCAGTGATCTACTCAAGATGCTTGACAAAAGATGAACACTGAGATACGGCTAAATCACACAATAACAGGTCCAAACAAGCATGGCAAAAGTGCAAAATATATCAGCTTCACAGACTTAGAGAAAATACTGAACAAGGCAGAAACAGCATCAGGAAGCAATGTTCAGAGCAAGCAAACAACATGCTACAGGAACTTATAATAGCAAAACAAGGCATGGCATGAATCTACTCAAAGCATAGAACAAAAGTCCCTTACTGACCATGAGCCAAAAGGGATCAGAAAATATAATAACACCCATGTCAATATAGCAAGTTTCGTTAACAGATTCAGCAACAGGGCATGACAAAAACAGATAACAAGTAGGCATGTTTTAGAGCTCGATGCACTCACTACAGAGCATTACATGATAAACTAAGCATGCATCCATCAAGAAGACATGGCATAGAAGCTACACATGGCAAGAACAACATCATAGCATACACGGATCAACTACAACAACCTTGGCAAAATTGAATAACATGTAAACAATCTGCCAGGAAACATTTTATAGCAAAAGTAGAGCTTGATTGACTCAAGCTATGTCACTCCATAATTGCAAACAAGGGCATGGATGGATAGAGCATAACCATATGTTCAAAACATCTTCACTGAAGTATCTCAAAATATGCATGGATCTCTCAGCAGCATCAAGTAAACATGGCATAAAAATATCAGCCAAAGCAGGGCTGAAATCAGCAACATCATGAAGCCTTGTTTGCATGCTTGTGCTAGTCACCACAGAGATCACAAAAATACATGGCACACACCCCTGTAAATATGGCATGGCATATTACAAAACACATGTAGGACTGAAGATCATAGGATGCACACATCAATCATGGCAAAAATGACAAAAGTGCATGTTCTGATAAGAATCTGAAACTAACATCACATATCCCTCTTCTAACAGCATTTCGGGCATCAAGATGAGCTCAAATGAAAATGATGCGATTAGAAGAAATGATCTACTCTTCGAGGCGAACATTACGCTATGCTACACGCCCAAAACGGAGCCACGGGTGCAAAGTTACGGCATGATAAAAATGCAACAAATTACTGACAGGATAAAGACTTAGAGGAAAAACGGGGCTCGGGGGAAAGTCAACCCTCGTTGGATCTGAGATCCGGCCGGATCCAGAGCGCGCGGCGGCGGCGGCTGTGACGCCCCAAGACCGGAGCTTCAGTTGCCTTCCAGGGTTTCCGAGTTTTGTCGTGTGGTTTGTTTTGTTTTTGCATTGCATCATGTCATCTCTTGCATTGCATCATGTCATCATGCCATCATATCATTATTTTTAAAAACTCAACTAAATAAATTGCATGGATTTCTCGATCCACTTAAACCGAGGGATTCACATGGTGATTTCTCTTTATAACATATCCTCCCAATATTAGGGAGCTATAAAAAATATTCCGTTAATTGGAATTCACCATAACACACTTGCAAAAATCCCATGCCTTTTACGCTTCAAGTTTGGTCTCCTCACCTTGCCATTTTATTTCATCATTTTCAGGAGATCCACCAAAATCCTTGGATCATTTTTGTTAAATTCCTCTTATTTTTGTGAGCCCGGGAAAATTATCCGTGTGTCCAAATCCTTTCTCCAACCCTCTCGTTCTTTTGTCTCTCTTATTTGTTTTTCTGCTAAATATTAGTGTGAGAGAGAGAGCCAGCCCATCTAAGCCGGCCTCCTGGCCATTTCCCCCCGCGCCGGCCTAGGCCCCTGGCCTTCCTTCTCCTCCAGGCCGGCCCATTCCTCCCAAGGCCCAGGCGGTGCCCTTCCTAGCCTCTAACCCTAGCCCATCGCCCCTTCTCCCCTCGTCCTCCTCCAAGCGCCGCTGCGCCCGATCCCATCTCTCCCCATCGCTCCCTGCTCGATCCCATCTCCCTCGCCGCCTCTCTTCTCCACCCCCTGCGCCCCTTCTCGCCTCGACCTCGCGCCCTCGCCTCCCCATGGCGCCGCGCCCGGCCAACTCCGGCGGCCCTCAGGCCGGATCCCGCGCTGCTCCTGCCCCGGCCTCCTTCTGCCTCAACGGAGCAGGTCCCCGCGCCCCCACGACTTCGTCTGCGCCGTCTCCTGCTCCTCGCCTCGAGCACCGACGCTCCAAGGCCAGCCTCCTACAGCTCGTTGTTGCCGGAGCTCCCCACCACCACCACCATGCGCCGCGCGCCAGCACCCTCTCGCTGACGCCGCGCTCGGACCTCCACCGCGCCTGCCGCCGACCTCGGCTTGCGTCGCGCCAGGCCACAGCGCCACCAGCAGCAGTTTCAGGACGTCCCCGTCGCCGAGTCCCTCGCCGCCCTTCTGCACCTCGTCTCCGACCCTGCCCATCGGAGCCACGCCTCTCGGTGCCCGCAGCTGTGTCACCGGTCTTCCTCCTCGACGCTGCCGCCTCAAGCCTCCCCATGCCTCGCGAGACTGCCGTGCCAAGTTCCCGCCACTGCCGCCGCATGTCCTGCTCGGAACCAGCCTCCTGCATCGTGCCCCTGTTGCTGTTGACGCCAAGTCCAAGTACCGACTCCGTGGGTTTTCACCAAGTTCGACTACCGGTGGATGCGCAAGTACCACGACGTCTTTGGGAGACCCGTTTTCGTCAAGTTCGACTACATCTGGATATGCCAAGTACCACGACGACCTTCGACATGTACCTCTACACCGCACCGAAACACCGAGTTCCTCACCGTGACCCCGAACATCTACGGGAGATTGTGCAACTAAGAACGTGAACGACTACCGCCGCCAAGTTCGCGAGTACCTCTACCGTCGTCTCCGGATACGACAAGTACCCCGATGAAACGTGTACAACTACCGTCGCCGTGTACCACTACTTCCCTCAGCGACCATCGAACGTGAACCACTACTTCCATCTACTTCCCTCGACGACCCGTGAACGTCTACTTCCCTCTACGAAACTCGACCCGTCCCGTTTGAACGTTCCGGAGGTATAACCCGTGATGACCGACCGTGTTCGAATCATCCTTGCGATGCCCCTCTTTTGCCATTCTACCATCCCGTGGGAACCCGGTAATCGGGATCACCCCACCATCTCGCATGACTCGCTTCCGTCACGTTTTCCTTTGCACCGGTATCTCCGTGAGCTACCGGAACCGATATGTTGCCGTGGCACCATTTTCGGATTCGTTGCCGTGGCACCCCTTTCTTCCACCACGGTGACACAATGCTTCATAATGCTCTTGTCAACGTTTTCATAATATTGCATAATCTTGCTCATGTCATCCGCATCATGATAACAACATTTAATTGCTTATAATTGTTGTTTGCATTAATTTGCTTAAATGCCATGCTAAAATGATTTATTTCATAACTAAATAACCGTAACTCGGATTTAAATGTTCTTTATATGTAAATGGGGTAGAAAAATGCATAGATTAACATGGTAGCATTTCTTTGCATGTTTAACAACTCTAAAATATGCTTTAGGTCAGATCTGTTCCAAATCCATAATAATGCATATGGGGATTTTCCGGAATTGTTGTTTCTTATTTCCGGCCTCATTTAAACTTGCCTAGATAGTTAGTTTCATTTGCTCCACCTCTTGCCATGTTTAATAACATTTAATCTTGTTGAGTACCTAATCAAGAGAGAACTAAATAATTGTTGTGGTGTTTTGTCAATATGCAACTCGTTGCATATTGAGCTCCACTTAATTTGTAGTGTTGTTTGTTGCACTTTGCCATGCCTCATTAAACCGGACATGCATCATATTTGTTTGTGCATCATGCCATGTTTATGTGATGGTTGTTTACTATGTTGTTTGTTTGTTTCCGGTTTGCTTCTCTTGTTAGCTTCGGTTCCGTTCCGGAGTTGTGAGGATTCATTCGACCTCGTCCGTTTGTCTTCTTCATGGATTCGTTCTTCTTCCTTGCGGGATTTCAGGCAAGATGACCATACCCTCGAAATCACTTCTATCTTTGCTTGCTAGATGCTCGCTCTTTTGCTATGCCTATGCTCGATGCCTACCACTTGCTATATCATGCCTCCCATATTACCATGTCAAGCCTCTAACCATCCTTTCCTAGCAAACCGTTGTTTGGCATGTTACCGCTTGCTCAGCCCCTCTTATAGCGTTGTTAGTTGCAGGTGAAGATGAAGTTTGTTCCTCGTTGGAACATGGAGATGTTGTTCCTTGTTGGAACATGTTTACTTGTTGGGATATCACAATATATCTTATTTAATTAATGCATCTATATACTTGGTAAAGGGTGGAAGGCTCGGCCTTATGCCTGGTGTTTTGTTCCACTCTTGCCGCCCTAGTTTCCGTCATACCGGTGTTATGTTCCCTGATTTTGCGTCCCTAACGCGGTCGGGTGATTTATGGGACCCCTTGACAGTTCGCTTTGAATAAGACTTTTCCAAGAAGGCCCAACATTGGTTTTACCATTTGCCTCACCTATGCCCTTTTCCCTTGGGTTTCCGGAGCCCGAGGGTCATCTTTATTTTAGCCCCCGGCCAGTGCTCCTTCGAGTGTTGGTCCGAACCGAGCAGACTGCGGGGCCACCTCGGGGCAACTCGAGGGCTGGTTTTACTCGTAGGCTGACTTATCCGGTGTGCCCTGAGACCGAGGTACGTGCGACTCCTATCAGGATTTGTCGGCACATCCGGGCGGCTTTGCTGGTCTTGTTTTATTGCTGTCGAAATGTCTTGTAGCCGGGATTCCGAGACTGATCGGGTCTTCCCGGGGAGAAGGAATATCCTTCGTTGATCGCGAGAGCTTATCATGGGCTAAGTTGGGACACCCCTGCAGGGTATTATCTTTCGAAAGCCGTGCCCGCGGTTATGTGGCAGATGGGAATTTGTTAATGTCCGGTTGTAGAAAACCCGAAGTTGATCTTAATTAAAATACACCAACCGTGTGCGTAACCGTGAGTGTCTCTTTTCGGGGTTGATCGAGAGGAGAACACGGTTTGGGTTATGTCGGCGTAAGTAGGAGGTCGGGATCACTTCTTGATCATAGTTGTTCGACCGTGCTTTTGCCTTCTCTTCTCGCTCTCTTTTGCGTATGTTAGCCACCATATATGCTAGTCGCTGGCTGCAGCTCCACCTCACTACCCTGTCCTACCTTTAAGCTTAAATAGTCTTGATCTCGCGGGTGTGAGATTGCTGAGTCCCCGTGACTCACAGATACTTCCAAACCAGTTTGCAGGTGCCGATGAACCGTGCAGGTGATGCACCTGAGCTCAAGGAGGAGCTCGATGGAGATCTTTGTGCGTTGTGTTGTTTCGTTTCAGCTGATCAGTAGTGGAGCCCAGTTGGGACGATCGGGGATCTGTGTAGCATTTGGGGTAGTCTTCTTTATTTTGGTTCCGTAGTCGGACCTTGATTGTATCTGTATGATGTAATGTTTTACTCATGTATTGTGTGAAGTGGCGATTGTAAGCCAACTATGTATCTCTTTCCCTTATGTATTACATGGGTTGTGTGAAGATTACCTCACTTGCGACATTGCTTTCAATGCGGTTATGCCTCTAAGTCGTGCTTCGACACGTGGGAGATATAACCGCATCGAGGGCGTTTCAAGTTGGTAATCAGAGCCTTCCCCGACTTAGGAGCCCCCTACTTGATTGTTTGCTGACGTTGTTGAGTCTAGAACGGAAAATGTCTTGAGTCTTAGGATTATATATATCGGAGAGTAGGATTCTTTTTACTCCTCAGTCCCTTCGTCGCTCTGGTGAGGTATCCTGACGTAGAGTTTTGACTTTCTCTCCTCAAATTTCACTAAAATTTTTTCTAGGATCACGTGGGTATCTTGGAATCGTTCCGATGGTTTTGTGACGAGGACATTGTTCTTGGTGCCTCGACATTTAGGGGTTGTGGCGGTGTCCGGGAGTTGAGCTCCGAGGTGTTGTCGTCACAATTTTATCGTTGCAGATTCTGGAATACCCGAGTTTTGCCGACATCGAAATCTCTTTTGTGCAGTTGTTGGTGAGATAACCCCGATAGCCCGATCTTGTGGCGAGAAAAGGGAGTATTGCCATGACTTGTATAACGGATGTTTTTGAAGGTCGAGGTACACGATTTCGAGGATTTCTTGGTTATGTGTTGACGGATGGATACTGCTGGATCTAGGTATTGTTAGTTTGGGTGATATATTTTGTGTCCCTGTATCCCCAACACCAGATTGCATAACCAGAAAGTTTGGGAGTTATAGGTGGGAATTCTAGTAGCTTACGGGATATTCTTTCCGACGGATGTATGATTTGAGATTGGGGTTCAACGTCTAGTGGTCCGCCCATTCACGGTCGATTCTGATGGTCGCGAGGCGTCTTAAAGAATCCTTGGCTATGCTGATTCGGGACGTCTTGTTTGTCATTCGTGACGTCCGCTATCGTCGTGTCCGTGTGGGCCCCACCACTAACACTTTGGGCGTAAATCTCTATCATGTGTTTGTTCCGGCTCATTCTTGAAGCCAATCCTTTGTTTTTGTTTTGTTTTTGTGGTATTCGAGTTGCTTCAATGCCAAGTGTTGATTCCATACTTTTTCCTAAATGGTGTTCTCATATTGCTATGTGAGTACTAATCCTTCTTGATCACTGAGCTTGTCATGTTAATTCTCTTCCAACCGGCGTGCTTCTCTTCAAGTGAATCCGATCATTCCAACATTCGCAAGATCAATTCTAAGCTTTTTCTCAACGGTGTTCATTTCATCCGACCCAAGTTGTTTTGATTTCCCGCCCTCCCACCCTTTTTCTTCAAGGACTTAGATTTCTTAATCAAGTATCCATTTTTATTGAGTGAAGTTTCTTCATTCTTTTCCTTTAATGTTTTATCCGGTGATTTCTCATGAAGATGCTAAGGAAGCTTCAACCTTATCATTGTTCCATTCTAATTTTCTTTTCCGGTGGATTTAGCTCAAGTTTTCAGTGTTGATCGTATTCTTTTCATCGTTTCAAATGCTTTCTCATGTCGGTGCATCTCTTAATCATCCACTTCTCGCTATTCAATTGTTCCGGAGTGTTGAAGATATCTCAGAAGATTCTAGTTTTCCATTCTCAATTCACTCAAGTTCTTTTGAGGATGCTATCTCATTCAAGCCATTTAATTCTACCGGCGCAATCTATCTTTTAAATTGTTCAACGGTGTTTCTTTTTAGTGGGCCCTAACTCACAGGTCTTTTCCCAGGATCTTACCTAACTCTTCTAATTTTTCAAGAGCTATTCCCAAATTCATTGCAAAGTTTGACGTAAGAATGATTTATCATCAGTCATAGGTCTTTCTCCAAGATCTTTCAAATTATTTTTCATTGTTGGTTCAACCTTTCTAATTTTCATTCCGGAGTGCTTCAATAATTCATGATGGTGTTTCTCATCGTCATTCTCGAATTTTGAAGACCGAAGATGAGTTTCTCTTTAATCTTGCTCCATTCTCTTCAAGATTCATGGTTCTAGCTTCGTGCATTCCTCGCATAATTATTTTCGATTGTGAGAATTCTTTTAACCCACCCGGAGCATTTCAGGAGTCTTTTCAGTTTGATTCTTTGGAGCCCATCATCTCAGAATTATTCATTCCAGCTTTCAGCTCCTGTTCCCCAAATCTTACCGGTGCATCATTCAAGTATTCTCCAATCAGCTCGTCATCTATTCGTTCATTTGTATGTAAATCCTCTCAAGTATCTTCGTTCATTTTCCAATTCTTCCCGGTGTTTCTTTATCTTTTCTTCGTTCATTTTCAATTCTTACGGTGGTCTGTTCAAGAGTTCTCTTCCTTCGTTATTATATAGATTCATTCGTTCTTCCCAAATCCTACCGGTGGTTCGTTGAAGACCTACCCAAGTTTGCGCCATATCTATCTTAATCTTTTCTACGGGAATAAGTAGTATGCCAAATCCATTGCTTGTCATCAATTTAATTGGTGAAGGATCAGCATAATGTAATTCTTATTCTTGTTCCATCGAGTAAATTCAATTCCTTATTTCGGAGGTTCATCAAAAATTCGTGATTTCATTTGTTCATCTTTCTTTCCGGAGTTCCAACTTTTCTCGGTTATATCATTTCAAAGCTTCATCTTATCACTGCAAGGCTTCACCTTGTGTTGTCAACTTCTCTTTCTTTTATCATCCTCTTATTTACCGGAGTTCTTCGTGGAGGCTCTACATGATGGTTCGTCAAGGATTCTCTTCATTCTTCAATTGTTCTCCAAGATTTTTTCTCGGAGTTAAGATCCGTCAAGCCATACTCAAAATTGAACATGGTGCTCAACACATGTTTTGTTTTGAGGAGTTCAAGCTTTCTTCTTCTTGCATTCCGAAGTGCAATTCGTTCTACCTTATCATTTGAGGTGGTGTTATGTCATTCTCGACAATTTGAGTTCGTGTTTCATGATTCAAATGTTGTCAAGATTGAGGTATTTTAAATCCATCAATCTCTTCGTTGGAGTTGTCTTGGGCTATATTTCACCTAAAGCCTTCCATTGGGAATGTTGCTATTCATGGTGCTTATTAAGGACCTAAGTTCTTCATTTGTCCTCCCGGTGATATAAGTTCCTCGTCTCCTTGGTGATATCAATCCAATCATGTGTTTCCGTTGGTGGCAGAAACTCACCTCATAATATTGAGATGTGTTCCATAAGCCCACTACAAGCTTGTTCCTTTCGTTGTTGATAGTCCAACAACTCCGTTCTAACATTTCTTGTAAGCGTGCTCTTTCAAGATCTTGTTTCCCTTCGTCCATTCCATTCCACTCTTTCATTTGTTTCCGAAGGCATTGTGATGTTGCTCTCTTCGACCCATCATCTTGTTTTGTCTAGATCATGTCCTTTTTCTTGCATTATCCATTTAACCGGAGGTTGTGTCATCTCTTCAAGTTCTTTTCATCTTATCAAGTTTTCCTTCTTCTTTCAGTCAGAGTGCTGCCCAAATTATATCAATCTTATTCCTTCTCGATCTAGTTTTAACCGGAGTGGTTTCAGTATCTATGTTATCACTTAACCTCTTGGTTTTTCGTCGTATCCCTTGTTCCTCTTTTCTAACAGAGTGTTTTCAACTTTCTTCATCTTCGTTGTTCTCTTTCTTTCATTTTGTTTCAACCTCTCGAGGTTCATTGGTTTCACTCGTTTGTCGGAGAAGCAACTTTGTTTTACCTCTTCCTCTTCCGTTTTTCTCCGGTGCCATCCTAGATCTCGGGACGAGATCCTCTCGTAGTGGTGGAGTGTTGTGACGCCCCAAGACCGGAGCTTCAGTTGCCTTCCAGGGTTTCCGAGTTTTGTCGTGTGGTTTGTTTTGTTTTTGCATTGCATCATGTCATCTCTTGCATTGCATCATGTCATCATGCCATCATATCATTATTTTTAAAAACTCAACTAAATAAATTGCATGGATTTCTCGATCCACTTAAACCGAGGGATTCACATGGTGATTTCTCTTTATAACATATCCTCCCAATATTAGGGAGCTATAAAAAATATTCCGTTAATTGGAATTCACCATAACACACTTGCAAAAATCCCATGCCTTTTTCTGCTTCAAGTTTGGTCTCCTCACCTTGCCATTTTTATTTCATCATTTTCCGGAGATCCACCAAAAATCCTTGGATCATTTTTGTTAAATTCCTCTTATTTTTGTGAGCCCGGGAAAATTATCCGTGTGTCCAAATCCTTTCTCCAACCCTCTCGTTCTTTTGTCTCTCTTATTTGTTTTTCTGCTAAATATTAGTGTGAGAGAGAGAGCCAGCCCATCTAAGCCGGCCTCCTGGCCATTTCCCCCCGCGCCGGCCTAGGCCCCTGGCCTTCCTTCTCCTCCAGGCCGGCCCATTCCTCCCAAGGCCCAGGCGGTGCCCTTCCTAGCCTCTAACCCTAGCCCATCGCCCCTTCTCCCCTCGTCCTCCTCCAAGCGCCGCTGCGCCCGATCCCATCTCTCCCCATCGCTCCCTGCTCGATCCCATCTCCCTCGCCGCCTCTCTTCTCCACCCCCTGCGCCCCTTCTCGCCTCGACCTCGCGCCCTCGCCTCCCCATGGCGCCGCGCCCGGCCAACTCCGGCGGCCCTCAGGCCGGATCCCGCGCTGCTCCTGCCCCGGCCTCCTTCTGCCTCAACGGAGCAGGTCCCCGCGCCCCCACGACTTCGTCTGCGCCGTCTCCTGCTCCTCGCCTCGAGCACCGACGCTCCAAGGCCAGCCTCCTACAGCTCGTTGTTGCCGGAGCTCCCCACCACCACCACCATGCGCGCGCCGCGGCACCCTCTCGGCCGACGCTTGGGCCGGACCTCCACCGCGCCGCGCGCCGACCTCGGCTTCTGCGTCGCGCAGGCCACAGCGCCACCAGCAGCAGTTTCAGGGCGTCCCGTCGCCGAGTCCCTCGCCCGCCTTCGCACCTCGTCTCCGACCCTGCCCATCGGAGCCACGCCTCTCGGTGCCCGCAGCTGTGTCACCGGTCTTCCTCCTCGACGCTGCCGCCTCAAGCCTCCCCATGCCTCGCGAGACTGCCGTGCCAAGTTCCCGCCACTGCCGCCGCATGTCCTGCTCGGAACCAGCCTCCTGCATCGTGCCCCTGTTGCTGTTGACGCCAAGTCCAAGTACCGACTCCGTGGGTTTTCACCAAGTTCGACTACCGGTGGATGCGCAAGTACCACGACGTCTTTGGGAGACCCGTTTTCGTCAAGTTCGACTACATCTGGATATGCCAAGTACCACGACGACCTTCGACATGTACCTCTACACCGCACCGAAACACCGAGTTCCTCACCGTGACCCCGAACATCTACGGGAGATTGTGCAACTAAGAACGTGAACGACTACCGCCGCCAAGTTCGCGAGTACCTCTACCGTCGTCTCCGGATACGACAAGTACCCCGATGAAACGTGTACAACTACCGTCGCCGTGTACCACTACTTCCCTCAGCGACCATCGAACGTGAACCACTACTTCCATCTACTTCCCTCGACGACCCGTGAACGTCTACTTCCCTCTACGAAACTCGACCCGTCCCGTTTGAACGTTCCGGAGGTATAACCCGTGATGACCGACCGTGTTCGAATCATCCTTGCGATGCCCCTCTTTTGCCATTCTACCATCCCGTGGGAACCCGTAATCGGGATCACCCACCATCTCGCATGACTCGCTTCGTCACGTTTTCCTTTGCACGGTATCTCCGTGAGCTACGGAACCGATATGTTGCCGTGGCACCATTTTCGGATTCGTTGCCGTGGCACCCTTTCTTCCACCACGGTGACACAATGCTTCATAATGCTCTTGTCAACGTTTTCATAATATTGCATAATCTTGCTCATGTCATCCGCATCATGATAACAACATTTAATTGCTTATAATTGTTGTTTGCATTAATTTGCTTAAATGCCATGCTAAAATGATTTATTTCATAACTAAATAACCGTAACTTCAGTTTAAATGTTCTTTATATGTAAATGGGGTAGAAAAATGCATAGATTAACATGGTAGCATTTCTTTGCATGTTTAACAACTCTAAAATATGCTTTAGGTCAGATCTGTTCCAAATCCATAATAATGCATATGGGGATTTTCCGGAATTGTTGTTTCTTATTTCCGGCCTCATTTAAACTTGCCTAGATAGTTAGTTTCATTTGCTCCACCTCTTGCCATGTTTAATAACATTTAATCTTGTTGAGTACCTAATCAAGAGAGAACTAAATAATTGTTGTGGTGTTTTGTCAATATGCAACTCGTTGCATATTGAGCTCCACTTAATTTGTAGTGTTGTTTGTTGCACTTTGCCATGCCTCATTAAACCGGACATGCATCATATTTGTTTGTGCATCATGCCATGTTTATGTGATGGTTGTTTACTATGTTGTTTGTTTGTTTCCGGTTTGCTTCTCTTGTTAGCTTCGGTTCCGTTCCGGAGTTGTGAGGATTCATTCGACCTCGTCCGTTTGTCTTCTTCATGGATTCGTTCTTCTTCCTTGCGGGATTTCAGGCAAGATGACCATACCCTCGAAATCACTTCTATCTTTGCTTGCTAGATGCTCGCTCTTTTGCTATGCCTATGCTACGATGCCTACCACTTGCTATATCATGCCTCCCATATTACCATGTCAAGCCTCTAACCATCCTTTCCTAGCAAACCGTTGTTTGGCTATGTTACCGCTTGCTCAGCCCCTCTTATAGCGTTGTTAGTTGCAGGTGAAGATGAAGTTTGTTCCTCGTTGGAACATGGAGATGTTGTTCCTTGTTGGAACATGTTTACTTGTTGGGATATCACAATATATCTTATTTAATTAATGCATCTATATACTTGGTAAAGGGTGGAAGGCTCGGCCTTATGCCTGGTGTTTTGTTCCACTCTTGCCGCCTAGTTTCCGTCATACGGTGTTATGTTCCCGGATTTTGCGTCCCTAACGCGGTCGGGTGATTTATGGGACCCCTTGACAGTTCGCTTTGAATAAGACTTTTCCAGCAAGGCCCAACATTGGTTTTACCATTTGCCTCACCTATGTCCTTTTCCCTTGGGTTTCGGAGCCGAGGGTCATCTTTATTTTAGCCCCGGGCGGTGCTCCTTCAGTGTTGGTCCGAACCGAAGCAGACTGCGGGGCCACCTCGGGGCAACTCGAGGGCTGGTTTTACTCGTGAGGCTGACTTATCCGGTGTGCCACGAGACCGAGGTGCGTGCGACTCCTATCAGGATTTGTCGGCACATCCGGCGGCTTTGCTGGTCTTGTTTTATTGCTGTCGAAATGTCTTGTGGCGGGATTCGAGACTGATCGGGTCTTCCGGGAGAAGGAATATCCTTCGTTGATCGCGAGAGCTTATCATGGGCTAAGTTGGGACACCCTGCAGGTATTATCTTTGAAAGCCGTGCCATGGTTATGTGGCAGATGGGAATTTGTTAATGTCGGTTGTAGAAAACCGAAGTTGATCTTAATTAAAATACACCAACCGTGTGCGTAACCGTGAGTGTCCCTTTTTGGGGTTGATCGAGAGGAGAACACGGTTTCTGGGTTATGTCTGACGTAAGTAGGAGGTCAGGATCACTTCTTGATCATAGTTGTTCGACCGTGCTTTTGCCTTCTCTTCTCGCTCTCTTTTGCGTATGTTAGCCACCATATATGCTAGTCGCTGGCTGCAGCTCCACCTCACTACCCTGTCCTACCTTTAAGCTTAAATAGTCTTGATCTCGCGGGTGTGAGATTGCTGAGTCCCGTGACTCACGAGATACTTCAAACCAGTTTGCGGTGCCGATGAACCGTGCGGGTGATGCACTGAGCTCAAGGAGGAGCTCGATGGAGATCTTTGTGCGTTGTGTTGTTTCGTTTCAGCTGATCAGTAGTGGAGCCCAGTTGGGACGATCGGGGATCTGTGTAGCATTTGGGGTAGTCTTCTTTATTTTGGTTCCGTAGTCGGACCTTGATTGTATCTGTATGATGTAATGTTTTACTCATGTATTGTGTGAAGTGGCGATTGTAAGCCAACTATGTATCTCTTTCCCTTATGTATTACATGGGTTGTGTGAAGATTACCTCACTTGCGACATTGCTTTCAATGCGGTTATGCCTCTAAGTCGTGCTTCGACACGTGGGAGATATAACCGCATCGAGGGCGTTTCAGCGGCTCACCGGAGCAGCGCCGGAGGAGGGAAGGAGATGGCCGGGGGGCGGACGAGGGCGAGGCGGGCGGCGCGGGGCGCGGCTGGGCGGCCGGCGGCGGCTGGCAGGGCGACGGAGAGGAGGCGGCTGGTCGGGCGGGCGGTGGAGGCGGCCGTGGGAGCTTCGCGGAGGCGGGAGACGGCGACGGCGGGGCTCGGGCGCACGCTGGGCGGCGGGCGGCGGCCCCGGGCGGGAGGGCCCCGCACGGGCAGCATGGCGGGCTTCGGGCGGCGGCGGCGCGGGCGCGCGCACGTGGCGCGCCGGTTGGTCGAAGCGGCGGCGGGTTTTCGTCCGGCGCGGACCGGACGTGTCCGGCGCGCGGAGGGGGATTTTGCTAGGGTTTGCCCAGATTTGGAGGGGGAGATGCATATTTATAGGTAGAGGGAGCTAGGATTGTCCAAATGGGGTGTAGTTTTCGCCCACACGATCGTGAACCGACGACGGAGAGCATGGAAGTGACTTAGATGGGTTATTGGGCTGTTTTGGAGGGGTGTTGGGCTGCAACTTAAAAGAGGCCTTTGCGAGAGTGCGGTTAACTGTTGGAGTACCAAACGAGCTCCAAATGACCCGAAACTTGACAGGTGGTCTACCGGTGGTATACCAAGGCCACTTGACAAACCTTGGTCCATTCCGAGAAAGTTTAGTACCCGCTCACGGAAAAATGTAAAAGGGGACGCTGGGGGACATAGGAGTGCCGGATTGCAAAACGGACAACGGGGAAAATGCTCGGAATCATGAGACGAACACGTATGCAAATTAGATGCACATGACTACATGATATGAAATGCATGACATGGACAAAATGCTAAAATGAAGAAAAAACCCAACCACGGAGGAATATCATATCACAATGCGAAAATGGCAAGAGTTGGAGTTACAAATATGGAAAGTTACATCCGGGTGTTACAACACTCCACCACTACAAGAGGATCCCGTCCGAGATCTAGGACTGAAAGAACTCCGGATATTCGAAGCGGAGGTGATCCTCGCGCCCCTGTGTGGCTTCTCGGTCGGAATGGTGTGACCACTTCACTTTCAGGAATTTGATTGACTTGTTGCGAGTCTTGCGCTCGGTTTCTTCAAGAATAGCAGCGGGTGCTCATGATAAGAGAGATCTTCTTGAAGGTCAATTTCTTGAAGTTGATAGTGCGCTCAGAGTCTTGAAGCACTTGCGAAGCTGTGACACGTGAAACACATCGTGCGTTCGCGAAGTTGGACGGAAACTCAAGTTGATAGGCGAGATCGCCTCTTTTGCCAATGATCTTGAAACGACCCACGTATCTAGGGGCAAGCTTCCCTTTGATACCGGGCGGCGAGTGCCTTTCATTGGAGACGCGGAGGTAGACATGGTCTCCGATTTCAAAAGCCACATCACGGTGCTTGTGATCATAATAGCTCTTCTGGCGCAATTTGCGGCTTTGAGATTCTCACGAATGACTTTGCACATTTCTTACATACGTGATCAAGTCGTTGCCAAGAAGTTGGCGTTCACTGTCTCGGACCAATTGAGAGGAGTGCGACACTTTCGCCATAGAGAATTTCGAATGGGGCCTTGCCGAACTCGCTTGGAAGCTGTTGTTGTAGGGGAACTTCGGCATATGGAAGACAATCTTCCCACTTCATACCGAAGGAAATGACACAAGCCCCGAGCATGTCTTCAAGGATTTGATTTACTCGCTCGACTTGGCCACTTGTTTGAGGATGGAAAGCTGTCTGAAGCGAATGTTGGTGCCCATGGCCTTCTGAAAAGAATCCCAAAACTTGGAGGTAAAGATGCTGCCACGGTCTGAAGAGATCAATTGTGGAATGCCGTGCAAGGAGACAATCCTGGATGTGTATAGCTCTGCCAACTGAGCTGTTGTGATGGATTCTTTGATAGGAAGAAAATGAGCCACTTTAGTAAGATTGTCAATGACAACGAAGATAGCATCATTTCCACGCTTGGACTTAGGAAATCCAGTAACGAAGTCCATTTCGATATGATCAAACTTCCACTCTAGAATAGCAAGAGGTTGGAGGAGACCAGCTGGTCGTTGGTGTTCTGCTTTCACTCTTCTGCAGACATCACACTCATTCACGAATTGAGAAATTTCTCGCTTCATTCGAGTCCACCAATATGACTGCTTGAGGTCATGGTACATCTTCGTACTTCCAGGATGAATGGATAGAAGCGAATTGTGTGCCTCGTTCATAATGACTTTACGTAGATCACCCTTTGGAACCACAATCCGGTCCTCGAAGAAAAGAGTATCTTTGTCATCAATGTGGAAGCACTTGTACTTGGAAATGCCCTTGTCGATACCACGTTTCACCTTTTTCACCATGGTATTCAGGAGTTGATCCTCACGAATTTGGTCTTCCAAAGTAGGAGAGACTATGAGGTTGGCAAGAAAGCCTTGAGGAACAACTTGAAGATTCAGCTTGCGGAAAGCTTCACAGAGATCCGGTTGGAAGGGCTTGAGGATTAAACTGTTGCAATAAGCCTTCCTGCTCAAAGCATCTGCAATGACATTGGCCTTGCCCGGAGTATATTCAATACTCAGATTGTACTCTTGAATCATTTCGACCCATCGAGTTTGCCTGAGGTTGAGGTTCGGTTGAGTGAAGATATACTTGAGGATCTTGTGATCGGTGAATATGTCCACTTTCCTTCCCAACAAGAGATGTCTCCATGTTATCAATGCATGGACAACTGCCGCCAACTCAAGATCGTGAGTGGGGTAGTTCTTTTCGTTGGCTTCGGTGACGAGAGGTATAGGCCACAACTCTC
This sequence comes from Aegilops longissima, assembly GCA_021605205.1. Lineage (NCBI taxonomy): Eukaryota > Viridiplantae > Streptophyta > Magnoliopsida > Poales > Poaceae > Aegilops > Aegilops longissima. The sequence goes on from CM038679.1 coordinate 152,163,995, forward strand.
TTCTCTTGCATTAACACAACACCGAGACCTTGAAGAGAAGCATCACAGAAAAACTTGAATGGCTTGGATTCATCAGGAGGAGTCAAGACAGGAGCTGTGACGAGTTTCTCTTTGAGAGTATTGAAAGCAACGTCACACTCAGGAGACTAGACATACTTCACATGCTTCTGGAGGAGGTTGGAAAGAGGCTTTGCAATCTTAGAAAAATTCTCAACGAATCTTTGGCAATAGCTTGCAAGACCAAGAAAACTGCGAAGCTGCTTGACATTCTGAGGAGGTTCCCAATTCACAACTGCAGACACCTTCTTGGGATTAACAGCGATGCCCTTGGCGGAGATGATATGCCCAAGGTAAAGAACTTCATCAAGCCAAAATTCACATTTGGAGAACTTCGCATAGAATTGATGCTCTCTGAGCTTGTCGAGCACCAATCGCAAATGTTTGGCATGATCCTTCTTATTCTTGGAGAAGACCAAAATATCATCAAGATAGACCAAGATGAATTCATTGGTGTAGGGGTTGAAGATGAAGTTCATCATGCGAGAGAATGTTGGAGGAGCATTGACAAGGCCGAAAGACATGACATTATTCATAAGAACCAAAGCTTGTTCTGAATGATGTCTTGGGAATATCTTGTTCACGAATGCGAATCTGATGATAACCCATACGAAGGTCAAGCTTGGAGAACACTTTAGCACCTTTGAGTTGCTCGAAAAGCTCATTGATGTTGGGAAGTGGATACTTGTTCTTGATTGTCTTCTTATTCAATGGGACGGTAATCGGCCTTACAATCGGTCCGTGCCATCCTTTTACGGACAAAAGAACACCACAACCCCAAGGAGATGAACTCGGTCCGATCAAACCAGACGCTCTTGTTCATCGAGCTGCTTCTTCAATTCCTTCAGCTCATCAGGTCCAAGCTTGTATGGATGCTTGCAAGCGGGTTGATGCGGGCTCAAGATCGATAACGAATTCAAGCGGCGGTGAGGAGGCATTCTGGAAGCTCTTCTGGAAAGACATCTTGGTACTCACAAACGAATGGAATCTGAGAGATAGCATCCAATTCGCCCTTCTCATTGAGAGAAAACAACCGAATGGTTTCATCACGAGTGGCATAGATGATCACATCATTAGAAGAGTGAGTCAATTGAATTTCCCTGGCAGCACAATCAAGCTGAGCTTTGTGCTGATAAAGCCAGTCCATTCCGAGAATTAGATCAATATCTGAGTCACCAAGGACAATTGGTTTAGCCAGAAATCTATAATCGCCCATCTTGATAGAAACATCCGGAACCAAGGAGCTTGCATGCATGAATTTACCCGGAGAGACAACCGACAACGGTTTAGGCAAATCTTGAAAAACCAACTCATGCTTAGATGCAAAAGGTCTTGAAATGAAAGAATGCGATGCACCAGTATCAAATAAGACTTTTGCAGGAATATCATTAACTGGAAGATTACCCATAATCACATTAGTAGATTCCTCCGCTTGAGCTGCATTCATCATGTTCACCTTTGCAGACTTGGGATTATGCTTGACCACTGCATTGCTTGAAGATTTCACAGGAGGAGGAGGCGGAAGGCGCCTTTGGTTGAAGCACTTGTTCGCATAGTGACCTTTCTGCTGACATTTGTTGCAAGTCACCTCTGAGAGCGGACGGTGATAAGGAGCATTTGACCTTGGAGCTTGAGAATTGGACTTGTTACGATAGCTTTGGGTTGGGCGGGTGGGAAGATCCACGACCACCTGAGTTCTTCTGCTGATAAGGCTGACGGAACGGAGGAGGAGGAAGGTAGAACTTCTGCTGCTTAGCTGCCACTTGAGAGGAAGAAGAAGACTGAACTGCATCCCTGATTCTCTTCTTAGAAGCCTCACATTTGAGCTGGGCAGCTTCTTGCTTCAGTGCCATGTTGTAGAATTCATCATACTTTTCTGTCTCAAAAAGCACAAGAGCTAATTGCAGATCTTCTCTGAGACCACCTCTGAATTGATAGATCATACTCTTTTCATCAGGGACGTCTTTCTTAGCGAAGCGAGCGAGTTTCTGGAACTGGATATTGTATTGATACACAGACATGTTGCCTTGCTTGAGATTGCGGAACTCCTCACGCTTGCTCTGAACAACACTTTTGAATGTGGTGAGCTTTGAAGTCTCGCGGAACTCATCCTGTAATGACACGACCTCCTCTGGAATCTTTGTATTGCTGGAACCACTCAGCAGCTTGGTCCTTGAGTTGAAACGAAGCAAACTTGACAAATTCTTCAGGTCTGACATTGCTACATTCAAAATGTTTGCAGATGTCCACAAGCCAATCGTCGGCGTATGTGGCCTCGACACAGAAACTGAAGGACTTCGGCTGATTATGAGGAACTGACTGAGGGTAGCAAAATGCGGCTGGTTGTTGCCTTGGCCTTGATTTCCTTGATTGCCTTGCCCTTGGGTACGCTCTTGCAAGAGTTGCAAAATCATCTGAGCATTGACATTGGTGGCTGCCATGATAGCTTTGCCATGCCTCCGGAGGCGGAGGTGGAGGTGGAGGGTTCGACTGACTCCCATCATTTCGTTCCGGATTCAGACGCGTTGGCGGAGCCATCCTGAGGAGGGTGACTTCCGTTAGCACTTGATAGACAGATAGACAAGTTGAATCAATGGATAGAAATTGCAACATATAGTCTTCACAATAAACATTCGAACAGGGATGAACGAATGAATTCCAAAAGCTAACATCACACGTCCATTAAGGTGAGAAGCCACTTGATTAAGAGTTGATGAAAAAAAATAACAAGGTACGACTGGAACAAATAAGTGGTAAGGATTACCCAATCACAAACCAAATATCTGCGGGAAGAAATGCTAAGAGCTACTTGAAACCCACCTATAAACTCCCGAAACTTTACGGTTATGCAATCTGGTGTTGGGGATACAGGGACACAAAATATATCACCCAAACTAACAATACCTAGATCCAATTGTATCCATCCGTCAACACATAACCAAGAAACCTTCGGAAATCGTGTACCTTGACCTTGGAAAAGCATCCGTTATACGAGTCATGGCAATACTCCCGAGCTCGCCCAAAGATCTTTGGGTTATCGGGTTATCTCACCAACAACTGTACAAAAGAGATTTCGATGTCGGCAAATCTCGGTATTCCAGAACTGCAGCGATAAAATTGTGGCGACAACACCTCGGAGCTCAACTCCCGGGACACTGCCACAACCCCTAAATGTCAGGAGGCACCAAGAACAATGTTCTCATCACAAAACCATCGGAACGATTCCAAGATACCAGCGTGATCCTAAATTTTTTTTTTGTGAAATTTGAGGAGAGGAGAGTCAAAACTTCTACGTTAGGAGACCTCACCAGAGCGACGAAGGGACTGGGGAGTAAAAAGAATCCTACTCTCCGATATATATATAATCCTAAGACTCAAAACATTTTTGTTCTAGACTCAACAACGCCATGACAAACAATCAGCGGGGGCTCCTAAGTCGGGATGGCTCGATTACCAACTTAGCGCCCTCGATGCGGCTATATCTCCCGTGTCGAAGCACGACTTAGAGGCATAACCGCATCGAAAGCAATGTCGCAAGTGAGGTAATCTTCACACAACCCATGTAATACATAAGGGAAAGAGATACATAGTTGGCTTACTGTCGCCACTTCACGCCATACATAAATAAACATCCATCATTCAGATTACACTCAAGGTCCGACTACGGAACCAAAATTAAAGAAGACTACCCCAAATGCTACACAGATCCCGATCGTCCCAACTGAGCTCCACTCTCGATCATCAGGAAAAGACACATAGTAACGACCAAGTTCCTCGTCGAACTCCCACTTGAGCTCGGTTCACCACCTGCCTTGGCATCGTCGGCACCTGCAACTGTTTTGGTAGAATCTGTGAGTCACGGGGACTCAGCAATCTCACACCAGCGAGATTAAGACTATTTAAGCTTATAGGAAGGACAGAGTTGTGAGGTGGAGCTGCAGCAGCGACTAGCATATATGGTGGCTACATTCGCAAAAGAGAGCGAGAAGAGAAGCAAGGCACGGTCGTGAAGCTAGTAGCGATCAAGAAGTGATCTGAACTACGTCGTCAAACATTACTCCAACACCTGTTCACTTCCGGACTCCGCCGAGAAGAGACCATCACAGTTACACGCGGTTGATGTGTATTTTAAAGGTCAACCGGGTTTTCTACAACCGGACATTAACAAATTCCCATCTGCCTCATAACGCGGGCACGGCTTTGAAAGATAATACCTGCAGGGTGTCCCAACAGCCCATTATAAGCTCTCACGGTCAACGAAGGATATTCCTTCTACGGGAAGACCGATCGATCTCGAATCCCGGACTACAAGACATTTCGACAGCAATAAAACAAGACCAGCAAAGCCGCCCGAATGTGCCGACAAATCCCGATAGGAGCTGCACATATCTCGTTCTCAGGGCACACCGGATGAGCCAGACGTCCGGTTGGCATAGATCCTGATTGCACAAGGGGCGCCGGACATCGCTCAAGTTGGACCAGCACTCGAAGGAGAACTGGCCCGGGGGGTTAAAATAAAGATGACCCTCGGGCTCGCGAAAACCCGGGGGAAAAAGGCTTAGGTGGCAAATGGTAAAACCAAAGTTGGGCCTTGCTGGAGGACTCTTATTCAAAGCGAACTGTCAAGGGGGTTCCATAAATCACCCAACCGTAAGGAACGCGAAATCAAGGAACATAACACCGGTATGACGGAAACTAGGGTGGCAAGAGTGGAACAAAACACCAGGCGTAAGGCCGAGCCTTCCACCCTTTACCAAGTATATAGATGCATTAATTATAGCAGATATATTGTGATATCCCCAACAAGTAAACATGTTCCAACAAGGAACAACATCTCCATGTTCCAACAAGGAACAAACTTCATCTTCACCTGCAACTAGCAACGCTATAAGAGGGGCTGAGCAAAGCGGTAACATAGCCAATCAACGGTTTGCTAGGAAAGCATGGTTAGAGGTTTGACATGGCAATATGGGTGGCATGATATAGCAATTGATAGGCATCGTAGCATAGGCATAGCAAAAGAGCGAGCATCTAGCATACCAAAGATAGAAGTGATTTCGAGGGTATGGTCATCTTGCCTGCAAAGTTCTCAGAGTTGTCGAAAGCTTGATCCTCGTAAGCGTTCTCAACAGGTTCCTCGTTCACGTACTCGTCTCCCGGCTCTACCCAAAGCAAGAACACAAACAATGGAACCACAATAAATCACGGTGCAATGCACAAGCAACATGATGCAAAACATGGCATGATATGCGAGATGGGATATGCAATGCGTATGCGTGCTCCGGAAGTAAAATGATGAACTAGGCATCAACTTGGCAAACCAAGTATGCCGCTGGAAAGATGAGATGATTTCGGTCGAAATCGATATAAAGATCACCGGAATCGGATGCACAGTTTGCAAATGACAAGCAAAACAAGAATGGCACAAATCTGCCATAAACAGCATGATGCCACATAGCAAGCAACAAGAAATTAAGCTACTGCACCCGAACGTGCCAACAAAGCATATGGCAGTGATCTACGCAATATGCTTGACAAAAGATGAACACTGAGCTACGGCTAAATCACATCATAACAGGTCCAAACAAGCATGGCAAAAGTGCAAAATATATCGGCTTCACAGACTTAGAGAAAATACCAAACATGGCAGAAACAGCATCAGGAAGCAATGTTCAGAGCAAGCAAAAATCATGCTACAGGAACTTATAATAGCAAAACAAGGCATGGCATGAATCTACTCAAAGCATAGAACAAAAGTCCCTTACTGACCATGAGCCAAAAGGGATCAGAAAATATAATAACACCCATGTCAATATAGCAAGTTTCGTTAACAGATTCAGCAACAGGGCATGACAAAAACGGATAACAAGTAGGCATGTTTAAGAGCTCGATGCACTCACTACAGAGCATTACATGATAAACTAAGCATAGATCCATCAAGAAGACATGTCATAGAAGCTACACATGTCAAGAACAACATCATAGCATACACGGATCAACTACAACAACCTTGGCAAAATTCAATAACATGTAAACAATCTGCCAGGAAACATTTTATAGCAAAAGTAGAGCTTGATTGACTCAAGCTATGGCACTCCATAATTGCAAAAAAGGGCATGTATGGATAGAGCATAACCATATGTTCAAAACATCCTTACTGAAGTATCTCAAAATATGCATGGATCTCTCTGTAGCATCAAGTAAACATGGCATAAAAATATCAGCAAAACAGGGGCTGAAATCAGCAACATCATGAAGCCTAGTTTGCATGCTAGTGCTAGTCACCACAGAGATCACAAAAATACATGGCATACACCCCTGTAAAGATGGCATGGCATATTACAAAACACATGTAGGACTCAAGATCATAGGATGCACACATCAATCATGGCAAAAATGACAAAAGTGCATGTTCTGATAAGAATCTGAAACTAACATCACATAGCCCTCTTCTAACAGCATTTCGGGCATCAAGATGAGCTCAAATGAAAATGATGCGATGAGATGAAATGATCTACTCTTCGAGGCGAACATTTCGCTATGCTACACGCCCAAAACGGAGCCACGGGTGCAAAGTTATGGCATCATAAAAATGCAACAAATTACTGACAGGATAAAGACTTAGAGGAAAAACGGGACTCGGGGGAAAGTCAACCCTCGTTGGATCTGAGATCCGGCCGGATCCAGAGCGCGCGGCGGCGGCGGCTCGCCGGAGCAGCGCCGGAGGAGGGAAGGAGACGGCCGGGGGGCGGACGAGGCGGGCGGCGGCGCCACGTGGCGCGCGCCGCGGTTGGTCCGGGGCAGCGGCGGGTTTTCGTCCGGCGCGGACCGGACGTGTCCGGCTCGCGGAGGGGGATTTTGCTAGGGTTTGCCCGGATTTGGAGGGTTTGCCCGGACTTGACAAACCTCGGTCCATTCCGAGAAAGTTTAGTACCCACTCACGGAAAAATGTAAAAGGGGACGCCGGGGGACATAGGAGTGCCGGATTGCAAAATGGACAACGGGGAAAATGCACGGAATCATGAGACGAACACGTATGCAAATGAGATGAACATGATGACATGATATGAAATGCATGACATGGACAAAATGCAAAAATGAAGAAAAAACCAAACCACGGAGGGAATATCATATCACAATGCCGAAAATGGCAAGAGTTGGAGTTACAAATATGGAAAGTTACATCCGGGGTGTTACAGATAGACAGGGTGGCAGTGGTGTCACGTGCTCGTCTCGGCGTCCGTCGTCGCTACCGCGACGACGTTCACCTCGACTCGCGTTACACTAAGATAGGGTGGCAATGGTGTCACATGCTCCTCTCGGCGTCCGTCGTCGCTTCCGCGACGACGTCCTCCTGGACTCGCGTAACGCTAAGACATGGTGGCAATGGTGTCACGTGCTCCTCACTACCGCGACGACGTCCGCCTCGACTCGCGTTACGCTAAGACAGGGTGGCACTGGTGTCACGTGCTCGTCTCGGTGTCCGTCGTCGCTACCGCGATGAGTCCACCTCGACTCGCGTTACGCTAAGACAGGGTGGGAGCGGTGTAACGTGCTCGTCTCGGCGTCCGTCGTCGCTACCGTGATGAGTCCACCTCGACTCGCGTTGCGCTAAGACAGGGTAGCAGTGGTGCCACGTGCTCGTCTCGGCGTCCGTCGTCGCTACCGCGATGAGTCCACGTCGACTCGCGTTACGCTAAGACAGGGTGGCAGCGGTGTAACGTGCTCGTCTCGGCGTCCGTCGTCTCTACCGCGACGACCTCCGCCTCGACTCGCGTAACGCTAAGACAGGGTGGCAATGGTGTCACGTGCTCGTCTCAGCATCCGTCGTCGCTACCGCGACGACGTCCGCCTCGACTCGCGTTACGCTAAGACAGGGTGGCAGTGGTATCACTTGCTCGTCTCGGCGTCCATCGTCGCTACCGCGACGACGTCCGCCTCGACTCGCGTTACCCTAAGGCAGGGTGGAAGTGGTGTCACGTGCTCGTCTCGACATCCATCGTCGCTACCACGACGACGTCCGCCTCGACTCTTGTTACGCTAAGACAGGGTGGCAGTGGTGTCACGTGCTCGTCTTGGCGTCCGTCGTCCCTACCGCGACGACGTCCGCCTCGACTCGCGTAACCCTAAGATAGAAAGGGTGGCAGTGGTGTCACGTGCTTGTCTCGGCGTCCGTTGTCGCTACCACGACGACGTCCGCCTCGACTAGCGTTACACTAAGACAGGGTGTCAATGGTGTCACGTGCTCATCTCGGCATCCGTCATCGCTACCGCAACCACGTCCGCCTCGACTCGCGTAACCCTAAGACATGGTGGCAATGGTGTCACGTGCCCGTCTCGGCGTCCGTCGTCACTACCGCGACGACTTCCGCCTCGACTCGCGTTACGCTAAGACAGGGTGGCACTGGTGTCATGTGCTCGTCTCGGTGTCCGTCGTTGCTACCGCGACGACGTCCGCCTCGACTCGCGTTTCGCTAAGACAGGATGACAATGGTGTCACGTGCTTGCCTCGTCATCCGTCGTCGCTACCGCGACGACGTCCGCCTCGACTCGCGTAACGCTAAGACAGGGTGGCAATGGTGTCACGTGCTCGTCTTGGCGTCTATCGTCACTACCGTGACGACGTCCGCCTCGACTCGCGTTACGCTAAGACAGGTTGGCAGTGGTGTCACGTGCTCGTCTCGGCGTCCGTCGTCGCTACCGCGACGACGTCCGCCTCGACTCACTTTCGCTAAGACAGGGTGGCAGTGGTGTCACATGCTCGTCTCGTCGTCTGTCTTCGCTACCGCGACGACGTCCGCCTCGACTCGCGTTACGATAAGACTGGGTGGCATTGGTGTCACGTGCTCGTCTCAGCGTCCGTCCTCGCTAGCGCGACGACGTCCGCCTCGACTCGCGTGACCCGAAGATAGACAGGGTGGCAGGGGTGTAACGTGCTCGTCTCGGCGTCCGTCGTCTCTACCGCGACGACGTCCGCCTCGACTGACGTTACGCTAAGACAGGGTGGCAGTGGTGTCACTTGCTCGTCTCAGCGTCCATCATCGCTACCGCGATGACGTCCGCCTCGACTCGCGTTACCCTAAGATAGACAGGGTGGCAGTAGTGTCACGTGCTCATCTCGTCGTCCGTCGTCGCTACCGCGACGACGTCCGACTCGACTCGCGTTACGGTAAGACAGGGTGGCAGTGGTGTCACGTGCTCGTCTCGGCGTCCATCGTCGCTACAGCGATGACGTCCTCCTCGACTCGTGTTACGCTGAGATAGGGTGTACAGTGGTGTCACATGCTCGTCTCGGCTTCCGTCGTCGCTACCGCGACGACGTCCGCCTCGACTCGCGTAACCCTAAGACAGGGTAGCAGTGGTGTCACGTGCTCGTCTCGGTGTTCGTCATTGCAACCGTGACGATGTCCGCCTCGACTCGCGTTACACTAAGACAGAGTGGCAGTGTTGTCACGTGCTCGTCTTGGCGGCTGTCATCGCTACCACGACGACGTCCGCCTCGACTCGCGTTACGCTAAGACAGGGTGGCACTGGTGTCACGTGCTCGTCTTGGCGTCCGTCCCGCTACCGCGACGACGCCCGCCTCCTATCGCGTAACCCTAAGATAGACAGGGTGGCAGTGGTGTCACGTGCTCGTCTCGGCGTCCGTCGTCGCTACCGCGACGACGTCCACCTCGACTCACGTTACACTAAGATAGGGTGGCAATGGTGTCACGTGCTCCTCTCGGCGTCCGTCGTCGCTTCCGCGACGACGTCCTCCCAGACTCGCGTAACGCTAAGACATGGTGGCAATGGTGTCACGTGCTCCTCACTACCGCGACGACGTCCGCCTCGACTCGCGTTACGCTAAGACAGGGTGGCACTGGTGTCACATGCTCGTCTCGGTGTCCGTCGTTGCTACCTTGACGACGTCCACCTCGACTCGCGTTTCGCTAAGACAGGATGGCAGTGGTGTCACGTGCTTGTCTCGTCGTCCGTCGTTGCTACCGCGACGACGTCCGCCTCGACTCGCGTAACGCTAAGACTGGGTGGCAATGGTGTCACGTGCTTGTCTCGGCGTCCGTCGTCACTACCATGACGACGTCCGCCTCGACTCGCGTTACGCTAAGACAGGATGGCAGTGGTGTCACGTGCTCGTCTCGGCGTCCGTCGTCGCTACCGCGACGAGGTCCGCCTCGACTCGCGTTTCGCTAAGATAGGGTGGCAGTGGTGTCACATGCTCGTCTCGTCGTCCGTCGTCGCTACCGCGACGACGTCCGCCTCGACTCTAGTTACGATAAGACAGGGTGGCATTGGTGTCACGTGCTCGTATCAGCGTCCGTCGTCGCTACCGCCTCGACTCCCGTGACCCTAAGATAGACAGGGTGGCAGCGGTGTAACGTGCTCGTCTCGGCGTCCGTCGTCTCTACCGTGACGACGTCCGCCTCGACTCACGTTACGCTAAGACAGGGTGGCAGTGGTGTCACGTGCTCGTCTCGGCGTCCATCGTTGCTACCGCGACGACGTCCGCCTCGACTCGCGTTACCCTAAAATAGACAGGGTGGCAGTGGTGTCACGTGCTCATCTCGGCGTCTGTCGTCGCTACTGCGACGACGTCTGCCTCGACTCGCGTTATGCTAAGACAGGGTGGCAGTGGTGTCACGTGCTCGTCTCTGCTTCCGTCGTTGCTACCGCAACGACGTCCGCCTCGACTCGCATAACCCTAAGACAGGGTGGCAGTTGTGTCACGTGCTCCTCTCGGCATTCGTCGTTGCTACCGCGACGATGTCCGCCTCGACTCGCGTTACGATAAGACAGAGTGGCAGTGGTATCACGCGCTCGTCTTGGTATCCGTCATCGCTACCGCGACGATGTCCACCTCGACTCGCGTCACGCTAAGACAAGGTGGCAGTGGTGTCACGTGCTTGTCTTGGTGTCCGTCGTCGCTACCGCGACGACGCCCTTCTCGACTCGCGTAACCCTAAGATAGACAGGGTGGCAGTGGTGTCACGGGCTTGTCTTGGCGTCCGTCGTCGCTACCGCGATGAGTCCACCTCGACTCGCGTTACACTATCATATGGTGGCAATGGTGTCGCGTGCTCCTCTCGGCGTCCGTCGTCGCTTCCGCGACGACGTCCCGCCTCGACTCGCGTAACACTAAGACATGGTGGCAATGGTGTCACGTGCTCGTCTCGGCGTCCGTCGTCACTACCGCGACGACGTCGCCTCAACTCGCGTTACGCTAAGACAGGGTGGCACTGGTGTCACGTGCTCCTCTCTGCGTCCGTCGTCGCTTCCGCGACGACGTCCTCCGGGACTCGCGTAATGCTAAGACATGGTGGCAATGGTGTCACGTGTTTGTCTCGGCGTCCGTCGTCACTACCGTGACGACGTCCGGCTCGACTCGCGTTACGCTAAGACAGGGTGGCACTTGTGTCACGTGCTCGTCTTGGTGTCCGTCGTTGCTACCGCGACGACGTCCGCCTCGACTCGCGTTTCGCTAAGACAGGATGCCAGTGGTGTCACGTGCTCGTCTCGTCGTCCGTCGTCGCTACCGCGACAACGTCCGGCTCGACTCGCGTAACGCTAAGACGGGGTGGCAATGGTGTCACGTGCTCGTCTCGGCGTCCTTCATCACTACCGCGACGACGTCCGCCTCGACTCGCGTTATGATAAGCCAGGGTGGCATCGGTGTCACATGCTCGTCTCGGCGTCCGTCGTCGCTACGGCGACGACGTCCGCCTCGACTCGCATGACCCTAAGATAGACAGGGTGGCAGCGGTGTAACGTGCTCGTCTCGGCGTCCATCGTCTCTACCGCGACAACGTCCGCCTCGACTCACGTTACGCTAGGACAGGGTGGCAATGGTGTCACGTGCTCGTCTCGACGTCCATCGTCGCTACCGCGATGACGTCCGCCTCGACTCGCGTTACCCTAAGATAGACAGGGTGGCAGTGGTGTCACTAGCTCATCTCGGCGTCCGTCGTCGCTACCGCGACGACGTCCGCCTCGACTCGCGTTACACTAAGACAGGGTGGCGGTGGTGTCAGCTGCTCGTCTCGGCGTCCGTCGTCGCTACAGCGATGACGTCCGCCTCGACTCGCGTAACCCTAAGATAGACAGGGTGGAAGTGGTGTCACGTGCTCGTCTTGGCGTTCGTCGTCGCTACCGCGACGACGTCCGCCTCGACTTGCGTTACAATAAGACAGGGTGGCATTGGTGTCACATGCTCGTCTCGGCGTTCGTCGTCGCTACCGCGACGACGTCCGCCTCGACTCGCGTGACCCTAAGATAGACAGGGTGGCAGCGGTGTAACGTGCTCGTCTCGGTGTCCGTCGTCTCTACCGCGACGACGTCCGCCTCGACTCACGTTACGCTAAGACAGGGTGGCAGTGGTGTCACGTGCTCGTCTCGGCGTCCGTCGTCGCTACCGCGGCGACGTCCGCCTCGACTCGCGTAACCCTAAGATAGACAGGGTGGCCATGGTGTCACGTGCTCGTCTCGGCGTCCGTCGTCGCTACCGTGACGACGTCCGCCTCGACTCGCATAACGCTAAGACAGGGCGGCAATGGTGTCACGTGCTCGTCTCGGCGTTCGTCTTCGCTACCGCGACGACGTCCGCCTCGACTCACGTTACGCTACGACAGGGTGGCAGTGGTGTCACTTGCTCGTCTTGGCATCTATCGTCGCTACCGCGACGACGTCCGCCTCGACTCGCATTACGCTAAGACATGGTGGCAGTGGTGTCACGTGCTCGTCTCGGCGTCCGTCGTCGCTACCGCGACGACGTCCGCCTCGACTCACGTTACGTTAAGACAGGGTGGCAGTGGTGTCACGTGCTCGTCTCGGCATCCATCGTCGCTACCACGACGACATCCGCCTCGACTCGCGTTACGCTAAGACAGGGTGGCAGTGGTGTCACGTGCTTGTCTTGGCGTCCGTCGTCCCTACCGCGATGACGCCCGTCTCGACACGCGTAACCCTAAGATAGACAGGGTGGCAGTAGTGTCACGTGCTTGTCTCGGAGTCCGTCGTCGCTACCGCGACGACGTCCGCCTCGACTAGCGTTACGCTAAGACAGGGTGGGAATGGTGTCACGTGCTCATCTCGGCGTCCGTCCTCGCTACCGCCACAACGTCCGCCTCGACTCGCGTAAGGCTAAGACATGGTGGCAATGGTGTCACGTGCTCGTCTCGGCATCCGTCGTCACTACCGCGACGACGTCCGCCTCGACTCGCGTTACGCAAAGACAGGGTGGCACTGGTGTCACATGCTCGTCTCGGTATCCATCGTTGCTACCGCGACGACGTCCGCCTCGACTCGCGTTTCGCTAAGACAGGATGGCAGTGGTGTCACGTGCTCGTCTCGTCGTCCGTCGTCGCTACCGCGACGACGTCCGCCTCGACTCGCGTAACGCTAAGACAGGGTGGCAATGGTGTCACGTGCTCGTCTCGGCGTCCGTCGTCACTACCGTGACGACGTCCGCCTCGACTCGCGTTACGATAAGACAGGGTGGCATTGGTGTCACGTGCTCGTCTCGGCGTCCGTCGTTGCTACTGCGACGACGTCCGCCTCGACTCGCGTGACTCTAAGATAGACAGGGTGGCAGCGGTGTAACGTGCTCGTCTCGACGTCCGTCGTCTCTACCGCGACGACGTCCAACTCGACTCGCGTTACGCTAAGACAAGGTGGCAGTGGTGTCACGTGCTCGTCTCGGCGTCCATCGTCGCTACCGCGACGACGTCCGCCTCGACTCGCGTTATGCTAAGATAGGGTGTACATTGGTGTCACATGCTCGTCTCGGCTTCCGTCGTCGCTACCGCGACGACGCTCGTCTCGACTCGCGTAACCCTAAGACAGGGTGGCAGTGGTGTCACGTGCTCGTCTCAGCATTCGTCGTTGCTACTGCGATGATGTCCGCCTCGACTCGCGTAACGCTAAGACATGGTGGCAATGGTGTCACCTGCTCGTCTCGGTGTCCGTCGTCACTACCGCGACGACGTCCGCCTCGAATCGCGTTACGCTAAGACAGGGTGGCACTGGTGTCACGTGCTCGTCTCGGCGTTCGTCTTTGCTACCGCGACGAGGTCCGCCTCGACTCGCGTTACGGTAAGACAGAGTGGCAGTGGTGTCACGTGCTTGTCTCGGCGTCCATCGTCGCTACCGCGACGACGTCCGCCTCGACTTGCGTTATGCTAAGATAGGGTGTACATTGGTGTCACATGCTCGTCTCGGCTTCCGTCGTCGCTACCGCGACGACGCCCGTCTCGACTCGCGTAACCCTAAGACAGGGTGGCAGTGGTGTCACGTGCTCGTCTCAGCATTCGTCGTTGCTACTGCGACGATGTCCGCCTCGACTCGCGTAACGCTAAGACATGGTGGCAATGGTGTCACCTGCTCATCTCGGTGTCCGTCGTCACTACCGCGACGACGTCCGCCTCGAATCGCATTACGCTAAGACAGGGTGGCACTGGTGTCACATGCTCGTCTCGGTGTCCGTCGTTGCTACCGCGACGACGTCCGCCTCGACTCGCGTTTCGCTAAGACAGGATGACATTGGTGTCACGTGCTCATCTCGTCGTCCGTCGTCGCTACCGCGACGACGTCCGCCTCGACTCGCGTAACGCTAAGACAGGGTGGCAATGGTGTCACGTGCTCGTCTCGGCGTCTGTCGTCACTACTGTGACGACGTCCGCCTCGACTCGCGTTACGCTAAGACAGGGTGGGAGTGGTGTCACGTGCTCGTCTTGGCGTCCATCGTCGCTACCGCGACGACGTCCGCCTCGACTCGTGTTTCGCTAAGACAGGGTGGCAGTGGTGTCACATGCTCGTCTCGTCGTCCGTCGTCGCTACCGCGACGACGTCCGCCTCGACTCGCGTTACGATAAGACAGGGTGGCATTGGTGTCACGTGCTCGTCTCGGCGTCCATCATCGCTACCGCGTTGACGTCCGCCTCGACTCGCGTGACCCTAAGATAGACAGGGTGGCAGCGGTGTAACGTGCTCGTCTCGGCGTCCGTCGTCTCTACCGCGACGACGTCCGCCTCGACTCGCGTTACGCTAAGACAAGGTGGCAGTGGTGTCACGTGCTTGTCTCGGCGTCCATCGTCGCTAACGCGACGACGTCCGCCTCGACTCGCGTAACCCTAAGACAGGGTCGCAGTGGTGTCACGTGCTCGTCTCGGCGTTCGTCGTTGCTACCGCGACGATGTCCGCCTCGACTCGAGTTACACTAAGACAGAGTGGCAGTGGTGTCACGTGCTCGTCTCGACGTCCATCGTCGCTACCGCGACGACGTCCGCCTCGACTCGCGTTATGCTAAGATAGGGTGTACATTGGTGTCACATGCTCGTCTCGGCTTCCGTCGTCGCTACCGCGACGACGCCCGTCTCGACTCGCGTAACCCTAAGACAGGGTGGCCGTGGTGTCACGTGCTCGTCTCGGCGTTCGTCGTTGCTACTGCGACGATGTCCGCCTCGACTCGCATTACGCTAAGACAGAGTGGCAGTGGTGTCATGTGCTCGTCTTGGCGTCCGTCCTTGCTACCGCGACGACGTACTCCTCGACTCGCGTTATGCTAAGATAGGGTGGCAGTGGTGTCACGTTCTCGTCTTGGCGTCCGTCGTCGCTACCGCGACGACGCCGGTCTCGACTCGCGTAACCCTAAGATAGACAGGGTGGCAGTGGTGTCACGTGCTCGTCTCGGCGTCCGTCGTCGCTGCCGCAACGACGTCCACCTCGACTCGCGTTACACTAAGATAGGGTGGCAATGGTGTCACGTGCTCCTCTCGGCGTCCGTCGTCGCTTCCGCGACGACGTCCTCCTGGACTCGCGTAATGCTAAGACATGGTGGCAATGGTGTCACGTGCTCGTCTCGGCGTCCGTCGTCACTACCGCGACGACGTCCGCCTCGACTCGCGTTACGCTAAGACAGGGTGGCACTGGTGTCACGTGCTCGTCTCGGTGTCCGTCGTTGCTACCGCGACGACGTCCGCCTCGACTCGCGTTTCGCTAAGACAGGATGGCAGTGGTGTCACGTGCTCGTCTCGTCGTCCGTCGTCGCTACCGCGACGACGTCTGCCTCGACTCGTGTAACTCTAAGACACGGTGGCAATGGTGTCACGTGCTTGTCTCGGCGTCCGTCGTCACTACCGTGACGACGTCTGCCTCGACTCGCGTTACGCTAAGACAGGGTAGCAGTGGTGTCACGTGCTCGTCTCGGCATCCGTCGTCGGTACCGAGACGACGTCCACCTCGACTCGCGTAACCCTAAGATAGATAGGGTGGCAGTGGTGTCACGTGCTCCTCTCGACATCCGATGTCGCTACCGCGATGAGTCCACCTCGACTCGCGTTACACTAAGATATGGTGGCAATGGTGTCACTCGGCGTCCGTCGTCGCTTCCGCGACGACGTCCCCCTCAACTCGCGTAACACTAAGACATGGTGGCAATGGTGTCACGTGCTCGTCTCGGCGTCCGTCGTCACTACGCGGCGGCGTCCGCCTCGACTTCGCGTTACGCCAAGAGGCAGGTGGTGTGCGTCTCGGCGTGGTGTCACGTGCTCCTCTCGGCGTCCGTCGTCGCTACGCGCGACGGCGTCCTCCTGACTTCGCGTAGCGCTAAGACATGGTGGCAATGGTGTCACGTGCTGCGTCTCGGCGTCCGTCGTCACTACGCGGCGGCGTCGCCTCGACTCGCGTAACCCTAAGACAGGGTGGCAGTGGTGTCACGTGCTCGTCTCGGCGTGCGTCGTTGCTACCGTGACGATGTCCGCCTCGACTCGCGTTACGCTAAGACAGAGTGGCAGTGGTGTCACGTGCTCGTCTTGGCGTCCATCATCGCTACCGAGACGACGTCCGCCTCGACTCGCATTACGCTAAGACAGGGTGGCAGTGGTGTCACGTTCTCGTCTTGGCGTCCGTCGTCGCTACCGCGATGACGCCCGTCTCGACTCGCGTAACCCTAAGATAGACAGGGTGGCAGTGGTGTGACGTGCTCGTCTCGGCGTCCGTCGTCGCTGCCGCGACGACGTCCACCTCAACTCGCGTTACACTTAGATAGGGTGGCAATGGTGTCACGAGCTCCTCTCGGCGTCCGTCGTCGCTTCCGCGACGACGTCCTCCTGGACTCGCGTAACGCTAAGACATGGTGGCAATGGTGTCACGTGCTCGTCTCGGCGTCCGTCGTCACTACCGCGACGACGTCCGCCTCGACTCGCGTTTCGCTAAGACGGGATGGCAGTGGTGTCACGTGCTCGTCTCGTCGTCCGTCGTCGCTACCGCGACGACGTCCGCCTCGACTCGCGTAACGCTAAGACAGGGTGGCAATGGTGTCACGTGCTTGTCTCGGCGTCCGTCGTCACTACCGTGACGACGTCCGCCTCGACTCGCGTTACGCTAAGACAGGGTGGCAGTGGTGTCACGTGCTCGTCTCGGCGTCCGTCGTCGCTACCGCGACGATGTCCGCCTCGACTCGCGTTACGCTAAGACAGGGTGGCAGTGGTGTCACGTGCTCGTCTCGTCGTCCGTCGTCGCTACCGCGACGACGTCCGCCTCGACTTCGCGTTACGATAAGACATGGTGGCATTGGTGTCACGTGCTGCGTCTCGGCGTCCGTCGTCGCTACGCGGCGGCGTCGCCTCGACTTCGCGTGACCCTAAGATGAGACAGGGTGGCAGCGGTGTAACGTGCTTGTCTCGGCGTCCGTCGTCTCTACGCGGCGGCGTCCGCCTCGACTCACGCGTTACGCTAAGACAGGGTGGCGGTGGTGTCACGTGCTGCGTCTCGGCGTCCGTCGTCGCTACGCGGCGGCGTCCGCCTCGACTCGCGTTACCCTAAGATAGACAGGGTGGCAGTGGTGTCACGTGCTCATCTCGGTGCCTGTCGTCGCTACCGCGACGATGTCCGCCTTGACTCGCATTATGCTAAGACAGGATGGCAGTGGTGTCACGTGCTCGTCTCGGCGTCCATCGTCGCTACCGCGATGACGTCCGCGTCGAATCGCGTTATGCTAAGATAGGGTGTATAGTGGTGTCACGTTCTCGTCTCGGCTTCCGTCGCCGCTACCGCGACGACGTCCGCCTCGAATCGCGTAACCCTAAGACAGGGTGGCAGTGGTGTCACGTGCTCATCTCGGCGGCGCGTCGTTGCTACGCGGCGATGTCGCCTCGACTTCGCGTTACGCTAAGACAGAGTGGCGGTGGTGTCACGTGCTCGTCAGGCATCCGTCGTCGCTACGCGGCGGCGTCCGCCTCGACTTCGCGTTACGCTAAGACAGGGTGGCGGTGGTGTCACGTGTGTGCTCGTCTCGGCGTCCGTCGTCGGTACGCGGCGGCGTCCGCCTCGACTTCGCGTTTTCGCTAAGACAGGGTGGCGGTGGTGTCACGTGCTCGTCGTGCGTCCGTCGTTGCTACGCGGCGGCGTCCGCCTCGACTTCGCGTTACGATAAGACGAGGGTGGCATTGGTGTCACGTGCTCGTCTCGGCGTCCATCGTCGCTACTGCGACGACGTCCGCCTCGACTCGCGTGACCCTAAGATAGACAGGGTGGCAGCGGTGTAACGTGCTTGTCTCTTCGTCCGCCGTCTCTACCGCGACAACGTCCGCCTCGACTCACGTTACGCTAAGACAGGGTGGCAGTGGTGTCACGTGCTCGTCTCGGCGTCCATCATCGCTACGCGGCGGCGTCGCCTCGACTTCGCGTTACCCTAAGATAGACAGGGTGGCAGTGGTGTCACGTGCTCATCTCGGCGCCTGTCGTCGCTACCGCGACGATGTCCACCTCGACTCGCGTTACGCTAAGACAGGGTGGCACTGGTGTCACGTGCTCGTCTCGGCGTCCATCGTCGCTACCGCGACGACGTCCGCCTCGACTCACGTTACACTAAGATAGGGTGTATAGTGGTGTCACGTGCTCGTCTCGGCTTCCGTCATCGCTACCGCGACGACGTCCGCCTCGACTCGCGTAACCCTAAGACAGGGTGGCAGTGATGTCACGTGCTCGTCTCGGCGTGCGTCGTTGCTACCGTGACGATGTCCGCCTCGACTAGCGTTACGCTAAGATAGAGTGGCCGTGGTGTCACGTGCTCGTCTTGGCATCCGTCATCGCTACCGAGACGACGTCCGCCTCAACTCGCGTTACGCTAAGATAGGGTGTATAGTGGTGTCACGTGCTCGTCTCGGCTTCCGTCATCGCTACCGCGACGACGTCCGCCTCGACTCGCGTAACCCTAAGACAGGGTGGCAGTGGTGTCACGTGCTCGTCTCGGCATTCGTCGTTGCTACCGTGACGATGTCCGCCTCGACTCGTGTTACGCTAAGACAGAGTGGCAGTGGTGTCACGTGCTCGTCTTGGCGTCCATCATCGCTACCGAGACGACGTCCGCCTCGACTCGCGTTACGCTAAGACAGGGTGGCAGTGGTGTCACGTTCTCGCCTTGGCGTCCGTCGTCGCTACCGCGACGACGCCCGTCTCGACTCGCGTAATCCTAAGATAGACAGGGTGGCAGTGGTGTCACATGCTCGTCTCGGCGTCCGTCGTCGCTGCCGCGACGACGTCCACCTCGACTCGCGTTACACTTAGATAGGCTGGCAATGGTGTCACGAGCTCCTCTCGGCGTCCGTCGTCGCTTCCGCGACGACGTCCTCCTGGACTCACGTAACGCTAAGACATGGTGGCAATGGTGTCACGTGCTCGTCTCGGCGTCCGTCGTCACTACCGCGACGACGTCTGCCTCGACTCGCGTTACGCTAAGACAGGGTGGCACTGGTGTCACGTGCTTGTCTCGGTGTCCGTCGTTGCTACCGCGAGGCGTCCGCCTCGACTCGCGTTTCGCTAAGACAAGATGGCAGTGGTGTCACGTGATCGTCTCGTCGTCCGTCGTCGCTACCGCGACGACGTCCGCCTCGACTCGCGTAATGCTAAGACAGGGTGGCAATGGTGTCACGTGCTTGTCTCGGCGTCCGTCGTCACTACCGTGACGACGTCCGCCTCGACTCGCGTTACGCTAAGACAGGGTGGCAGTGGTGTCACGTGCTCGTCTCGGCGTCCGTCGTCGCTACCGCGACGACGTCCGCCTCGACTCGCGTTTCGCTAATACAGGGTGGCAGTGGTGTCACTGCTCGTCTCGTCGTCCATCGTCGCTACGCGGCGGCGTCCGCTCGACTTCGCGTTACGATAAGACAGGGTGGCATTGGTGTCACGTGCTGCGTCTCGGCGTCCGTCGTCGCTACGCGGCGGCGTCGCCTCGACTTCGCGTGACCCTAAGATGAACGAGGTGGCAGCGGTGTAATGTGCTTGTCTCGGCGTCCGTCGTCGCTACCGCGACGACGTCCGCCTCGACTCGCGTTACGATAAGACAGGGTGGCATTGGTGTCACGTGCTCGTCTCGGCGTTCGTCGTCGCTGCCGCGACCACTTCCACCTCGACTCGCGTGACCCTAAGATAGACAGGGTGGCAGCGGTGTAACGTGCTTGTCTCGGCGTCCGTCGTCTCTACAGCGACGACGTCCACCTCGACCCATGTTACGCTAAGAAAGGGTGGTAGTGGTGTCACGTGCTCGTCTCGGCGTCCATCATCGCTACCGCGACGACGTCCGCCTCGACTCGCATAACCCTAAGATAGACAGGGTGGCAGTGGTGGCACGTGCTCGTCTCGGCGTCCGTCGTCGCTAGCGCGAGGACGTCCGCCTCGACTCGCGTAACCCTAAGACAGGGTGGCAATGGTGTCACGTGCTCCTCTTGGCGTCCTTCGTCGCTTCCGCGACGACGTCCTCCTGGACTCGCGTAACGCTAAGACATGGTGGCAATGGTGTCACGTGCTCGTCTCGGCGTCCGTCGTCACTACCGCGACGACGTCCGCCTCGACTCGCGTTACGCTAAGACAGGGTGGCACTGGTGTCACGTGCTCATCTCGGTGTCCGTCGTTGCTACCGCGACGACGTCCGCCTCGACTCGCGTTTCGCTAAGACGGGATGGCAGTGGTGTCACGTGCTCGTCTCGTCGTCCGTCGTCGCTACCGCGACGATGTCCGCCTCGACTCGCGTAATGCTAAGACAGGGTGGCAATGGTGTCACGTGCTCGTCTCGGCGTCCGTCGTCGGTACCGCGACGACGTCCGCCTCGACTCGCGTTTCGCTAAGACAGGGTGGCAGTGGTGTCACAAGCTCGTCTCGTCGTCCGTCGTCGCTACCGCGACGACGTCCGCCTCGACTCGCGTTACGATAAGACAGGGTGGCATTGGTGTCACGTGCTCGTCTCGGCGTCCGTCGTCGCTACGCGGCGGCGTCCGCCTCGACTTCGCGTGACCCTAAGATGAACAGGGTGGCAGCGGTGTAGCGTGCTTGTCTCGGCGTCCGTCGTCTCTACGCGGCGGCGTCGCCTCGACTCACGTTACGCTAAGACAGGGTGGCGGTGGTGTCACGTGCTGCGTCTCGGCGTCCATCGTCGATACCGCGACGATGTCCGCCTCGACTCGCGTTACCCTAAGATAGACAGGGTGGCAGTGGTGTCACGTGCTCATCTCGGCACCTGTCGTCGCTACCGCGACGATGTCCGCCTCGACTCGCATTACGCTAAGACAGGGTGGCAGTGGTGTCACGTGCTCGTCTCGGCGTCCATCGTCGCTACCGCGATGACGTCCGCCTCGAATCGCGTTATGCTAAGATAGGGTGTATAGTGGTGTCACGTGCTCGTCTCGGCTTCCCTCGCCACTACCGCGACGACGTCCGCCTCGAATCGCGTAACCCTAAGACAGGGTGGCAGTGGTGTCACGTGCTCATCTCGGCGTGCGTCGTTGCTACCGCGACGATGTCCGCCTCGACTCGCGTTACGCTAAGACAGAGTGGCAGTGGTGTCACGTGCTCGTCTGGGCATCCGTCATCGCTACCGCGACGACGTCCGCCTCGACTCGCGTTACGCTAAGACAGGGTGGCAGTGGGGTCACGTGCTCATCTCGGCGTCCGTCGTCGGTACCGCGACGACGTCCGCCTCGACTCGCGTTTCGCTAAGACAGGGTGGCAGTGGTGTCACAAGCTCGTCTCGTCGTCCATCGTCGCTACCGTGACGACGTCTGCCTCGACTCTCGTTACGATAAGACAGGGTGGCATTGGTGTCACGTGCTGCGTCTCGGCGTCCGTCGTCGCTACTGCGACAGCGTCCGCCTCGACTTCGCGTGACCCTAAGATGAACGAGGTGGCAGCGGTGTAGCGTGCTTGTCTCGGCGTCCGCCGTCTCTACGCGACAACGTCGCCTCGACTCACGTTACGCTAAGACAGGGTGGCAGTGGTGTCACGTGCTCGTCTCGGCGTCCATCATCGCTACCGCGACGACGTCCGCCTCGACTCGCGTTACCCTAAGATAGACAGGGTGGCAGTGGTGTCACGTGCTCATCTCGGCGCCTGTCGTCGCTACCGCGACGATGTCCACCTCGACTCGCGTTACGCTAAGACAGGGTGGCAGTGGTGTCACGTGCTCGTCTCGGCGTCCATCGTCGCTACCGCGACGACGTCCGCCTCGACTCGCGTTACACTAAGATAGGGTGTATAGTGGTGTCACGTGCTCGTCTCGGCTTCCGTCGCCGCTACGCGGCGGCGTCGCCTCGACTCGCGTAACCCTAAGACAGGGTGGCAGTGGTGTCACGTGCTCGTCTCGGCGTGCGTCGTTGCTACCGTGATGATGTCCGCCTCGACTCGCGTTACGCTAAGACAGAGTGGCCGTGGTGTCACGTGCTCGTCTTGGCATCCGTCATCGCTACCGAGACGACGTCCGCTTCGACTCGCGTTACGCTAAGACAGGGTGGCAGTGGTGTCACGTTCTCGTCTTGGCGTCCGTCGTCGCTACCGCGACGACGCCCGTCTCGACTCGCGTAACCCTAAGATAGACAGGGTGGCAGTGGTGTCACGTGCTCGTCTCGGCGTCGTCGTTGCTGCGCGGCGGCGTCCACCTCGACTTCGCGTTACACTTAGATAGGGTGGCAATGGTGTCACGTGCTCCTCTCGGTGTCCGTCGTCGCTTCCGCGGCGGCGTCCTCTGACTCGCGTAACGCTAAGACATGGTGGCAATAGTGTCACGTGCTCGTCTCGGCGTCCATCGTCACTACCGCGACGACGTCCGCCTCGACTCGCGTTACGCTAATACAGGGTAGCACTGGTGTCACGTGCTTGTCTCGGTGTCCGTCGTTGCTGCCGCGATGACGTCCGCCTCGACTCGCGTTTCGCTAAGACAGGGTGGCACTGGTGTCACGTGCTCCTCTCGGCGTCCGTCGTCGCTTCCGCGACGACGTCCTCCTGGACTCGCGTAACGCTAAGACATGGTGGCAATAGTGTCACGTGCTCGTCTCGGCGTCCGTCGTCGCTACCGCGACGACGTCCGCCTCGACTTGCGTAACGCTAAGACAGGGTGGCAATGGTGCCACGTGCTTGTCTCGGCGTCCGTCGTCACTACCGCGACGACGTCCGCCTCGACTCGCGTTACGATAAGACAGGGTGGCATTGGTGTCACGTGCTCGTCTCGGCGTCCGTCGTCGCTACCGCGACGACGTCCGCCTCGACTCGCGTGACCCTAAGATAGACAGGGTGGCAGCGGTGTAACGTGCTTGTCTCGGCGTCCGTCGTCTCTACAGCGACGACGTCCACCTCGACCCATGTTACGCTAAGACAGGGTGGTAGTGGTGTCACGTGCTCGTCTCGGCGTCCATCATCGCTACCGCGACGACGTCCGCCTCGACTCGCATAACCCTAAGATAGACAGGGTGGCAGTGGTGGCACGTGCTCGTCTCGGCGTCCGTCGTCGCTAGCGTGAGGACGTCTGCCTCGACTCGCGTAACCCTAAGACAGGGTGGCAATGGTGTCACGTGCTCCTCTTGGCGTCGCCGTCGCGCCTGCGGCGGCGTCCCTCTGGACTCGCGTAACGCTAAGACATGGTGGCAATGGTGTCACGTGCTCGTCTCGGCGTCCGTCGTCACTACCGCGACGACGTCCGCCTCGAGTCGCGTTATGCTAAGACAGAGTGGCACTGGTGTCACGTGCTCATCTCGGTGTCCGTCGTTGCTACCGCGACGACGTCCGCCTCGACTCACGTTTCGCTAAGACGGGATGGCAGTGGTGTCACGTGCTCGTCTCGGCTTCCGTCATCGCTACCGCGACGACGTCCGCCTCGACTCGCGTAACCCTAAGACAGGGTGGCAGTGGTGTCACGTGCTCGTCTCGGCGTGCGTCATTGCTACCGTGATGATGTCCGCCTCGACTCGCGTTACGCTAAGACAGAGTGGCCGTGGTGTCACGTGCTCGTCTTGGCATCCGTCATCGCTACCGAGACGACGTCCGCTTCGACTCGCGTTAGGCTAAGACAGGGTGGCAGTGGTGTCACGTTCTCGTCTTGGCGTCCGTCGTCGCTACCGCGACGACGCCCATCTCGACTCGCGTAACCCTAAGATAGGTAGGGTGGCAGTGGTGTCACGTGCTCGTCTCGGCGTCCGTCGTTGCTGCCGCGACGACGTCCACCTCGACTCGCGTTACACTTAGATAGGGTAGCAATGGTGTCACGTGCTCCTCTCGGAGTCCGTCGTCGCTTCCGCGACGACGTCCTCCTCGACTCGCGTAACGCTAAGACATGGTGGCAATAGTGTCACGTGCTCGTCTCGGCGTCCATCGTCACTACCGCGACGACGTCCGCCTCGACTCGCGTTACGCTAAGACAGGGTGGCACTGGTGTCACGTGCTTGTCTCGGTGTCCGTCGTTGCTGCCGCGATGACGTCCGCCTCGACTCGCGTTTCGCTAAGACAGGATGGCAGTGGTGTCACGTGCTCATCTCGTCGTCCGTCGTCGCTACCGCGACGACGTCCGCCTCGACTCGCGTAACGCTAAGACAGGGTGGCAATGGTGTCACATGCTTGTCTCGGCGTCCGTCGTCACTACCGCGACGACGTCCGCCTCGACTCGCGTTACGATAAGACAAGGTGGCATTGGTGTCACGTGCTCGTCTCGGCGTCCGTCGTCGCTACCGCGACGACGTCCGCCTCGACTCGCGTGACCCTAAGATAGACAGGGTGGCAGCGGTGTAATGTGCTTGTCTCGGCGTCCGTCGTCGCTACCGCGACGACGTCCGCCTCGATTCACGTTACGATAAGACAGGGTGGCATTGGTGTCACGTGCTCGTCTCGGCGTTCATCGTCGCTGCCGCGACGACGTCCACCTCGACTCGCGTGACCCTAAGATAGACAGGGTGGCAGCGGTGTAACGTGCTTGTCTCGGCGTCCGTCGTCTCTACAGCGACGACGTCCACCTCGACCCATGTTACGCTAAGACAGGGTGGTAGTGGTGTCACGTGCTCGTCTCGGCGTCCATCATCGCTACCGCGACGACGTCCGCCTCGACTCGCATAACCCTAAGATAGACAGGGTGGCAGTGGTGGCACGTGCTCGTCTCGGCGTCCGTCGTCGCTAGCGCAAGGACGTCCGCCTCGACTCGCGTAACCCTAAGACAGGGTGGCAATGGTGTCACGTGCTCCTCTTGGCGTCCTTCGTCGCTTCCGCGACGACGTCCTCCTGGACTCGCGTAACGCTAAGACATGGTGGCAATGGTGTCACGTGCTCGTCTCGGCGTCCGTCGTCACTACCGCGACGACGTCCGCCTCGACTCGCGTTACGCTAAGACAGGGTGGCACTGGTGTCACGTGCTCATCTCGGTGTCCGTCGTTGCTACCGCGACGACGTCCGCCTCGACTCGCGTTTCGCTAAGACGGGATGGCAGTGGTGTCACGTGCTCGTCTCGTCGTCCGTCGTCGCTACCGCGACGACGTCCGCCTCGACTCGCGTAACGCTAAGACAGGGTGGCAATGGTGTCACATGCTTGTCTCGGCGTCCGTCGTCACTACCGTGACGACGTCCGCCTCGACTCGCGTTACGCTAAGTCAGGGTGGCAGTGGTGTCACATGCTCGTCTCGGCGTCCGTCGTCGGTACCGCGACGACGTCCGCCTCGACTCGCGTTCGCTAAGACAGGGTGGCAGTGGTGTCACAAGCTCGTCTCGTCGTCCATCGTCGCTACCGCGACGACGTCCGCCTCGACTCGCGTTACGATAAGACAGGGTGGCATTGGTGTCACGTGCTCGTCTCGGCGTCCGTCGTCGCTACCGTGACGACGTCCGCCTCGACTCGCGTGACCCTAAGATAGACAGGGTGGCAGCGGTGTAACGTGCTTGTCTCGGCGTCCGTCGTCTCTACCGTGACGACGTCCGCCTCGACTCATGTTACGCTAAGACAGGGTGGCAGTGGTGTCTCGTGCTCGTCTCGGCGTCCATCGTCGCTACCGCGACGACGTCCGCCTCGACTCGCGTTACCCTAAGATAGACAGGGTGGCAGTGGTGTCACGTGCTCATCTCGGCACCTGTCGTCGCTACCGCGACGATGTCCGCCTCGACTCGCATTACGCTAAGACAGGGTGGCAGTGGTGTCACGTGCTCGTCTCGGTGTCCATCGTCGCTACCGCGATGACGTCCGCCTCGAATCGCGTTATGCTAAGATAGGGTGTATAGTGGTGTCACGTGCTCGTCTCGGCTTCCATCGCCGCTACCGCGACGACGTCCGCCTCGAATCGCGTAACCCTAAGACAGGGTGGCAGTGGTGTCACGTGCTCATCTCGGCGTCGCGTCGTGGCTACGCGACGATGTCCGCCCGACCTCGCGTTACGCTAAGACAGAGTGGCAGTGGTGTCACGTGCTCGTCTGGGCATCCGTCATCGCTACCGCGACGACGTCCTCCTCGACTCGCGTTACGCTAAGACAGGGTGGCAGTGGGGTCACGTGCTCGTCTCGGCGTCCGTCGTTGGTACCGCGACGACGTCCGCCTCGACTCGCGTTTCGCTAAGACAGGGTGGCAGTGGTGTCACAAGCTCGTCTCGTCGTCCATCGTCGCTACCGTGACGACGTCTGCCTCGACTCGCGTTACGATAAGACAGGGTGGCTTTGGTGTCACGTGCTCGTCTCGGCGTCCGTCATCGCTACCGCGATAACGTCCGCCTCGACTCGCGTGACCCTAAGATAGACAGGGTGGCAGCGGTGTAACGTGCTTGTCTCGGCGTCCGCCGTCTCTACCGCGACAACGTCCGCCTCGACTCACGTTATGCAAAGACAGGGTGGCAGTGGTGTCACGTGCTCGTCTCGGCGTCCATCATCGCTACCGCGACGACGTCCGCCTCGACTCGCGTTACCCTAAGATAGACAGGGTGGCAGTGGTGTCACGTGCTCATCTCGGCGCCTGTCGTCGCTGCCGCGACGATGTCCACCTCGACTCGCGTTACGCTAAGACAGGGTGGCAGTGGTGTCACGTGCTCGTCTCGGCGTCCATCGTCGCTACCGCGACGACGTCCGCCTCGACTCGCGTTACACTAAGATAGGGTGTATAGTGGTGTCACGTGCTCGTCTCGGCTTCCGTCATCGCTACCGCGACGACGTCCGCCTCGACTCGCGTAACCCTAAGACAGGGTGGCAGTGGTGTCACGTGCTCGTCTCGGCGTGCGTCGTTGCTACCGTGATGATGTCCGCCTCGACTTCGCGTTACGCTAAGACGAGTGGCCGTGGTGTCACGTGCTCGTCTTGGCATCCGTCATCGCTACCGAGACGACGTCCGCCGACTCGCGTTACGCTAAGACAGGGTGGCAGTGGTGTCACGTTCTCGTCTTGGCGTCCGTCGTCGCTACGCGGCGGAGCCCCGTCCCGCCTCGCGTAACCCTAAGATAGACAGGGTGGCAGTGGTGTCACGTGCTCGTCTCGGCGTCCGTCGTTGCTGCGCGGCGGCGTCCACCTCGACTCGCGTTACACTTAGATAGGGTGGCAATGGTGTCACGTGCTCCTCTCGGCGTCCGTCGTCGCTTCCGCGACGACGTCCTCCTGGACTCGCGTAACGCTAAGACATGGTGGCAATAGTGTCACGTGCTCGTCTCGGCGTCCATCATCACTACCGCGACGACGTCCGCCTCGACTCGCGTTACGCTAAGACAGGGTGGCACTGGTGTCACGTGCTTGTCTCGGTGTCCGTTGTTGCTGCCGCGATGACGTTCGCCTCGACTCGCGTTTCGCTAAGACAGGATGGCAGTGGTGTCACGTGCTCATCTCGTCGTCCGTCGTCACTACCGCGACGACGTCCGCCTCGACTCGCGTAAAGCTAAGACAGGGTGGCAATGGTGTCACGTGCTTGTCTCGGCGTCCGTCGTCACTACCGCGACGACGTCCGCCTCGACTCGCGTTACGATAAGACAGGGTGGCATTGGTGTCACGTGCTCGTCTCGGCGTCCGTCGTCGCTACGCGGCGGCGTCCGCTCGACTTCGCGTGACCCTAAGATAGACAGGGTGGCAGCGGTGTAATGTGCTTGTCTCGGCGTCCGTCACCGCTACGCAGCGGCGTCGCCTCGACTCACGTTACGATAAGACAGGGTGGCATTGGTGTCACGTGCTCGTCTCGGCGTTCGTCGTCGCTGCCGCGACGACGTCCACCTCGACTCGCGTGACCCTAAGATAGACAGGGTGGCAGCGGTGTAACGTGCTTATCTCGGCGTCCGTCGTCTCTACAGCGACGACGTCCACCTCGACCCATGTTACGCTAAGACAGGGTGGTAGTGGTGTCACGTGCTCGTCTCGGCGTCCATCATCGCTACCGCGACGACGTCCGCCTCGACTCGCATAACCCTAAGATAGACAGGGTGGCAGTGGTGGCACGTGCTCGTCTCGGCGTCCGTCGTCGCTAGCGCGAGGACGTCCGCCTCGACTCGCGTAACCCTAAGACAGGGTGGCAATGGTGTCACGTGCTCCTCTTGGCGTCCTTCGTCGCTTCCGCGACGACGTCCTCCTGGACTCGCGTAACGCTAAGACATGGTGGCAATGGTGTCACGTGCTCGTCTCGGCGTCCGTCGTCACTACGCGGCGGCGTCGCCTCGACTTCGCGTTACGCTAAGACGAGGTGGCACTGGTGTCACGTGCTCATCTCGGTGTCCGTCGTTGCTACCGCGACGACGTCCGCCTCGACTCGCGTTTCGCTAAGACGGGATGGCAGTGGTGTCACGTGCTCGTCTCGTCGTCCGTCGTCGCTACCGCGACGACGTCCGCCTCGACTCGCGTAACACTAAGACAGGGTGGCAATGGTGTCACGTGCTTGTCTCGGCGTCCGTCGTCACTACCGTGACGACGTCCGCCTCGACTCGCGTTACGCTAAGACAGGGTGGCAGTGGTGTCACGTGCTCGTCTCGGCGTCCGTCGTCGGTACCGCGACGACGTCCGCCTCGACTCGCGTTTTCGCTAAGACAGGGTGGCAGTGGTGTCACAAGCTCGTCTCGTCGTCCATCGTCGCTACCGCGACGACGTCCGCCTCGACTCGCGTTACGATAAGATAGGGTGGCATTGGTGTCACGTGCTCGTCTTGGGGTCCGTCGTCGCTACCGCGACGACGTCCGCCTCGACTCGCGTGACCCTAAGATAGACAGGGTGGCAGCGGTGTAACGTGCTTGTCTCGGCGTCCGTCGTCTCTACCGCGACGACGTCCGCCTCGACTCACGTTACGCTAAGACAGGTGGCGTGGTGTCACGTGCTGCGTCTCGGCGTCCATCGTCGCTACGCGGCGGCGTCCGCCTCGACTCGCGTTACCCTAAGATAGACAGGGTGGCAGTGGTGTCACGTGCTCATCTCGGCACCTGTCGTCGCTACCGCGACGATGTCCGCCTCGACTCGCATTACGCTAAGACAGGGTGGCAGTGGTGTCACGTGCTCGTCTCGGCGTCCATCGTCGCTACCGCGATGACGTCCGCCTCGAATCGCGTTATGCTAAGATAGGGTGTATAGTGGTGTCACGTGCTCGTCTCGGCTTCCATCGCCGCTACCGCGACGACGTCCGCCTCGAATCGCGTAACCCTAAGACAGGGTGGCAGTGGTGTCACGTGCTCATCTCGGCGTGCGTCGTTGCTACCGCGATGATGTCCGCCTCGACTCGCGTTACGCTAAGACAGAGTGGCAGTGGTGTCACGTGCTCGTCTGGGCATCCGTCATCGCTACCGCGACGACGTCCGCCTCGACTCGCGTTACGCTAAGACAGGGTGGCAGTGGGGTCACGTGCTCGTCTCGGCGTCCGTCGTCGGTACCGCGACGACGTCCGCCTCGACTCGCGTTTCGCTAAGACAGGGTGGCAGTGGTGTCACAAGCTCGTCTCGTCGTCCATCGTCGCTACCGTGACGACGTCTGCCTCGACTCGCGTTACGATAAGACAGGGTGGCATTGGTGTCAAGTGCTCGTCTCGGCGTCCGTCGTCGCTACTGCGACAACGTCCGCCTCGACTCGCGTGACCCTAAGATAGACAGGGTGGCAGCGGTGTAACGTGCTTGTCTCGGCGTCCGCCGTCTCTACCGCGACAACGTCCGCCTCGACTCACGTTACGCTAAGATAGGGTGGCAGTGGTGTCACGTGCTCGTCTCGGCGTCCATCATCGCTACCGCGACGACGTCCGCCTCGACTCGCGTTACCCTAAGATA
This sequence comes from Aegilops longissima, assembly GCA_021605205.1. Classification (NCBI taxonomy): domain Eukaryota; kingdom Viridiplantae; phylum Streptophyta; class Magnoliopsida; order Poales; family Poaceae; genus Aegilops; species Aegilops longissima. The sequence continues at coordinate 152,194,537 of CM038679.1, forward strand.
GATAGGGTGGCAGTGGTGTCACGTGCTCATCTCGGCGCCTGTCGTCGCTACCGCGACGATGTCCACCTCGACTCGCGTTACGCTAAGACAGGGTGGCAGTGGTGTCACGTGCTCGTCTTGGCGTCCATCGTCGCTACCGCGACGACGTCCGCCTCGACTCGCGTTACACTAAGATAGGGTGTATAGTGGTGTCGCGTGCTCGTCTCGGCTTCCGTCGCCGCTACGCGGCGGCGTCGCCTCGACTTCGCGTAACCCTAAGACAGGGTGGCGGTGGTGTCACGTGCTGCGTCTCGGCGTGCGTCGTTGCTACCGTGATGATGTCGCCTCGACTTCGCGTTACGCTAAGACAGAGTGGCCGTGGTGTCACGTGCTCGTCTTGGCATCCGTCATCGCTACGAGGCGGCGTCGCCCGACTTCGCGTTACGCTAAGACAGGGTGGCAGTGGTGTCACGTTCTCGTCTTGGCGTCCGTCGTCGCTACCGCGGCGGCGCCCGTCTCGACTTCGCGTAACCCTAAGATGACAGGGTGGCGGTGGTGTCACGTGCTTGTCTCGGCGTCCGTCGTTGCTGCCGCGACGACGTCCACCTCGACTCGCGTTACACTTAGATAGGGTGGCAATGGTGTCACGTGCTCCTCTCGGCGTCCGTCGTCGCTTCCGCGATGACGTCCTCCTGGACTCGCGTAACGCTAAGACATGGTGGCAATAGTGTCACGTGCTCGTCTCGGCGTCCATCGTCACTACCGCGACGACGTCCGCCTCGACTCGCGTTACGCTAAGACAGGGTGGCACTGGTGTCACGTGCTTGTCTCGGTGTCCGTCGTTGCTGCCGCGATGACGTCCGCCTCGACTCGCGTTTCGCTAAGACAGGATGGCAGTGGTGTCACGTGCTCATCTCGTCGTCCGTCATCGCTACCGCGACGACATCCGCCTCGACTCGCGTAACGCTAAGACAGGGTGGAAATGGTGTCACGTGCTTGTCTCGGCGTCCGTCGTCACTACCGTGACGACGTCCGCCTCGACTCGCGTTACGCTAAGACAGGGTGGCAGTGGTGTCACGTGCTCGTCTCGGCATCCGTCGTCGGTACCGCGACGACGTCCGCCTCGACTCGTATTTCGCTAATACAGGGTGGCAGTGGTGTCACAAGCTCGTATCGTCATCCATCGTCGCTACCGCGACGACTTCCGCCGACTTCGCGTTACGATAAGGCAGGTGGCATTGGTGTCACGTGCTGCGTCTCGGCGTCGCCGTCGCCGCTACGCGGCGGCGTCCGCCTCGACTCGCGTGACCCTAAGATAGACAGGGTGGCAGCGGTGTAACGTGCTTGTCTCGGCGTCCGTCGTCTCTACCGCGACAACGTCCGCCTCGACTCACGTTACGATAAGACAGGGTGGCAGTGGTGTCACGTGCTCGTCTCGGCGTCCATCATCGCTACCGCGACGACGTCCGCCTCGACTTGCGTGACCCTAAGATAGACAGGGTGGCAGCGGTGTAACGTGCTTGTCTCGGCGTCCGTCGTTGCTACCGCGACGATGTCCACCTCGACTCGCGATACGCTAAGACAGGGTGGCAGTGGTGTCACGTGCTCGTCTCAGCGTCCATCGTCGCTACCGCGACGAAGTCCGCCTCGACTCGCATAACCCTAAGATAGACAGGGTGGCAGTGGTGGCACGTGCTCATCTCGGCGTCCGTCGTCGCTAGCGCGACGACGTCCGCCTCGACTCGCGTGACCCTAAGATAGACAGGGTGGCATTGGTGTCACGTGCTCGTCTCGGCGTCCGTCGTCGCTACCGCGACGACGTCCGCCTCGACTCGCGTGACCCTAAGATAGACAGGGTGGCAGCGGTGTAATGTGCTTGTGTCACAGCCCTAGAGCTTGCTTGTAACTAGTAGCATTGCATCCATGCATCATGTTTAAAATTTTTAAACTTGAACTGAGGAGATTTGGAAGCCTCAAAATTTAAATAAAAGAAGGGCAAAACCCCTAAAATCTCATTCATTGTTCCCAAAATGTCCTTCTTAAATGTTTGATAATTTTTGGCAAGGGTTCTGGTCCCAAACAAAATATTGAACATTTATAAGGAATTAATCTTGGGATTTTGAATTTAAATCATTAGCTATTTGAATTTGAATTATATTCATATAATTAGAATATAATTTCAAATACCCTGAAATATTTTATGAGCTTTGGAAAAGTCCATCTAGCAAAATAAAAATATTCAGAGGAGTTTTTGGCATTGTTTGAATTGTTTTAAATCCAAAACAGTGGCGAAAGTTTAAAAAAAAACAGAAACAGAAAAAACAATAAGAGAACAGAGCAACTCACCTGGCAGCCCAGCCAGCCCACCTAGCAGCCCTTGGCCGGCCCGGCCAAGACTGCTGGCCCGTGCCGACCACTGCTTCCTCTCGCCAGCAGGAGAGAGAGCGCGCCGGCGTCTGCAGGCTGGCGCCACGCCAGGCTACAGTTACTGCGTCGCCTGGCCACCGCGACGCCTCGCGTCATCTCCTCGGCGCCGCCCCGACCCCCTGGACCCCCTCGCTCTCTCCCTCCTCCTCGTTTCCCTCCTCTGTCCCACTCCGTCACGCGACCGAGAACCGCCGTCGACGCCGATCGCCGTACCCGCGGCCACAGCCACCCCCTTGCCCCTCTGCCATCCCCAAGAGCTCCGCCCCGACCTCTTCTCCGTCTCCGCCGATCTAAGCGACCCCGGGAGGCCAGCAACGTCGCCATCGCCGTCGTCTTCCACCTCGGGCTCCGGCCACCATCGTCGTCGATTCGCTGCACTCCGGCCGCCCCCGAGCCGCTGGGCCCTCCAATCGACCCCCTGTAAGCCCCGCCGTCGTTCACCCCTACCCCCGTTCTCTTTTGCTCGCTCGGGCTGCCGATTCCATCAAGGCCGAAACCCATCGCCGCACGAGCTCGACGCCGGCGTCACTCCGATGACCATCCGGTAGCGCACCAGCGTCCAACGAACTCGAGCCTGCACACAGAGCATGGCTAGCGCGTTAGTTGGTTCGTTTGCGCGCTGCAACACCAAACCCGCTACTCACCCGAGCGCCGGCCGCCGCCCAAACGCTCGCCGGCGTCGTTTCCGGCCACCGCACGCTCACCCACCCACACCGCTGGACGCGGAGCACTCCAAGCTCTCCGTAGAGCCTAGTCGCGCACCAAACCGTCGCCGAACGGCGATTCCCGATGCTCGCCGTCGTGTACTGTGGTCACCGGCGACTCATCGCCGGCGTATCTGACGTGGCGTCGTCGTTAGCTGCTAATGGGTCCGCTAATCACCCTTCTGGAGCCACTAACACGTGGGCCCCTGCGTTTAATTAGGATTAGTTTATTTCTCTGTTGAATTAGTGCTAATACCGTGGACCCCACGTGCCAGTTTGACCTTGGTCAAGTCAGCCTTGACCGGTCCCACATGTCATCCACCTAAACCAGCCGGAGTCACTGACCAAGGGACCCCACGGGTCAGGTTTGACCTGGGGCACCCGTTGACTTGCTGACGGCATGCCAGCGTCATCTTGGCGTGATAAACCCCTTTTCTGGATTTAATATAATTTAGGAAATTCGAGAAAATGCCCTAAACTTTAATAAATCATAGAAATTCAACCGTAACTTTCGGTTGAAATAATTTATATATGAAAATGATCAGAAAAATATGAAGAATCTGTTTATGCCATGATCATGCATGTTTAAACAAGTTAACCTCACTGAATAGGATGAATCATGATTAGGGTAATTTATGAAATAGCATTTGGGGTTGGAGTTCAACCTTGTTTGAATTCCACTTCAACTAACTTGGATTATTATTGCACTAGGTAAATTCAGTACCTTAATATGACATGTCAGTCATGTGAATGTGCATTGCATTGATTGTGTTCTCTCTTGTTTGCGGTAATTGTCCCTTAGGTGAGCGATGTACCGACGATGAGTTCGATGACACCGATGAAGAACTATATTATCTTCAGAAGTGCCAGGCAAGCAAAACCCCCTTGTTCATTCCGATATAATCCCACTCTCTCGCTCCTGCTCTATTTTACTGCATTAGGACAACAACGACTCATGTGTTACTTGCTGCGGTAGCTAAACCCCTTGATCCTTTGCATGACCTGTCATTCCACAGTAAATAGATGAAACCCACTAGCATGAGTAGGAATTGTTTGAGCCATGTTGTGCCTACTCATTTATGCTTGTTTGTCATGCCTGCTACTGCTTAGAGTTGAGTCGGGTCTGATTCATCCGGAATGAATTGGAATTGTTATGAACATGTCCTACCGTGTGTGAGCTAAGTGTGTGAACACGATTTGGTAAAGGTAGCGGTGGGAGACCATGTAGGAGTACATGGTGGGTTGTCTCATTGCAGCCGTCCTCGGGAACTGAGTTACGTGTTGGTGATCCATGAAGCAGTTACTACCACGCATTGGGCCCGAAACCAATGGACCCTCTCGGCTTCTTGACCACCCTTGTCCTCGGTCAGGGAGTTGCAAGTAGTTTCGGTGTTTGTAGCATCTTTGGGGGCGCCGCATAGCGCTGACCTTAGGGGTGGGTTGTGTTGCGGTAGGCACCAAATGTTGTGTACCGAGTGCCCGTTTGGTATCTCGGGAACCCTGCACACATCGTTCGGGCTGTATGGGAAACCTCGGCGGACTCCTGCGGATGGAACCGAATAGGCGATAAACCTGGACTTGGGACTTGAGTGTTTAGGTAGGCCGTGGCCGACACCCACGTTGGGCTTCCGCTTGAAGGTTGCAGTACATGTCGTGTAAGCGGCGGTAAGTGGTGAGCGTGTGTGAAGAAGTACACCCTGCAGGGTTTAATATGATCTATTGAATAGCCGTGTCCACGGAGAAGGACTTCTGGTCGCCTATATCAGTTCATAGACAAGTGAAAGTGGATACCTAAAATGCGCAAGATAAGCGTGAGTGCTATGGATGGCGTTCTCGTAGGAAGGCGGGGCGGGTCCATAGTGGTGTATTGATATGGTGAATATGTGGACTCGTGTGCCACCTCAAAAGAGTTACTTGCGATCGTAGTTCGGGATAGCCACCGAGTCAAAGCTGGCTTGCTGCGGTCAAACTCCACCACCCCTTTTGATAATGATGCATATGTAGTTAGTTACGATGTAAGTCTTGCTGAGTACAATTGTACTCACGTTTGCCTATTCTATGTTTTTGCGAGAGAGGCGTCGGTCTCGCTAGTAGTTCGCTTGGACTTGACGTTTAGCTTGTTACCTCAGCTACGATCTTGTGCCCTCGGCAGAGATCTGGTAGATAGTCGGGCTTCTCAGCCTTTTTCCATTTATAGTTATGCGTACTCGGACATGATTAGCTTCGCTTGTGCTTTGACTTGTATGCTCTGGGTGTTGGGTCATGAGACCCATGTTTGTAATATCTCGCTCCTCGGGCCTAATGAATAATATTTGAGTCGTAGAGTTATGTTGTGATGCCATGTTGTATCTCGCATATTGAGCATAATGTGTGTATGTTTGAAATGCTTGGTATGTGTGGGATCCGACAAACTAGTTGTTTATCCTTGGCAGCCTCTCATATGGGGAAATGTAGTCTCGTGCTTACGGCGATAGTAGTCCGCTACAGCCGGTTCACGGAGTCCTGCTAGCCCAGCACTCTGCTTGGACACTGACTGGCGGCATGTGTCTCACGCCGTTCCTATATACATCCCCGGGAAATGTCACGCGGTATTATTCGAGTCTGTCTAGCCTGCTACAGCCGGGATACGGAGTCTGTTAGCCAGTGCTACAGCCGAATATATCGTTCATGACCGACATGCTCGATGTGATTCATGTATGCCTGTCCCCATAGGTTAGCGCCGCTTTGGGTTCACGACTAGCCATGTCGGCCCGGGTTCTTTGTCATATGGATGCTAGCGACACCATCATATACGTGAGCCAAAAGACGCAAACGGTCCCGGGACATGGTAAGGCGACACCCGTGGGAATACCGTGCGTGAGGCCGCAAAGTGATATGATGTGTTACATGCTAGATCGGTGTGACCTAGGATCGGGGTCCTGACAGCTTGTCTCGGCGTCCGTCGTCGCTACCGCGACGACGTCCGCCTCGACTCACGTTACGATAAGACAGGGTGGCATTGGTGTCACGTGCTCGTCTCGGCGTTCGTCGTCGCTGCCGCGACGACGTCCACCTCGACTCGCGTGACCCTAAGATAGACAGGGTGGCAGCGGTTTAACGTGCTTGTCTCGGCGTCCGTCGTCTCTACAGCGACGACGTCCACCTCGACCCATGTTACGCTAAGACAGGGTGGTAGTGGTGTCACGTGCTCGTCTCGGCGTCCATCATCGCTACCGCGACGACGTCCGCCTCGACTCGCATAACCCTAAGATAGACAGGGTGGCAGTGGTGGCACGTGCTCGTCTCGGCGTCCGTCGTCGCTAAGCGCGAGGCGTCGCCTTGACTTCGCGTAACCCTAAGACAGGGTGGCAATGGTGTCACGTGCTCCTCTTGGCGTCGCCGTCGCTTCGCGGCAGCGTCCTCTGGACTCGCGTAGCGCTAAGACATGGTGGCAATGGTGTCACGTGCTGCGTCTCGGCGTCCGTCGTCACTACGCGACGGCGTCCGCCTCGACTTCGCGTTACGCTAAGACAGGGTGGCACTGGTGTCACGTGCTCATCTCGGTGTCCGTCGTTGCTACCGCGACGACGTCCGCCTCGACTCGCGTTTCGCTAAGACGGGATGGCAGTGGTGTCACGTGCTCGTCTCGTCGTCCGTCGTCGCTACGCGGCGGCGTCCCGCCGACTTCGCGTAATGCTAAGACAGGGTGGCAATGGTGTCACGTGCTTGTCTCGGCGTCCGTCGTCACTACCGTGACGACGTCCGCCTCGACTCGCGTTACGCTAAGACAGGGTGGCAGTGGTGTCACGTGCTCGTCTCGGCGTCCGTCGTCGGTACCGCGACGACGTCCGCCTCGACTCGCATTTCGCTAAGACAGGGTGGCAGTGGTGTCACAAGCTCGTCTCGTCGTCCATCGTCGCTACCGCGACGACGTCCGCCTCGACTCGCGTTACGATAAGATAGGGTGGCATTGGTGTCACGTGCTCGTCTTGGGGTCCGTCGTCGCTACGCGGCGGCGTCCGCCGACTTCGCGTGACCCTAAGATAGACAGGGTGGCAGCGGTGTAACGTGCTTGTCTCGGCGTCCGTCGTCTCTACCGCGACGACGTCCGCCTCGACTCACGTTACGCTAAGACAGGGTGGCAGTGGTGTCTCGTGCTCGTCTCGGCGTCCATCGTCGCTACCGCGACGACGTCCGCCTCGACTCGCGTTACCCTAAGATAGACTGGGTGGCAGTGGTGTCACGTGCTCATCTCGGCACCTGTCGTCGCTACTGCGACGATGTCCGCCTCGACTCGCATTACGCTAAGACAGGGTGGCAGTGGTGTCACGTGCTCATCTCGGCGTCCATCGTCGCTACCGCGATGACGTCCGCCTCGAATCGCGTTATGCTAAGATAGGGTGTATAGTGGTGTCACGTGCTTGTCTCGGTGTCCGTCGTTGCTGCCGCGATGACGTCCGCCTCGACTCGCGTTTCGCTAAGACAGGATGGCAGTGGTGTCACGTGCTCATCTCGTCGTCCGTCGTCGCTACCGCGACGACGTCCGCCTCGACTCGCGTAACGCTAACACAGGGTGGCAATGGTGTCACGTGCTTGTCTCGGCGTCCGTCGTCACTACCGTGACGACGTCCGCCTCGACTCGCGTTACGCTAAGACAGGGTGGCAGTGGTGTCACGTGCTCGTCTCGGCATCCGTCGTCGGTACCGCGACGACGTCCGCCTCGACTCGTGTTTCGCTAATACAGGGTGGCAGTGGTGTCACAAGCTCGTATCGTCATCCATCGTCGCTACCGCGACGACTTCCGCCTCGACTCGCGTTACGATAAGACAGGGTGGCATTGGTGTCACGTGCTCATCTCGGCGTCCTTCGTCGCTACCGCGACGACGTCCGCCTCGGCTCGCGTGACCCTAAGATAGACAGGGTGGCAGCGGTGTAACGTGCTTGTCTCGGCGTCCGTCGTCTCTACCGCGACAACGTCCGCCTCGACTCACGTTACGATAAGACAGGGTGGTAGTGGTGTCACGTGCTGCGTCTCGGCGTCCATCGCCGCTACGCGGCGGCGTCGCCTCGACTTGCGTGACCCTAAGATAGACAGGGTGGCAGCGGTGTAACGTGCTTGTCTCGGCGTCCGTCTATGCTACCGCGACGATGTCCACCTCGACTCGCGTTACGCTAAGACAGGGTGGCAGTGGTGTCACGTGCTCGTCTCGGCGTCCATCGTCGCTACCGCGACGACGTCCGCCTCGACTCGCATAACCCTAAGATAGACAGGGTGGCAGTGGTGGCACGTGCTCATCTCGGCGTCCGTCGTCGCTAGCGCGACGACGACCGCCTCGACTCGTGTGACCCTAAGATAGACAGGGTGGCATTGGTGTCACGTTCTCGTCTCGGCGTCCGTCGTCGCTACCGCGACGACGTCCGCCTCGACTCGCGTGACCCTAAGATAGACAGGGTGGCAGCGGTGTAATGTGCTTGTCTCGGCGTCCGTCGTCGCTACCGCGACGACGTCCGCCTCGACTCGCGTGACCCTAAGATAGACAGGGTGGCAGCGGTGTAACGTGCTTGTCTCGGCGTCCGCCGTCTCTACCGCGACAACGTCCGCCTCGACTCACGTTACGCTAAGACAGGGTGGCAGTGGTGTCACGTGCTCGTCTCGGCGTCCATCGTCGCTACCGCGACGACGTCCGCCTCGACTCGCGTTACCCTAAGATAGACAGGGTGGCAGTGGTGTCACGTGCTCATCTCGGCGCCTGTCGTCGCTACCGCGATGATGTCCACCTCGACTCGCGTTACGCTAAGACAGGGTGGCAGTGGTGTCACGTGCTCGTCTTGGCGTCCATCGTCGCTACCGCGACGACGTCCGCCTCGACTCGCGTTACACTAAGATAGGGTGTATAGTGGTGTCACGTGCTCGTCTCGGCTTCCGTCATCGCTACCGCGATGACGTCCGCCTCGACTCGCGTAACCCTAAGACAGGGTGGCAGTGGTGTCACGTGCTCGTCTCGGCGTGGGTCATTGCTACCGTGATGATGTCCACCTCGACTCGCGTTACGCTAAGACAGAGTGGCCGTGGTGTCACGTGCTCGTCTTGGCATCCGTCATCGCTACCGAGACGACGTCCGCTTCGACTCGCGTTACGCTAAGACAGGGTGGCAGTGGTGTCACGTTCTCGTCTTGGCGTCCGTCGTCGCTACCGCGACGACGCCCGTCTCGACTCGCGTAACCCTAAGATAGACAGGGTGGCAGTGGTGTCACGTGCTCGTCTCGGCGTCCGTCGTTGCTGCCGCGACGACGTCCACCTCGACTCGCGTTACACTTAGATAGGGTGGCAATGGTGTCACGTGCTCCTCTCGGCGTCCGTCGTCGCTTCCGCGATGACGTCCTCCTGGACTCGCGTAACGCTAAGACATGGTGGCAATAGTGTCACGTGCTCGTCTCGGTGTCCATCGTCACTACCGCGACGACGTCCGCCTCGACTCGCGTTACGCTAAGACAGGGTGGCACTGGTGTCACGTGCTTGTCTCGGTGTCCGTCGTTGCTGCCGCGATGACGTCCGCCTCGACTCGCGTTTCGCTAAGACAGGATGGCAGTGGTGTCACGTGCTCATCTCGTCGTCCGTCGTCGCTACCGCGACGACGTCCGCCTCGACTCGCGTAACGCTAAGACAGGGTGGCAATGGTGTCACGTGCTTGTCTCGGCGTCCGTCGTCACTACCGTGACGACGTCCGCCTCGACTCGCGTTACGCTAAGACAGGGTGGCAGTGGTGTCACGTGCTCGTCTCGGCATCCGTCGTCGGTACCGCGACGACGTCCGCCTCGACTCGTGTTTCCCTAATACAGGGTGGCAGTGGTGTCACAAGCTCGTATCGTCATCCATCGTCGCTACCGCGACGACTTCCGCCTCGACTCGCGTTACGATAAGACAGGGTGGCATTGGTGTCACGTGCTCGTCTCGGCGTCCTTCGTCGCTACCGCGACGACGTCCGCCTCGACTCGCGTGACCCTAAGATAGACAGGGTGGCAGCGGTGTAACGTGCTTGTCTCGGCGTCCGTCGTCTCTACCGCGACAACGTCCGCCTCGACTCACGTTACGATAAGACAGGGTGGCAGTGGTGTCACGTGCTCGTCTCGGCGTCCATCATCGCTACCGCGACGACGTCCGCCTCGACCTGCGTGACCCTAAGATAGACAGGGTGGCAGCGGTGTAACGTGCTTGTCTCGGCGTCCGTCGTTGCTACTGCGACGATGTCCACCTCGACTCGCGTTACGCTAAGACAGGGTGGCAGTGGTGTCACGTGCTCGTCTCGGCGTCCATCGTCGCTACCGCGACGACGTCCGCCTCGACTCGCATAACCCTAAGATAGACAGGGTGGCAGTGGTGGCACGTGCTCATCTCGGCGTCCGTCGTCGCTAGCGTGACGACGTCCGCCTCGACTCTCGTAACCCTAAGACAGGGTGGCAATGGTGTCACGTGCTCCTCTTGGCGTCCTTCGTCGCTTCCGCGACGACGTCCTCCTGGACTCGCGTAACGCTAAGACATGGTGGCAATGGTGTCACGTGTTCGTCTCGGCGTCCGTCGTCACTACCACGATGACGTCCGCCTCGACTCGCGTTACGCTAAAACAGGGTGGCACTGGTGTCACGTGCTCATCTCGGTGTCTGTCGTTGCTACCGCGACGACGTCCGCCTCGACTCGCGTTTCGCTAAGACGGGATGGCAGTGGTGTCACGTGCTCGTCTCGTCGTCCGTCGTCGCTACCGCGACGACGTCCTCCTCGACTCGCGTAACGCTAAGACAGGGTGGCGATGGTGTCACGTGCTTGTCTCGGCGTCCGTCGTCACTACCGTGACGACGTCCGCCTTGACTCGCGTTACGCTAAGACAGGGTGGCAGTGGTGTCACGTGCTCGTCTCGGCGTCCGTCGTCGGTACCGCGACGACGTCCGCCTCGACTCGCGTTTCGCTAAGACAGGGTGGCAGTGGTGTCACAAGCTCGTCTCGTCGTCCATCGCCGCTACCGCGACGACGTCCGCCTCGACTCGCGTTACGATAAGACAGGGTGGCATTGGTGTCACGTGCTCGTCTCGGCGTCCGTCGTCGCTACCGTGACGACGTCCGACTCGACTCGCGTGACCCTAAGATAGACAGGGTGGCAGCGGTGTAACGTGCTTGTCTCGGCGTCCGTCGTCTCTACCGCGACGATGTCCGCCTCGACTCACGTTACGCTAAGACAGGGTGGCAGTGGTGTCACGTGCTCGTCTCGGCGTCCATCGTCGCTACCGCGACGACGTCCGCCTCGACTCGCGTTACCCTAAGATAGACAGGGTGGCAGTGGTGTCACGTGCTCATCTCGGCGCCTGTCGTCGCTACCGCGACGATGTCTGCCTCGACTCGCATTACGCTAAGACAGGGTGGCAGTGGTGTCACGTGCTCGTCTCGGCGTCCATCTTCGCTACCGCGACGACGTCCGCCTCGAATCGCGTTATGCTAAGATAGGGTGTATAGTGGTGTCACGTGCTCGTATCGGCTTCCGTCATCGCTACCGCGACGACATCCGCCTCGACTCGCGTAACCCTAAGACAGGGTGGCTGTGGTGTCACGTGCTCGTCTCGGCGTGCGTCGTTGCTACCGCGACGATGTCCGCCTCGACTCGCGTTACGCTAAGACAGAGTGGCAGTGGTGTCACGTGCTCGTCTTAGCATCCGTCATCGCTACGCGACGACGTCCGCCTCGACTCGCGTTACGCTAAGACAGGATGGCAGTGGTGTCACGTGCTCGTCTTAGCGTCCGTCGCCGCTACCGCGACGACACCCGTCTCGACTCGCGTAACCCTAAGATAGACAGGGTGGCAGTGGTGTCACGTGCTCGTCTCGGCGTCCGTCGTCGCTACCGCGATGAGTCCACCTCGACTCGCGTTACACTAAGATAGGGTGGCAATGGTGTCACGTGCTCCTCTCGGCGTCCGTCGTCGCTTTCGCGACGACGTCGCCCTCGACTCACGCGTAACGCTAAGACATGGTGGCAATGGTGTCACGTGCTCATCTCGGCGTTCGTCGTCACTACGGCGACGACGTCCGCCTCGACTCACGTTACACTAAGACAGGGTGGCAGTGGCGTCACGTGCTCGTCTCAGCGTCCGTTCTCGCTACCGCGACGACGTCCGCCTCGACTCTCGTTTCGCTATGACAGGGTGGCAGTGGTGTCACGTGCTCGTCTCGTCGTCCGTCGTCCCTACCGCGACGATGTCCGCCTCGACTCGCCTATCGCTAAGACAGGGTGGCAATGGTGTCACGTGCTCGTCTCGGCTTCCATCGTCACTACCGCTACGACGTCCGCCTCAACTCTACTTATGCTAAGACAGAGTGGCAGTGGTGTCACGTGCTCGTCTCGGCGTCCGTCGTTGCTACCGCGACGACGTCCGCCTCAACTCGCGTTTCGCTAAGACAGGGTGGTAGTGGTGTCACGTGCTCATCTCGTCGTCCGTCGTCGCTTCCGCGACGACGTCCGCCTCGACTCGCGTTACGATAAGACAGTGTGGCATTGGTGTCACGTGCTTGTCTCGGCGTCCATCGTCGCTACCGCGACCACGTCCGCCTCGACTCGTGTGACCGTAAGATAGACAGGGTGGCAGCAGTGTAACGTGCTCGTTGTTGGTGTCAAATCGGCTGATCTCGGGTAGGGGGTCCGGATCTATGCATCAAGGCTGATGGTAACAGGAAGCGAGGGACACAGATGTTTACCCAGGTTCGGGCCCTCTCGATGGAGGTAAAACCCTACTTCCTGCTTTATTAATATTGATAATATGGGTAGTATAAGATTAGATCTACCACAAGATCGTAGAGGCTAAACCCTAAGAGCTAGCCTGTGATGGTATGATTGTAATTGTGATCGGCCTTCTAAGGACCAACCTCTCCGGTTTATATAGACAATGGAGAGGGCTAGGGTTTACATGGAGTCGGTTACAAGGAAGGAAACATAATATCTGGATCACCAAACTTGCCTTCCACGCCAAGGAAAGTCCCATCCAGACACGGGCCGAAGTCTTGAGTCTTGTATCTTCACGCTTCAATAGTCCGGACGTTGTACACAATCTGGTTGTCCGGATACCCCCTAATCCAGGACTCCCTCAGTAGCCCCTGAACCAGGCTTCAATGACGATGAGTCCGGCGCGCAGTATTGTCTTCGGCATTGCAGGGCGGGTTCCTCCTCCGAATACTCCAACGTAATTATCGAACACTCAAACCGTGTCCGGATCCACAAGATGATGGTCGCATGCCACCGTAGAGAGAATGATGTCTCACAAATGCAATCTGCTGACAACTTTTTAAGCAGCGCGACGTGTCACTACGGTCAGGTCATTATTCAAACCGTCTTTCCCCAATCAGCCACAGCGCATATTCCGAGGCGGTTTCCTTGACACGTCTTGTCAAAGCAGAGATCGTGCCCCCTCATTACGGGATTCTCATCAATACGGGTATGGGTAATCCCACCACATCATTAATCGTGGCGCTTGGGAAGCAAGCGATTTCCAACGGGCAAGTGGGGAGGCGCACCGCTTTCGTCGCCTCTATAAAGGGATAAGATTTCCTCATTTTTACCCACGCCTTCTTTCTTCTCTGCCCATTCTTGCCCCCTCGAGCTCCAGCACCCAAGCCCAAGTCTCCTCCGCACAGCTAGACATGTCCGGAGCAGGAGGCAAGTAGGTGGCTTCCATCGTCAAGGAGAAGCACATCACAAATCTTCGGGCAGCCGGATACTCGCAGACATGGCGCACCGGCTACCGGAGCTGGGCAGGTCATTCCGACCCCAGGACCCCACGAGAGAGTCATGTTCGTCGCCCACTTCGTCCGTGGACTGGGATTTCCACTCCATCCCTTCGTCCGCGGGCTCATGTTCTACTATGGGCTAGATTTCCATGATCTAGCCCCGAATTTCGTCCTCAACATCTCGGCGTTCATCGTCATTTTTGAGTCTTTCCTCCGCATCCGGCCTCACTTCGGCCTGTCGCTGCAAATCTTCTGCGTGAAGCCGAAGATTGTACGCAGCCAACAAGCGGAGTGTGGAGGGGCCATGGTGGGCAAGATGCCTAACGTCACCTGGCTGGACGACTCCTTTGCAGAGACCATAAAAGGATGGCAATCGGGGTGGTTCTACATCACCGAGCCGCGCGGCGCCAGCAGGGCGGCGGCCCCCGAGTTTCGATCCGGAATCCCTATGCGGCTCACCTCCTGGGAAAAGAAGGGCCTGTCCTGGGGCGATTCCACGGAGCTGGCCGGACTCCAGATATGCATCAAAAGCATGAAGGACAAGAACATCAAGCTTGTCAATGTGATCCAGGTCATGCTCGTTAGCGGATCCTGCCTCGCCAAAGGCGGGCGATAAATCTGTGGGAGTTCATCGGCGAACACGGACGCTCCGGAAACTCTACGGCATGACGCACAAAGGCGCATGGAAAGTGTTGTTCAAGGCCTCCGAAGTACCTCCTCCCACATCCGAGGACCGCGGACTTCATGCAGCGCGGCCCCCGAATCCGGTGAGTTTTGGGACCACCACCCTGTTTAGTTTTATTCTTCCAATACATTCATGGGGTAGTTTTAAGTATACATATATTTGCTTCAGGATTATGTGAAGACAGCGGAGCGGATTGACTATCCGGCTCCGTTGCCGGAAGATCCAGCGGATGCTCTCCTGACGGAGATGCTAGTCCCGGCACCGTACAAGGTTCCGGAGAAGAAGGCCGAAAAGAAGGCCTCGGGGACTAGGAAGGGTCTCCGGCGTAAGGTTGCGTCCGAAGCCTCGTCCGAAGACGACGAGGACGACTCCTCCCACAAAGGGGAGGAGGAAGAAGAAGAAGACGCCCCATCCGGGAAGGATGAGTGACGGAGTCATGAATTAGGGGGTATCCGGACAGCCGGACTGTGTACAACGTCCGGACTATTGAAGCGTGAAGATACAAGACTCAAGACTTCGGCCCGTGTCCGGATGGTACTTTCCTTGGCGTGGAAGGCAAGCTTGGCAATCCGGATATTATATTTCCTTCCTTGTAACCAACTCCATGTAAACCCTAGCCCTCCCCGGTGTCTATATAAACCGGAGAGGTTGGTCCTTAGAAGGCCGATCACAATTACAATCATACCATCATAGGCTAGCTCTTAGGGTTTAGCCTCTACGATCTCGTGGTAGATCTACTCTTGTACTACCCATATCATCAATATTAATCAAGCAGGAAGTAGGGTTTTACCTCCATAGAGAGGGCCGAACACAGGTAAACATCTGTGTCCCTTGCTTCCTGTTACCATCGGCCTTGACGCCTGCATCGGGACCCCCTACCGAGATCCGCGGTTTGACACCGACATTCGTGCTTTCATTGAGAGTTCCTCGTCGCGTCGCCGTCAGGCTCGATGGCTCCTTCGATCATCATCAGCAGCGATGTCGAGGAGAGACTCCCCGGACATACCTTCGTGTTCGGCGGCATCGCACTACGGCCGACTCGCTTGGCCATCTGGAGCAGATCGACAGCTACGCCCCTGGCCACCAGGTCAGGTTCGGAAACCTGAACTACACGGCGGACATCCGCGGAGACCTGATCTTCGATGGATTTGGGCCTATGCCAGGAGCGCCGGACAGTCTCGACGAGCACGGCTTAGACCTGCCATCGGATGAAGCCCGGGGTATCGCCCCCGTAGTATCTCCGGACCTAGATCCGGAGCAGGCTGCGCCGCCTAAGGACGGAGGGATGGACCCCGCCCCCCAGGTCGCGCCCTCGTCGGCGGTGGAGCCGAACACGGGTCTTACCTCTGCGGTGGCCCGCGACTCCGAACCCCCGGATTCGTATCCGGACGTTGGTTCCAGTCCGCACACTCCCGAGCCCGTCGGGCCAGGATGGGCTCCGGTAATGGAGTTCACCACTGCGGATATCTTCCAGCACTTGCCCTTTGGCGACATGTTGGACTCATTAAAGTCTCTTTCTTTGTCAGGAGGCTCTTCGCCGAACTATGTTCGGCTTGAGTGGGAGGCAGGCGATGAAGGAATTTGTTGCCCACCCACCACCCACTTCATTGCCACGGTCGATGACTTAACCGAGGTTCTGAATTTCGACTCCGAAGACCTCGACGGTATGGACGATGATGCAGGAGAAGAACATGAACCACCGCTCACTGGGCGGTGGACAACCACCTCTTCTTATGATATATATATATGGTGGACACTCTGAAGGAGACAAATGGCGATGAGGCAACGGAGGATAAAACCTCAGGGAAAAAACCTAAGAATGGGCGTCGTCGGCGTCACTCCAAGCCCCGCCACACTAATACCGGCCCAGGAGACGAAAACAATCCGAATGATGCCGAAGAAGAGTACAACCCTGATCAGCCCGCCTTCGAGCAGGCCGAACAGGAGGATGAGCAGGTCAGCCCAGAAGAACAGGCGACAGACGAATACCCGGAAGAGGACAGCTACATGCCCCCCTCCGAAGAAGAGATTAGCCTCAGCGATGACGAATTCGGCGTGCCTGAGGATCCCGTAGAGCAGGAGCGCTTCAAGCGTCGACTTATAGCCACTGCAAGGAGCCTGAAAAAGAAACAACAACGACTCCAAGCTGATCAAGATCTGCTCACAGATAGATGGACGGAAGTCCTGGCAGCCGAGGAATACGGACTCGAGCACCATATGGCTGACCGGCCACCTCGTGGCCGGGATAAAACGGCATTCCAGTCCGCATACCATCCAACACCCCCACGCCAACATACTACGGCCCGGGG
Organism: Aegilops longissima; assembly: GCA_021605205.1. NCBI lineage: Eukaryota > Viridiplantae > Streptophyta > Magnoliopsida > Poales > Poaceae > Aegilops > Aegilops longissima. The sequence continues at coordinate 152,211,384 of CM038679.1, forward strand.
CAACAAAACGGGACAGCCAAGTGAAAGTGCAATCATGCCCTTAATCATATTTTGATGTTGATGACAACACATATGTTCGGGACTAATCATGTTTATCAAGTATATCTCAGGATAATGTTTCAAAGACCGTGTGCATGAATCATGACTAGGGACAAAAAGCATATAACTCAAGAATGGAGATACAAGATGTCGACTTCATTTATGGTTTGTTCTTGAGTATAGGGATCCCGCACTCTTAAGAGGGGATCGATGGATCTAGTGAAAAACTTGCTCAAAAGCTACTATTTCTATACCTTGCCTTCGGACGTCCGGCCACTTTCGGACGTCCGGCGTTCCACAACAGAAGCATTTCTACGGATGTCCGGAACTCTGCGGACATCCGACACTTTCACAACAGAAGCATTCTTACGGACGTCCGGACCCTCCGGTCGTCCGTGCTCCGGATGTCCGGCCCTGCTCGGACGTCTGTATCCTGTACACTGGGTTGTGGCTCACATTTTCACAGCGGCCGGTCGTCCGATGACTGTCGGACGTCCGGACCTATTTGTGCCTTCGGACATCCGACGTTCTCCGGACGTCCGGCCCATCCTGTACCCAAAACGGTCACTTTTACACACCACCTATATATATATACCTTTCCTTTCCACGGGATAGGATTGACCATTCACCTTGAACCTATCAAGAACACTCCTCGCTCTCTCTCTCTCATTCAACCACACCAAATCCTAGATTCCCAAGTGTTCTAGGAGCATTTGAGAGAAGTTCTCCAATCAAGTGATAGATCCACTTCTTCCCCTTCTTTGCACCAAAGAAATTCGTGACTTGAGCAAGTTTTGAGCTTTCCCCATCGTTCTTGTTACTCTTGGAGGTTGGAGACTCCTAGGCGGTAGGAGTCGTTCGGAGAGGAATCGAACTTTGTGATTTCCCTCGGAAAAGTTTGTGAGGGTTTGGAGACCACCCCAAGGTCTACCACTAGTGGTTGAGAAATGCCTCTGTGGTGTTGTCTCAAAGGGAGAATAGGGTGAGCCTTCGTGGCGTTGGTGTGCCTTCATGGTAACATCCACCTCTCTAACGGTGACTAGCTTCCCTCCAAGGAAGTGAACATCGGCATACATCCTCGTCTCCCGGAGTTGCGGTTATTCCTAACCCTTACTCTCTACTTGTGGTTACTTGTCTCTTTAGACTTACGTACATCATATTGTGCTTGCCTACTTACGTGTTTGTGTTACTTGCTTAGTACTTTGTGCTCACTTGCAATTGTTAGGCTCATCTTCATATTCCGCACTATTGCCTAAAATTGCTAAGTAAAAATTAAAAAATTGTAATTGTACCTATTCACCCCCCTCTAGGTCCATCTTGATCCTTTCAATTGGTATCAGAGCCTCGTGCTCTATTCTTGTGGCTTAACCGCCCTAGAGAGAGATGAACCCGGATGGGACTCCCCTGGTTGTAGATCCTAAGGATAAAGGCGTGGCTTCCTCTGAAGTCAAGTCCTTTACGTCGGAGGATCTAGAACGGGACCTTGCTAAGCAAAAAGAGGAGCATGATGCTTATCTTGAGGCCTTGGTCCAAATGAGATTAGCCACGTTGTCCACGGTGCTTGCACCACTCTCGGGTGGTGCTGCTTCAAGGCCAACTGTGCCTACTCCATCACTTGGTCAACAACCTCCTAGCAATGAACACGGCAGTGTTCCTTGGCTTTATGCAAGACCTCAGGTTGAGAAACCAAGATATAATCCTCAAGGCAATCCTCCTTTGCTTAGTGCCACTTCCGATTTTCCTTTGTGGAGAGTTGCTATGCAGGATCATCTTCACATGGAAATGATGAGATGCTGGAGATCTTGGAGTATGGCTATCATGTGGTTGATCCAAAGAACCCCACACCAAGAGAAATATATGACAAGAACCTCAATGACACTGCAATCATGTGGATAAGGAGAGGTTTGGCTGAAAAGCAAAGGAGACCGTTCATACACATCACAAGTGCCAAGGAACTATGGGAAACTGTTGTACGATCCAAGACTGGCACTTCTACCCTCCGGAGTGCTCAATATGAAATTGCCAAGGGGCAATTGCAAAACTTTTGTATGGAGAAAGGTGAAACCCCCAATCAACTCCATGAGCGTCTCATGACTCTCACTGCCGATATTGAGTCATGTGAGTGTGACAAGACACAAGATGGATTCAACATGACTAAGAGGTTCCTTGTGGATAAGTTACTTCATGCTCTTGCTCCATTTCACCATCAAATGGTGTGGGACATAAGACAACACCATACCTTCAAGGAAATGACTACAGATGACATCGTATCCACCTTTCAACTATTTGAAGAGTCAAAGACTAATGCCACAAAACATCTTGCCATGCATGGTTCCCCATCATCAAAGATCAATCTTGCATTGAAGGCCAAGCATGTATGTGAAGATGAACAAAGTGAAGAAGAAGAAGAAGAGGATGACAAAGATGGTGATGAGATTGAATCCGACGAGGGCCCTTCGTATGAAGACATGGCTCTTTTTGTCAAGAAGTTTAGTGCGGGAAAATTCAAGGGAAGATTTCAAAAGAAGAAAGTAAGAAAATGCTACAACTGTGAAGAAACCAATCACTTCTCCAACGAGTGCCCTTATGAGAAGAGAGAAGATAAACCAAGGTTTCCCAAGACCTTTCCCAAGAAGAAGTTGCCAAATCCTTTGAACTCCAAGCTCAATGTCGGTGTCAAAACCGGCGGATCTCGGGTAGGGGGTCCCGAACTGTGCGCCTAGGCGGATGGTAATAGGAGACAAGGGACACGATGTTTACCCAGGTTCGGGCCCTCTTGATGGAGGTAAAACCCTACATCCTGCTTGATTGATATTGATATTGTCGATGTTTACAAGAGTGGATCTACCACGAGATCAAGGAGGCTAAACCCTAGAAGCTAGCCTATGGTATGATTGTAAGGGTTGTTGTGATTGTAGTCCTACGGACTAAAGCCATCCGGTTTATATAGACACCGGAGAGGGCTAGGGTTACATAGAGTCGGTTACAATGGTAGGAGCTCTACATATCTGTATCGCCAAGCTTGCCTTCCACGCCAAGGAAAGTCCCATCCGGACACGGGTGAAGTCTTCAATCTTGTATCTTCATAGTCTTGGAGTCGGTTGATGATGATAGTCCGCCGATGATAGTCCGCCGATGATGGTAGTCCGCAATCCGGACACCCCTAATCCGGGACTCCTCGGTAGCCCTGAACCAGGCTTCAATGACGATAAGTCCGGCGTGTATATTGCTTGGCATTGCAAGGCTGGTTCCTCCTCCAAATGATAGAAGATTGTGAACACCAGGATAGTGTCCGCTCGCAAAATAAATTCCACATTCCACCGTAGGAGAATAATAATATATACACGAGTTCAATTTGTCGGCGTTTTCCGTGGCATGACATCACACCACTACCAAGCCATTACTCAAATTGTTTTTACTTTACCACCTTAGCGCATTTAGCGAAGCGGTTTCTTGGCACGTCTTGTCGAGCGAGATCGTGTTTCCCTTAATCCGGGATTCTCATCAATACGGTGTGGGTAACCCAACCGCGCCGTTCGCCACGCCCTCTATCGAAGGCGAGTCCCAAGCGGCCACGGAGATGGCTCTTGGTATCCTCCCTCTTTATAACGGGACCAAGGCTCGTTTCTTTTTCTTCAATCTTCCATCGAATCCTCTCCACGCTCCAAGTTCCAGCACCTAGAGCTCCAGATTCGAGCGCTTTGGACCTTCAACGATGTCCGGTTCCGACCTCCAGGGCCGGTGGATGCCCTCCTCCGTTAAGGAGGAGGACATGCTGAAGCTGCGGGAGGCCAAGTACCTATCTTACGAGATTTCGCACAGGTTGCCTGCCGAAGGGCAGGCCATCCCCACCCCTGAGCCCGGCAAGTATGTCGTCTTCGTTTCCCACCTCCGTCGGGGTTTAGGCTTCCCTATGGATCCTTTTGTGAGAGGGCTCATGTTTTACTATGGGTTTGAATTCCACGATTTGGCTCCGGAGTCCATCCTCCATATCTCCGCATTTATTGTCGTCTGCGAAGCCTTCCTCCGTGTCACCCCTCACTTCGCCTGTGGTGAAGACCTTCAATGTGGCGCCAAGATGATCGAGGCGTCAAGCGGAGTGTGGCGGGCGGCCATAAGTAGGAGGGCCGATGCCCCGTGGCCCGCTGGCTCCTTCCAAGAGGAGCTCGGCCTGTGGCAGCAAGAGTGGTTCTATATTACCGTTCCGAGGGGCCGCAGACAAAAGCCGCCTCCCCTATTCCGCCCGGGACCTCCACGACGATTGATATCGTGGGTCAACCAAGGAGCTCAACTGGGGCCGCAAAGGGCGTGCCCCTCTTGCAGGGCGGATTCGAGATCTCCTAACGAGGGAGATCGATATGGTGGTGGTGATGCAGGTTATGCTAATTAGGCGTCTCCTGCCCTGCAAACGCCGTCCTCTCCGGCTATGGGAGTTCAATCCGGATGGCCCACGGATTCTTCAACACTTCATGGGTATGACACCCCTGGAGATGTATAACTTATTCTTCGGATCGCAAGAGGTGCGTCCGGAATTGACCGAGGATGCTGGACTAAGCTGCAATCGCCCGGATACTCAAGTAAGTAGTTCCAAGTCCGGACATACCGTTTGTTTGCCTTTCGATGATCCGCCTTATGACCGATCTCCTTCTACACAGGAGTGGATAGCGGAAGCAAAATTAATCTGTGTCCGCCCCCCCCCGAGACCGCGCCGGATCCCGTGCTGGTCCGGATGCTTGAGGTTGCGCCTTCGGAGGAAGGCGAAGGGGAAAGTAGGAAAGCTACTGCCTCGCCTGAGGAGGCTCTTGAACGAGGGGGGACCGAAAATCCCTCCTACCAAGGGGAGAAGAGGACTGCCTCCGAGGACCTGGGGAAAAAAGCCACTAAACGGGGGAAGAAATCTTCGCCGGAGGGTCCTGCGTCCGGGGAGGCCCCGGCCGCACAATCTCCCTTAATGAGCCAGCCCTCCAATGAGCCGTAAGTAGAAAGGAAGGAGTTTTATAATAAGGGACATCCCTATTTGTGCTTCTGAGGATAACTAAAGTTTTTACCTTGTAGTTCGGATCTCCGTCCTTCGCAGATGAGCTCGTCTTCCGGAGACCTTCGTCCGGAGATGATAGAGAGCGAGACGCCCCCGTCCGGGGCGCCGTTGGATAGGGCGGACGAGCCTGAAGTGTCGTCACGGAGGGAGCCCCCGGGTGTGGCAAAGCCGGATAGTTCAGCGCCAACTGGTGTACGGCTGAAGGATCTGCTTGAGAAGGCGTCTATCTCAGAAGATCAGCATGCATTGATGAGCATGGTGATTGAAAGGATTTCGTCCGCCGAAGGCGGGTTGCATGATGCCGTCATGAGTTTACTGGCGGGGTTTGAGGTACGTAAAAATGACACACCTTTTAACAGTTTTGCATATAGAATGCGCCCTGTATAGATAGTAGCCCCTGAGACTCGGTAGGTTGTCGATATCGACAGCGTGCCGAGGATCAAAATCGCAGGTTTAAATTACCGTCGTGCCGACGCAGATGGCGGGTCGTCCGGGGGCCAGCCGGACTGATGGAGTTGCTGAACTAAAGCGGCAACTCGATGTGGCGGATGAAGACATCGCGCTGATCAACAGGCGACTTGATGAGTCGCAAGGTAAGTGTTACTGTGCGGTCACGTGGTAAGGAAGCCGAAGCCAACTCCTTACAATATGTGCGTGAAATGCAGATAGTGCCGCTGCCGTGGAGAGTCTTTGGGCCGAACTTGCTCAAGCCAAGGAGCAGGCCAGAAGGAGTAATGCGGCAGCCTCGAAGGCGGCTGAGTTAGCGGCGAAAGGCCGCACTGCTGCGGAGCAGGAAGAGATAGCGAAATGGCTGTGAAGTTAAAGAGGCTACCGACCGCAATGAGGCTCTTGGGAAGGAGCGCCTAAGCGGGCAAGAAGACCTGCGGAAGGCCACCGCCGAAGCCAAGAATGCCCGCTCTGCAATGCGGGCTATGAAGGAAGAGCTGCGCCAGGCCGGGGAGATTGTAGCTGGCAAGCCTTTTCTGCTGCGCCGAAGGTTCACGGATCCAAAATATGCTCAGCTGGGCCAACTGTGGTGTCCGGAGGACCCTTATATGGACTTAGCAGCGAGTGCGGCGGATGCCATTTTGCATTTTGAAGCCAGAAGGATCACCAGACGGAAGAGCTGTTTTGGTCTCAATTCCATAGTCCGGAGCGTTCACTTCCGCTGACCGATCGCTTGGCTGAGTGGGCTGAGCTAAATAGGTTGTCCGGGCTTGCTATGGCGGATATAGTGACCCATATCCGGCCGGATAGGCCTCAGCCGAAGAGTTACTTTGGCTTATTGCAGCAATTTCTTGGGGCGGTGCCGCATATCAAGGCGATGAAGCGGTCGGCCTGCATAGAGGGTGCGCGGATGGCGCTTGCCTGTGTGAAGACACATTGGACAGAGATGGATGCCACCGCTGTTGCGACCCCGGGTTCGGATAATAACCGGCTACCCGCCGAGCACTATTTTGGCGAAGTGCTGCCTGGTGCTCGCGTAATAGAGTCGCGGTGCTCAAAAAATGTTACGTTCGAATGAACGTTTATATGATGTAAAAATGATACTTATGATGTAAGCGCCTTTTATACTTGTGCGTTCAATTAATAGAATATCTCCTTTGCGGCCGTTCATGTATACGTATGTATAACCTGAAAGATGGCAGTCGTCGGCTTCAGCCCCCACGCACAAGGTGCGGGGGTGTTCGCAAAAAATAGCGCGTTTTCACACTTAATCCGAAGTCTCGGTCCTGTAAAGGAGGTGGTAGCGTAGCAAATGAGGCAACCGGACTATGATGCTTTATCACTTTCACTTAGCCATGGAGTTCGAGGGTGGGGCTACGACATTGCCCCTGGGGGCACCGTGCTTTCCGAATTCGGGGCGCGTATGTGCCTGGCCGGGAAACGGCCCTTCGTCAAAGCGGAGGAAAACTAAACATTCCCAAGGTCGATCGAGTGGTTGACCAGTCTCTCGCTGTATCATGACAGTCAGTTTTCGGCTTTCTCTACCGAGGTGCTCGCCAGCCGAATCGGGGCACAATCGCAGAGTTCTCCCGGTGCCGCGTTAGCCGATGATACGGAACGTAAGGCAGCAAAACACAGGAGCCGGGCAAACCCAACATTTGACCCGAGACATGATTCGGAGCTGATGCATATAAGGCCTAACTCGAGACGCCGAACACTCCCGAAGGTGTTTGGTCTTTATAATAGCGGGCAAAACAAAGCCCTAAGCCCCTTGTGTCCAGGTACGGGCAGGTTCTTCTAGCGCGGCCGATGCCAAAACGCCAGTCTCCACTCTGGTTATAATGATAAACCAGGGGATTATAGCAACAAGAGACGAGAAGAAAGGTTTACGAGGGTCTTAGTGCGAAAAGAGTCCTTGCAACGGGTCCCTCTTGCACGTCTGCGCTGTGTCTCCGTTGTGCCGCATCCGGATGGGTGTGCACGTTGTTCATCTGTAAAAGAGAAGAACTTGGTTGGAAAAGAAATCGATGCGAGAAAGTGCATAAAATTGAAATATAGATTAAGAAAGCTGAGCCTATGCTAGCTCATTATGGCTTATATGCGCAAACCCTTGTGAAGGGGTGTGCGGCTAGGTAACCCTAGCTTATTTATTCCGGACTCGTCCAGCCGTGTTGAGTCTCCGGAGACCCTATGATGAAAGCGATGCCACGTGGACGGGCATTTTAAGCGTAAGAGACGCGGAATGTGGTATTGTATTGAAGCGGACGAGCTTCCGCCCGGTGGTGCTTGATAGCTGGCTTAAGGGCCTGGCGCCACTCCTTTGAAGGAAGTGCGGCTATGCCGAATTGTAATAGGGTCTATCCCCACTTGCGGATTGTGTCCAGATATAGCAGGTTTAAGTCACTGCCGCCGTCCATCACACCTGTGTTAATTGCAGTCTGTCTATTATGGGATCCGATATCAGGGCAGTCTATCCTGCGCTTCGGATACTTCTGGACTAATCCAGATGGTCGAAAGTGATTGGTTTTGACATCCAACCTTGGTCCAGTTGGGTGGATCGTCTGACACTTGTCTTGGCGAGTGCCGTGTTGGCTTTCCGTGTTATCACGTGAAGCAAGTTTACTGTTTTGACTTCTCGAGGGAAAGTCCTTTGACTTCCGGTGCTCTGCTGGTGGGGCTCGTCATTGTCCTCGCTTGGCGTATCGAGCCCCTTGTGTCCGGCATTAAGTCTGCCGGACTGTTTAAAAACCCAACAATTTCGGTTGGTATGGTTTGCAGGCCTTCCGGGGGTACTGTGGATTTGACATATCCGATCTAAAATTTTGTTTAAATTTGATAGCTCGTCTCTATTGTCCTTAAGAGGCCGTGTTTTATTGTCTGGCCACGAGCTTTTGAATCCGGCGTTGACCGTCGTGCCCTGTGGGCTTTTTTCTTTATTCCGGCGCTGATCTTTCCTGCGCCGTGACTTTCCGTTTCCATCGCAAAAGCGTTGACCGCCGTGACTTTTGAATCTCGGATGTACTCGGGTCGCTGGTGCTGCATCTTGCTAGCCAGCTGTCTTCTCCTGCGCAAAAGCGCATCATGAGGCTTGTTAGCGCGGCCATTGTTCTTGGCTTCTCTTGGACGAGGTGTCTGGCGAGCCATTCGTCTCGGACATTGTGTTTAAAAGCTGCTAAGGCTTCCGCGTCCGGACAGTCGACTATTTGGTTCTTTTTGGTAAGGAACCTGTTCTGAATTCTTTGCTGACTCTCCGGGCTGTTGGGTTATATGACTCAGATCGTCGGCATCCGGAGGGCGGACATAAGTCCCTTGAAAATTTGCTCTAAACGCGTCCTCAAGCTCTTCCCAACTTCCAACAGTGTTTTCTGGGAGGCTTTTGAGCCAATGCCGAGCTGGCCCTTTGAGCTTGAGGGGTAGGTATTTTATGGCGTGGAGATCATCTCCTCTAGCCATGTGTATGTGTAGTATGTAGTCTTCTATCCAGACTGGGTCTCATTGTGCCGTCGTATGCCTCTATGTTTATGGGTTTAAACCCTGCTGGAAATTCATGATCCAGCACCTCATCGGTGAAACATAGCGGGTGTGCGGCGCCCCTGTATTTGGGTGTGCCGCTGTCTTCGAACACTTGTCGTGGTGTGTTACTTCCTCGGGTCCTCTTTTTTGGCCCGTAGATGGACCTAGTTGGGCCGTCCGTTTTACCAGGATTATAATTCGGCTTGTGTGCAGCCCCACTTGTCGCTTTGGGCCTGTCATCTGGCCGTCTATCCGCCAGGCGGCCTCTTTATTTTTTGACTGTGAAGGCTCGATGGCTTCCTCGTCAAATTCTGGCAGCAACTTGCGCTTCGGGTAGCTCTTAGTTTGATGGCCATTGCCATATTTGTCTGCGGTCTTGAATACTTTGCTCCACTTCATTCGAGCGTGTCTTACGCTGTTTTGAGCTTCCGTTTCGCCTTCTTCAAACTTCTTGCAGTGGCGACTAGTTTTTTGCGTATGTTCTTATGCTCTGATGTTGTGGCCGGACTGTTGATTGCTCCGTGAAGGGGTTGATTATCCGGATCGTCCTGTTCGTCGTCCGCTGGCTTGCCCTCCTCTATCGCTGGGTCGTTAGGAAGGCTGCTTTGATCGAGGCGGGACTTAGGGGGCGTTTGCGTCGCCGTTTTGGTTCTTTATCGGCGAGATTATCTTCTGCCGCGTCCCGTTGTTCCTCGTTATCGCTTCCCTTCGGGGTGTCCACCATGTATATGTCGTATGACGAGGTGGTCTTCCAGTGTCCTATAGGCACTGGTTCTTGGGAGTCTCCGGCATCGTCGTCCATACCGTCGATGTCTTCGGAGTCATAGTCGAGTATGTCGGTTAAATCATCGACGGTTGCTACGAAGTGGGTGGTGGGTGGGATCTGAATTTCTTCGTCATCCGCGTCCCAACCGTCCTGGCCGTAGTTCGGCCAGGGCTCTCCGGATAGCGAGAGATGCTTCAATGAATTTATGATATCGCCGAAGGGCGAGTGCTGAAAGATGTCCGCAGCGGTGAATTCCATGATCGGCGCCCAATCGGATTTGACTGGCGGGGGCGCAGGAGGTTCGGAGTCCGGCAGGGAGTCCAGCACCTTGGAGTCATGGGCTTTAAGTGGGACAAGGTAAGTGTTCGGCTCCATCGCCGTAGAAATTGCGGCTCCCGAGGCGGTGTCCAGCCATCCGTCCTTGATTCGAGCGATCGGCTCTGGACTATGAGTCGAAGCGGATCCGGGTGCGGCCTCCAAGGTGATGTCCGGCGGCAGAGTTAGGTCATGCCCATCGTGATAGCGCGGCACGCTCGGCTGTGGCGCAGATCCATCGAGGATCAAGTCCCCCCGGATATCGGCCGTGAAGTTTAAGCTTCCAAACCTGACCTGACGGCCAGGGGCGTAGCTTTCGATCTGCTCGGATGGCCAAGCGAGTTGGCCCGCGATGCGGCCGCCGAATCGAAGATCTGTCCGGGAGAAAGGTCTCACCCAGGATTGCGTCGTTATCGATTGAAGAGGCCATCACGCCTATCGGTGGCGACATACGAGGAACTCTCAATGAAAGCACCAATGTCGGTGTCAAAACCGGCGGATCTCGGTAGGGGGTCCCGAGCGTGCGTCTAGGCGGATGGTAACAGGAGACAAGGGACACGATGTTTACCTGTGTTGGGCCCTCTTGATGGAGGTAAAACCCCACGCCCTGCTTGATTGATATTGATATTGTGGATGTTTACAAGAGTGGATCTACCACGAGATCAAGGAGGCTAAACCCTAGAAGCTAGCCTATGGTATGATTGTAAGGGTTGTTGTGATTGTAGTCCTACGGACAAAAGCCATCCGATTTATATAGACACCGGAGAGGGCTAGGGTTACATAGAGTCGGTTACAATGGTAGGAGATCTACATATCCGTATCGCCAAGCTTGCCTTCCACGCCAAGGAAAGTCCCATCCGGACACGGGGTGAAGTCTTCAATCTTGTATCTTCATAGTCTTGGAGTCCGGTTGATGATGATAGTCCAGCCGATGATAGTCCGGCCGATGATGGTAGTCCGGCAATCCGGACACCCCCTAATCCGGGACTCCCTCACTCAAGAAGAGAGATGGAAAGGCAATGGTTGCTCAAGAAGAATCTAATCCGGATGATGTTAGTGGTGTTGCCGGAGTTGCTCAAGACTCTCAAAACACCTTGAGGTTAGTAAGCAAGAGTCGTGACGTGGTCACCTACAACTACATGAAAGATTACAAGGACAACACTCACAAATGCCTAATGGCAAAGGCCATGGTTGAAGAAGAAGAGGACCAAAGCTCTTCTGACAAGGTCCATGTAACTCCATGATCAAATCCTCCTCTTTTCACTCCTTCTACTCCTAGTGATGAGTATCTTGATGCGGAGGATAGTTATGAGGATGATGATCTAACTGATCCTATGCTTGCTAAACTTAATAAGTTCATGTGCTCCCTCAAAGGAAAGAAGCTCACTATGTTTCGTATGCTTATGGAGATGGTGAGTAAGCACACCATCACCATTAAGGAACTCGAAACCCTTGTCACCGAGGAAAAGGAAAAATGTGAAATCCTTGAGCGGAAAGTCAAATATGAGGAAGCACGAAATGATGAACTATGCTTAAAAATTGGTGCAAATATTGATGTTCATACTAAAGATCTTGCCTCCTTGAAAAAGGCTATTGGCTCTTGTGAAGAGTTGATGAATGATAAAAGTAAGCTTGAGAAGTCTCATGCTTCTCTCACTAAGGATTGTGAGATTCTATCCGTGTCTCTCAAGACTAAGGAAGAAGAGCTCACCCTTCTTACAAAGAGTTTTGAGACACTCAAACTTACTTATCTTGAAACTCTAGCTAAGGCTTACTCATCTCCTATTATCAATGTTGATGCTTGTTCTACTAACTCTAGTAGTGATCTAGCATCCATTCTTGAGGAGAATCGTTTTCTCAAAGCTCAAATCGAGAAAGGGCTCATGACATGTGCTCAAGGGCAAAAGAACCTTAATGAGGTGTTGAGCCAACACAATGAAGTGTTCGCCAAAGAGGGACTCGGGTTTGACCCAAGCACAAGCAAGAAGAAGACGTCCTCTCAAAAGTGCACCACCCCTTTAAAAGAAACCTTTGTACGAGAAGGACACAAGGAGAAAGGTAAGGTTGTTAGTGGGAAGGCCACAAGGGGCATGCCCACTCTCAACAAGCCAAAAGAGTTCATGCCTCCATCCTATGTACTACGTAAGACTAAGGATGGAGAAGTTTATGCAAAGTTTGTTGGTACCCGAAATGCATTTCGTTTTTATGCTATTTGGGTCCCTAAGACCTTTGTGACTAACTTGAGAGGTCCCATTGCAAAATGGGTGCCTCTAACCAAGTAATAATTGTGTGTAGGTTGCTTTCTCCGGTGGAGTAAAATGGGTGATTGATAGTGGATGTACCAATCATATGACCAGAGATAGCAAATTGCTCTATGATTTCATGGAAGCTATTCAACCATTTATGAGCATTATGTTTGGTGGAGGATCAAAAGGACAGGTACTTGGGTTGGGGAAGGTGGCTATCACAAATGACATGTCTCTTGCAAATGTCATGCTTGTCCAATCCCTTAAATATCATTTGCTTTCTGTCCGTCAATTGGCTTCTGTTGGTTATGATACACTATTTGGACTAACGGATGTGAAAGTCTTTAAGAGATATACTCTCGAAGTGGCCTTTGTTGGAGAGTTGGATGGCAACCTTTACACGGTTGATTTCTCAAAAGAGAGCACATTCCATGCAACTTGTCTAATGGCCAAGGCCGACAAGGGGTTGCTATGGCATCACCGGCTAGCCCATGTCGGCATGAGGAATCTTCAAGATCTCTTAAAGGGTAATCACATCCTTGGACTAACAAATGTCTCTTTTGAGAAAGATCGTGTGTGTAGTGCATGCATAGCCGGGAAGCAACATCAATCAAAGCACCCACCCAAGAACATAGTATCTACTTCAAGGCCCCTGGAGCTCCTTCATGTGGATCTTTTTGGGCCTCCTTCATGGGATAGTCTTGGTGGAAAAAAATATGGGCTTGTCATTGTTGATGATTACTCAAGATATGCATGGGTGTTCTTCCTCAAGTCCAAGGACGAAACCAAGATCACCTTCATTGATTTTGCCAAGCAAGTCCAACGCAAGTTTGACAAATAAATCCTGGCAATAAGAAGTGACAATGGCTCTGAGTTAAAAAATTATACCTTGGAAGAATTCCTTAGTGATGAAGGGATTGAGCATCAATATTCAGCTCCATACACTCCTCAGCAAAATGGTGTAGCCGAAAGGAAGAACCGTACACTTGTAGAGATGGCAAGGTCCATGTTGGATGAATACAAGTCACCACATAGTTTTTGGGCCAAAGCTGTCAATACCGCATGCCACGCATCAAACCGGCTCTTCCTCCGCACTATATTGGAAAAGACTCCATATGAGCTGCTAACTGGGAACAAGCCAAATTTCAAGTACTTTCGTGTATTTGGGTGCAAATGTTTCATACTCAACAAAAGAGAACGGTTAGGAAAATTTCAATCCAAAACAATTGAGGGTATATTTGTTGGCTATGGATCAAACTCTCACGCCTATAGAGTCTACAACAAATCCAATGGATGTGTTGTAGAAACTTGTGACGTGGTGTTTGATGAATTTAATGGCTCCCATGGGGAGCAAGTTGATCTAAGTGATGCAGATGAAGAAGATTCTTCTCAAGACATTTTGACCATGGGTGTTGGTGCACTTCTTCCTATGGAACAAGAACCTCATGATGATGAAGAAGAAGATGGAAGTCTCACACAACATCAAACTACTTCAACACCCATACCATCACAAGCTCCTTGTGTTCAACCAATGCCCTTAGCCCGAATAGAAGAAGATGATCAAGTTCCTCTTCATGAAAATTTTCAAGAACAAGATCATCATCAAGTGCAAGAACAAGAAAGTCCAATCATTGATGATGAACCTCAACAAATGCAATATGAACAAGAACATGTTCCTCCACACATTAATGATCCATATGTTGAGGACGTGGATGATGGACATGAAGTTGAACCTCGTGAAACCCTTACCTCCATCATGCCTCGAGTGGCCGGCCGTGTTGATGTTGACAAAATTCTCACCGGCATATCGGAAGGTAGAGTCACTCGTAAACATTTGACAAACTTTTGTGCTCACTTCTCGTTTGTGTCTAGTGTTGAGCCCCTCAAGGTACAAGATGCATTGATGGACAACGATTGGCTCGTTGCTATGCAAGAAGAGTTGAACAGTTTTGAACGCAACCAAGTGTGGTCATTAGTCAAGAGGCCACCTACCGAGCACAACGTCATTGGAACAAAATGGATTTTCAAGAACAAACAAGATGAAAATGGTGTAATCATTCGCAACAAAGCAAGGTTAGTGGCACAAGGGTACTCAAAAGTTGAAGGTTTGGACTTTGTTGAGACCTTTGCCCCTGTTGTCCATCTTGAATCCATCCGCTTCTTACTTGCTTATGTCGCTTTTAATGGTTTTACATTACATCAAATGGATGTGAAAAGTGCTTTCCTTAACGGTCCTCTACAAGAAGAAGTATATGTGTCACAACCACCTGGGTTCGTTGATCCCGATCACAAAGACTATGTGTACAAACTTCATAAGGCTTTGTATGGCCTCAAACAAGCACCTCGTGCTTGGTATGATCATTTAAAGAAGTTTCTACTCGATGATGTTTTGTGAGAGGGGTGATCGATCCCACTCTTTTTACTAAAAGGGATAAGGGTGATTTGATCTTATGCCAAATCTATGTAGATGATATCATTTTTGGTTCTCCTAACATTCATTTGTGCAAGAAGTTTGCAGCTTCAATGACCAAGAATTTTGAAATGTCACTCAATGCGGATTTGAAGTTCTTCCTCGGATTTCAAATTCAACAATTTCAAGAAGGAATTTTCTTGTCTCAAGCAAAATACCTCAAGGATATTCTAGAGAAGTTTGGTATGTCTGATGCTAGCCCGTGCAAGACACCAATGCCAACCAAAATAACACTCACCAAAGACACCAATAGTATTCCTTTCGACCCATCTAAATACCGCTCTATGATTGGTTCGTTGCTTTATCTTTGTGCATCTAGACCAGACATTATGTTTAGTGTATGCATGTGTGCTAGATTTCAAGCTTCCCCTAGGGAAAGTCATCATAAGGCGGTTAAGCATATTATTAGATACCTTGTTCACACCCCAAAGTTGGGTCTATGGTACCCCAAGGATGCTAAGTTTGATCTCATTGGGTACACAGATGCGGATTGGGCTGGAGACAAAGTGGATCGTAAGTCCACATCCGGTGCATGTCAGTTTCTTGGACGCTCCTTGGTAAGTTGGTCTTCGAAGAAACAGAATTGTATTGCCCTCTCTACCGTCGAAGCTGAATACATTGCTGCCGCTAGTTGTGCAACTCAGTTGTTATGGATGAGGCAAACTTTGAAGGATTACGGTATCACCTATAGAAATGTGCCTCTTCTGTGTGATAATGAAAGTGCCATCAATATTCTTTGAGAACCCCAAAGATCATCTCCGCACCAAACACATTGATATTAGGTATCATTTCTTGAGAGATCATGTTGAAAAGGGTGATATTCACATTGATCACATTGGCACAGATTTTCAACTAGCAGATATCTTCACCAAACCTTTAGATGAAGCAAGGTTCTGTCGACTTAGGCGTGAACTTGGTATTTGGAGCTTGACAACATTATGTGAAATCTAGTACCCATTCATGCATGAATCTAATGTCTTGTCATGATGTAGGCATATATTTAGGGGGAGACATTCAATTCATGAATGTTCTCACCCTACTCAATGCAAAAAAGAACAAACACTCTCAAAGTAACCATGGGTCTAGACCTATGGTGCTTTAACATGATGGAGTAGTGACTATGCACTCAAAGTTAAAATCTTTCCGTGTCATGTCATGTCTACTCAGACGTTGTGGCATTAGCCACCACTTGTAGTATATGGCTATGATTGGGTGAGGTAGGGTATTAGTTACTACATAAATAAATTTTTACTGTAGACAAAAATTGCCTTCTCCTCATCATGATCAACACTTGCATCTTTGCCTCCTGTCAAACTTCTGGCGTCGGACGTCCGTAGGTTCCGGGCGTCCGTAAAATCTTTTCTGATTACCATCGACTGGTCGTCCGGCCTCTCCGGACGTCCGTAAAATCCACTCTGGTTCCCTTAATTGGCCTAGACGCTGAAACGACGGACGTCCGTAAGACTCCGGACGTCCGTAATAAACTTTTTGTTACAATCTGTCTGGTCGTCCGAAGTCGTCGGTCGTCCGTAGAATCATCTCTGTCATCCTCTACTTTCTGTTGGTCCCGACTCCGGTCGTCCGTACCCCGGACGTCCGGACGCATATTCAACTCCGGCCGTCCGTAGGCTCCAGACGTCCGGACGTTTTTACTGGCCACTATATATACTGCGCGGTAGGGTTTCTCAACTGACCACATCCTCTATCCGCTATTCCCCACCGCCGCCGCCGCTCCAGCTGTGTGGCCACTCACCGCGGCCGCACGCCGCCGTGCCCCTCGCCGGGGCTTCTCTCCGTCGCGGATCTGCAGCCCGCTTGGCGCTGCTCCAGCCCGTCCAGCCCGTCGACCACCTGCTCCAGCTCGCCGCTCGTCTCCTCCATGTTCTTCCTTTCAAGGACACGATGCCTCGGTCCAAGCTCTCAGCTCGCAAGCAAGTTGCCGGAGGGCCGGCTCGTCCGTCTCGTCGTGGTGGCTCCGACGACTCCCAGGAGGAAGATCGCCCTCGGAAACGTGTCGCTCGTCCTCCCAGCTCGTCCAGTGATTCCTCCTCGGAGGGGTTGGACTTTGAGGATGAGCTTGAGGAGGTGGATCCGTCCCCGATGGTTGGTGTTTGCGTCGCTGCACCCAAACCGGGCACTCATCGTCCAACCTTTCACCCTCCTCCTCCTCCGGTGCAACCCCAAGGTGATGCTCGCCACATCTCAATTGAGCCTCCACTGTCACTCGGCCGTCATGTTAAGCGTTTCAACGAGGTGCCCAAAACTTCATATCTTAAATTGCGTCGTGATGTAGATCAATTTACTGCTGTTAGGGATTCTCGGGATAGTCGCTTTCGAACAAATGTCCAAGCCGACATCTTCACCATGATTGTCCTCCCTAAGGGCTTGTCACTTCATCTTTGCATTGATCTTGAGCACATTCGCACTCATCCGGAGAAATATCCGGGAGCCATTGAGCTCATTGAGTCGTCCAATCTAGCTGCTCCATTCGCCTTTCAACATGATTTTAACCACGCTGCCATCCACCAGTTTTATGCCACATGTTACTTTGCTCCTGATAACATTTTCACATGGATGACCTTCGACACTGCACTCACAGCATCTTATGCTCAGTTTGTCATTGCCCTTGGATTTCCCGACACTGGGTTCAAAATCCACAAGGATGACCCCAATCATAAGCCCAAGGGCATTGCGGTCTGTGCGGATCTCCTTAGACCTATATCAACTTTGTCTGCCACTAAAAAGCAAAAGGGTCTAAACCAAGTCTCCATTTGGCGCTTTCCATTCAACATCATTTATCAGTGTATCATCCACACCACCTATCCCAAGATGGGTGACAAGGGCTCCTACAGCAGCTACTGCATTGATCTCATGCATCGCCTCTTTACATCTCCTAAAGGGAAGATCAATGTTCCATACTTTCCATGGCATGAGATCCGCCTTGCTAGCTTCCAGCACAAGAGGGCTTTTCCTCATGCACCTTTTATTCAGGCTTTTATCGAAAGTGTAGCTCCCTTTCCTATTGCCCGCACTCATGTACATGAGCGATGGGTCATTCCTGCTCACATGGCGGCTGATCATGTTCCTCCTCCTCCCGCTACTGCTAGTCGCACCGCTGCTAGTGTTCCTTCTCATACTACCCATCCTCCTTCCAGTGCTGCCCCCTTTGGGCGCATTGCTCATTTTCTTGGGAAGGCTCACTCAGCCATGATGAAGATGTTCACCTACCATTGCTCCCAACACCACGATGTGGTCACTCGCATGGTCACTTCCAAGAACGCTCTAAAGGCTCGTCTGAGAGACTCAGGAGTGTATGATGTGAGTGACGATGAGCGTCTTCCTGCAGACCCCCCTTCTGACTTTGGCTTTCCCTCAGATCCTGAGTGGGCTGATTTCTTCGACGAGACTGGTGGCAGTGGTGTTCATGATGATGATGATGAGGATGATCTCTAATGCTATTATGTTTTCCCCCTAGTTCTCTTTTTTTGGATACTTGATGCCAAAGGGGGGGTAGGCTCTATATGCATGTTTGTCTAGCTCATTATGTAATCAAACTTATTGTTATGGCTATGTTTTCGCTTGTACTGAACCTATGTTATGAGTTTGTTGAATCTGAGATTTGGTGAATCTACATGTGATGAATCTATATGAAGTTTAACTCTTGATTATCTTGTGTAAGAGATTTGGTTATATTGGGGGCATCATTTTGAGGGGGAGCCCTCATCATTTTGTTTTAGTAGTATCTATGATATCACTTTGAGGGGGAGCTCGTTCGCTACTCATTTTTATTATGATTATTGAGCTCCACAACAAATACTTCCGATTACTATTATGAGTATGCATATGTGTTGTCATCAACTACCAAAAAGGGGGAGATTGAAAGTGCAATCATGCCCTTAATCATATTTTGATGTTGATGACAACACATATGTTCGGGACTAATCATGTTTATCAAGTATATCTCAGGATTATGTTTCAAAGACCGTGTGCATGGATCATGACTAGGGACAAAAAGCACATAACTCAAGAATGGAGATACAAGATGTTGACTTCATTTATGGTTTGTTCTTGAGTATAGGGATCCCGCACTATTAAGAGGGGATCGATGGATCTAGTGAAAAACTTGCTCAAAAGCTACTATTTCTATACCTTGCCTTCGGACGTCCCGTGTTCTACGGACGTCCAGCCACTTCCGGACGTCCGGCGTTCCACAACAGAAGCATTTCTACGGATGTCCGGAACTCTCCGGACATCCGACACTTTCACAACAGAAGAATTCTTACGGACGTCCGGACCCTCCGGTCATCCGTGCTCCGGATGTCCGGCCCTGCTCGGACGTCCGTATCCTGTACACTGGGTTGTGGCTCACATTTTCACAGCGGCCGGTCGTGCGATGACTGTCGGACGTCCGGACCTATTTGTGCCTCCGGACGTCCGACGTTCTCCGGACGTCCGGCCCATCCTGTACCCAAAACGGTCACTTTTACCCACCACCTATATATATACCTTTCCTTTCCACGGGATAGGATTGACCATTCACCTTGATCCTATCAAGAACACTCCTCACTCTCTCTCTCTCATTCAACCACACCAAATCCTAGATTCCCAAGTGTTCTAGGAGCATTTGAGAGAAGTTCTCCAATCAAGTGATAGATCCACTTCTTCCCCTTCTTTGCACGAAAGAAATTCGTGACTTGAGCAAGTTTTGAGCTTTCCCCCATCGTTCTTGTGACTCTTGGAGGTTGGAGACTCCTAGGCGGTAGGAGTCGTTCGGAGAGGAATCGAACTTTGTGATTTCCCTCGGAAAAGTTTGTGAGGGTTTGGAGACCACCCCAAGGTCTACCACTAGTGGTTGAGAAACGCCTCCGTGGTGTTGTCTCAAAGGGAGAATAGGGTGAGCCTTCGTGGCGTTGGTGTGCCTTCGTGGTAACATCCACCTCTCTAACGGTGACTAGCTTCCCTCCAAGGAAGTGAACATCGGCATACATCCTCGTCTCCCGGAGTTGCGGTTATTCCTAATCCTTACTCTCTACTTGTGGTTACTTGTCTCTTTACACTTACGTACATCATATTGTGCTTGCCTACTTACGTGTTTGTGTTACTTGCTTAGTACTTTGTGCTCACTTGCAATTGTTAGGCTCATCTTCATATTCCGCACTATTGCCTAAAATTGCTAAGTAATACTTAAAAATTTGTAATTGTACCTATTCACCCCCCCCCCCTCTAGGTCCATCTCGATCCTTTCACCAAGATCGATCTACGGATCGCGTGGCGCACCTCGGTACGCGGCGAGGACCGTCACGCCGGACACATCTTCAACAAGTCCGGTCGGGCCGAATATAGCCACCCAGAGCAATTCGACCTGCGTAGCCACATAGCCCGGCACAGAGGCGCCGCACACCCCCTCTGCTTCACTGATGAAGTAATGGATCATGAATTCCCAGAAGGGTTTAAACCCGTAAACATCGAATCATGCGATGGCACAACATACCCCGCAGTATTGATCCAAGATTTCCTTCTCCACATTCACATGGCCCGCGGAGACGATCTACACGCCATCAAGTATCTCCCCCTTAAGCTCAAAGGGCCAGCCCGGCACTGGCTAAATAGCCTGCCAGCAAATTCCATTGGCAGTTGGGAAAACCTGGAAGACGCATTCCTCGACAACTTCCAGGGAACTTATTTGCGACCGCCTGACGCTGATGACTTGAGCCACATCACTCAACAGCCCAGAGAGTCAGCCAGGAAATTCTGGACTCGGTTCCTAACTAAAAAGAACCAAATAGTTGACTGTCCGGACGCCGAAGCCCTAGCGGCTTTCAAGCACAATATCCGTGACGAGTGGCTCGCCCGACACCTCGGCCATGAAAAACCCAAGTCCATGGCAGCTCTTTCAACACTAATGACCCGCTTTTGCGCGGGCGAGGACAGTTGGTTGGCTCGCAGCAGCACTACGCCACAGTCTGGCAATTCGGATGGCCGCGACAATAACGGCAAGCCACGGCGTAACAGACATAAGCGACAGAACAACGGCGACGGCACTGAAGACA
The DNA here is from genome assembly GCA_021605205.1 of Aegilops longissima. Lineage (NCBI taxonomy): Eukaryota > Viridiplantae > Streptophyta > Magnoliopsida > Poales > Poaceae > Aegilops > Aegilops longissima. The sequence continues at coordinate 152,232,268 of CM038679.1, forward strand.
CGACAGTCAATGCCGGATTCAGTGGATCCAAGCCCGTTCAGCGGAAGAAGCCGTTCAAAAGAAATAATCAGGGACCGTCCAGTCTGGACCTCATACTGGAGCGCTCGTGCCAAATTCATGGCACCCTGGACAAGCCAGCCAACCACACCAATAGAGATTGCTGGGTATTCAAACAGGCCGGCAAGATAAACGCCGAAGACAAGGACAAGGGGCTGCATAGCGACGATGACGAGGAGCCTCGAAGTCCAAACACGGGGGGACAGAAGAAATTCCCCGCCCCCTCCCTAGGTGAAAACGGTCAACATGATCTATGCCACGCATATCCCCAAGCGGGAACGGAAGCGGGCACTAAGGGACGTCTATGCGATGGACCCAGTCACCCCAAATTCAACCCATGGTCAGCTTGTCCGATCACCTTCGATCGTAGGGACCACACTTATAGCTCTTAGTGCATCCGTTGCATGGCAATCCCTACTCCTCACATTGATATCTATTAATGGGCATCTCCATAGCCCGTTGATATGCCTATTTGATGTGAGACTTTCTCCTTTTTTGTCTACTTTACATAACCCCCACCATCATATTCTATTCCACCTATAGTGCTATGTCCATGGCTCACGCTCATGTATTGCGTGAAAGTTGAAAAGGTTTGAGAATGTCAAAAGTATGAAACAATTGCTTGGCTTGTCATCGGGGTTGTGCATGATGTGAATGCTTTGTGTGGTGAAGATGGAGCATAGCCAGACTATATGATTTTGTAGGGATGAGCTTTCTTTGGCTTTGTTATTTCAATAAGACATAATTTCTTGGTTGGTATGCTTGAAGTACTATTGTTTTTATGTCAAAGGATAGACTATTGCTTTGAATCACTCGTGTCTTAATATTCATGCCATGATTAGACATATGGTCAAGATTATGCTAGGTAGCATTCCACATCAAAAATTATTCTTTTTTATCATTTACCTACTCGAGGTCGAGCATGAATTAAGCTTGGGGATGCTGATACGTCTCCGTCGTATCTATAATTTTTGATTGTTCCATGCCAATATTATTCACTTTCATATACTTTTTGGCAACTTTTTATATTATTTTTGGGACTAACATATTGATCCGATTGCTCAGTGCGGTTCTCATGCATTGCATGTTTTATGTTTCGTAGAATATCCATATCAAACGGAGTCCAAACGGGATAAAAACGGATGGAGCTTATTTTTGGAAAATATGGAAAATTCCGGAAGAAAAATCCACGCGAGACGGTGCCCGAGGTGGTCACGAGGTAGGGGGGCGTGCCTGTCCCCCTGGGCGCGCCGCCTACCCTCGTGAGCCCACCGTGAGGTGGTTGACACACTTCTTTTGCCGCAAGAAAGCTAATATTCAGAAAAAAAATCACGGCGAAGGTTTCAGGCCAATCAGAGTTACGGATCTCCATATATACGCGAAACGGTGAAATAGAGCCAGAACAGAACGCAGAAACAGAGAGATAGATCCAATCTCGGAGGGGCTCTCGCCCCTCCCACGCCACGGAGACCATGGACCAGAGGGGAAGCCCTTCTCCCATCTAGGGAGAAGGTCAAGGAAGAAGAAGAAGGAGGGGGGCTCTCTCCCCCTCGCTTCCGGTGGCGCCGGAACGCCGCCGGAGGCCATCATCATCACCATGAGCTTCACCAACACCTCCGCCATCTTCACCAACATCTCCATCACCTTCCCCCCTCTATCTACAGCGGTCCACTCTCCCGCAACCCGTTGTACCCTCTACTTGAACATGGTGCTTTATGCTTCATATTATTTTCCGATGATGTGTTGCCATCTTATGATGTCTGAGTAGATTTTCGTTGTCCTACCGGTGGTTGATGAATTGCTATGATTGATTTAATTTGCTTGTGGTTATGTTGCTGTCCTTTGGTGCCCATCATATGGTAGCGTGGATCACACCATAGGGTTAGTTGTATGTTGATAGGACTATGTATTGGAGGGCAAGATTGACAGAAGCTTCAACCTAGCATAGAAATTGATGCATACGTGATTGAAGGGGGACCAATATATCTTAATGCTATGGTTGGGTTTTACCTTAATGAACATTAGTAGTTGCGGATGCTTGCTAATAGTTCCAATCATAAGTGCATAGAATTCCAAGTAAGGGATGACATGCTAGCAGTGGCCTCTCCCACATGAAACTTGCTATCGGTCTAGTAAAGTAGTCAATTGCTTAAGGGACAATTTCGCCACACCTACCATCACTCTTCCACACTCGCTATATTTACTTTAGTTGTGTCTTTACTTAAACAGCCCCTAGTTTTATTTTCGTGCTCTTTACTTTCTTGCAAGCCTATCCGAAAACACCTACAAAGTACTTCTAGTTTCATACTTGTTCTAGGTAAAGTAAACGTTAAGTGTGCGTAGAGTTGTATCAGTGGTCGATAGAACTTGAGGGAATATTTGTTCTACCTTTAGCTCCTCGTTGGGTTCAACACTCTTACTTACTGAAAACTGTTGCGAGCCCCTATACTTGTGGGTTATCAAGACCTTTTTCTGGCGCCATTGCCGGGGAGTCATAGCGTGGGGTGAATATTCTCGTGTGTGCTTGTTTGCTTTATCACTAAGTAATTTTTATTTGCTGTTCTTAGTTGTTCTCTATCTTTAGTTATGGATATGGAACACGAAATACCAAAAAAATTAGGTGTACTTGCTACTCATGAGGATGGGGTAACTCCTAAAACCCCCGATTCTCATTATGTGAGAGATATTATGTACTACTTTGATAATCCTGAGAAAACCCCATTCAACTTTATAATGGGAGACACGTTGGATCAACGTGAATACTTTAGGGATTATTGCTCGACACAAAATGGGAAACTATTATGGGATCAATTTATTATGTTGCGTTGGTATGCCTGGAATCTATGCTTGAAATATGATATTACTTGTTTCTCTAGGATGGAGGCTCCACACCTTCCCTTTTCATGCGAATTTAATGATAATGAAACCTTAGCTTCTTATGCTAATGGTATATATGATTACTATGATGTGGAACAAATAGAAGAATTTGTTGCTTTTAAGGCTGCTTATGAAATTGAATCTTTGTTTGAAAAGTATGAAGTTATAGATGATGATGCTTATAGGCCTGAAAATCTTGCTATACTTAGATATTGCTATGAAAATTATGAATACAATTACTATATTAATGCTTTTATGAAGAAAGTCAACGCTGTCCAAGAAGAGACTAATATTTTGCAGGAAGCTATGGAGGAAGAAATTGATGAAACTGTGAGCTCATTGGATGAAAAAGATGATGAGGAGAGCGAAGAACAAAAGGAGGAGGAGCGGATTAGCTACCCGTGCCCACCTTCTAATGAGAGTAACCCTCCAACTCATACATTGTTTAATTCCCCTTCGTGCTTACGAAGGATGATTGCTATGATCCCTTGAATTTGTTTGAAATATCCCTTTTTGATGATGCTTGCTATGCTTGTGGACAAGATGCCAATATGAATTATGCTTATGGAGATGAACTTGCTATAGTTCCTTATGTTATGAATGGAATTGTTGCTATTGCACCCACGCATGATAGTCCGGTTATCTTTTTGAATTCTCCCGACTACACTATATCGGAGAAGCTTGCACTTATTAAGGATTATATTGATGGGTTGCCTTTTACTACTACACATGATGATTTGGATGAATATAATATGCATGTGCTTGCTGCTCCTACTTGCAATTATTATGAGAGAGGAACTATATCTCCACCTCTCTATGTTTCCAACACGATAAAATTGCAAGAAACTGTTTATACTATGCATTGGCCTTTACTATATGTGCATGAATTGTTCTTTTATGACATGCCGATGCATAGGAAGAGAGTTAGACTTCGTCATTACATGATATATGTTACTTTGTGCTCATTACTAAATTACAAATCATTGTTGATTCAAATTGGCTTTGATATACCTTGGGATCCGGGTGGATCCATTACTTGAGCACTATATGCCTAGGTTAATGGCTTTAAAGAAAGCGTTGTCAGGGAGACAACCCGGAAGTTTTAGAGAGTCATTTATTTCTGTTGAGTGCTTTCTTATAGTTTAAAAACAACAAAAATAAAGAGGGGAACCCAAAACTTTTTCAAAAAGAAAAGCGAAAGTGAGAAAGACGAGCATTGTTGATGTGGGAGCTAGCCTTGAACTTTGTTCATGCTCACAGAAACTTTGTGAATCTTAATTACAGAAACTTTTCAATAAAAATAATTATCCCCTTGTAAAATTCCATTGTATTATAAAAATAATGTGCCAAGGTTTGCCTTTAGGATGTTTACAATGCTTGTTGGTTTGTTTGGTGCAGGACAGAAACTTTGGCTGTAGTGAGCGAATTTTAATTTTTTACTGGAACGTCAAATGGTTCTGATTCCTTTTGCACTGTCTTTCTGTATAAATTGTATATTTTTAATAATTTTTGCAGAATTGTTCAAGTATCATAAGTATGGTGAATGTTCATATTGTTACAGACTGTTCTGTTTTAGACAGATTCTGTTTTTGATGCATAGTTTGCTTGTTTTGATGAAACTATCAATTTATATCAGTGGATTAAGCCATGAAAAATTTATATTACAGTAGACACAATGCAAAAACAAAATATGAATTGGTTTACAACAGTACTTACAGTAGTGATTTTCTTTATTATACTAACGGATCTTACCGAGTTTTCTGTTGAAGTTTTGTGTGGATGAAGTGTTCGATGATTGAGAAGGTTTCGATGTGAGAAGAAGGAAGAGAGGCAAGAGCTCAAGCTTGGGGATTCCCGAGGCACCCCAAGTAAATATTCAAGGAGACTCAAGCGTCTAAGCTTGGGGATGCTGGGAAGGCATCCCCTCTTTCTTCAACAAATATCGGTATGTTTTCGGATTCGTTTCGTTCATGCGATATGTGCAAGTCTTGGAGCGTCTTTTGAAATTAGGTTTTTATTTTTATTTTATGCACCATGCTGGTATGAGATTGTCCTTGGTTGATTTATAGAATTCTCTATGCACTTCACTTATATCTTTTGAGTATGGCTTTATGAATGCTTCATGTGCTTCACTTATATCATTTGAAGTTTGGATTGCCTGTTTCTCTTTACATAGACAACCGCCATTTGTAGAATGCTCTTTTGCTTCACTTATATTTGTTAGAGTTTGGGCATATCTTTTGTAGAAAGAATAAAACTCTCTTGCTTCACTTATATCTATTTAGAGAGATGGCAGGAACTGGTCATGCACATGGTTAGTCATAAAATCCTACATAAACTTGTAGATCGCTGAATATGATATGTTTGATTCCTTGCAATAGTTTTGCGATATAAAGATGGTGATATTAGAGTCGTGCTAGTTGATTAATTGTGAAATTGAGAAATACTTGTGTTGAGGTTTGCAAGTCCCGTAGCATGCACGTATGGTGAACCGTTATGTAACGAAGTCGGAGCATGATGTCTTTATTGATTGCCTTCCTTATGAGTGGCGGTCGGGGACGAGCGATGGTCTTTTCCTACCAATCTATCCCCCTAGGAGCATGCGTGTAGTACTTTGTTTTGATGACTAATATATTTTTGCAATAAGTATGTGAATTCTTTATGACTAATGTTGAGTCCATGGATTATACGCACTCTCACCCTTCCATCATTGCTAGCCTCTTCGGTACCGTGCATTGCCCTTTCTCACCTCGAGAGTTGGTGCAAACTTCGCCGGTGCATCCAAACCCCGTGATACGATACGCTCTGTCACACATAAGCCTCATTATATCTTCCTCAAGCATCCACCATACCTACCTATCATGGCATTTCCATAGCCACTTCGAGATATATTGCCATGCAACTCCCATCATCATCATATACATGACTTGAGCATTCATTGTCATATTGCTTTGCATGATCGCAAGATAGCTAGCATGATGTTTTCATGGCTTGTCCGTTTTTTGATGTCATTGCTACGCTAGATCATTGCACATCCCGGTACACCGCCGGAGGCATTCATATAGAGTCATATCTTTGTTCTAGATATTGAGTTGTAAGTAAATAAAAGTGTGATGATCATCATTATTAGAGCATTGCCCCAGTGAGGAAAGGATGATGGAGACTATGATTCCCCCACAAGTCGGGATGAGACTCCGGACGAAAAAATAAAAAAAATAAAAAAGAGAAAGGCCAAAAAAAGAGAAGGCCCAAAAAAAGAAAAAAAAAGAAAAAAATGAGAGGAAAAGAGAGAAGGGGCAATGTTACTATCCTTTTACCACACTTGTGCTTCAAAGTAGCACCATGTTCTTCATAGAGAGAGTATCCTATGCCTTCACTTTCATATACTAGTGGGAATTTTCATTATAGAACTTGGCTTGTATATTCCAACGATGGGCTTCCTCAAATGCCCTAGGTCTTCATGAGCAAGCAAGTTGGATGCACACCCACTTAGTTTCTTTTGTTGAGCTTTCATACACTTATAGCTCTTAGTGCATCCGTTGCATGGCAATCCCTACTCCTCACATTGATATCTATTAATGGGCATCTCCATAGCCCGTTGATATGCCTAGTTGATATGAGACTTTCTCCTTTTTTGTCTTCTCTACATAACCCCCACCATCATATTCTATTCCACCTATAGTGCTATGTCCATGGCTCACGCTCATGTATTGCGTGAAAGTTGAAAAGGTTTGAGAATGTCAAAAGTATGAAACAATTGCTTGGCTTGTCATCGGGGTTGTGCATGATGTGAATGCTTTGTGTGGTGAAGATGGAGCATAGCCAGACTATATGATTTTGTAGGGATGAGCTTTCTTTGGCTTTGTTATTTCAATAAGACATAATTTCTTGGTTGGTATGCTTGAAGTACTATTGTTTTTATGTCAAAGGATAGACTATTGCTTTGAATCACTCGTGTCTTAATATTCATGCCATGATTAGACATATGATCAAGATTATGCTAGGTAGCATTCCACATCAAAAATTATTCTTTTTTATCATTTACATACTCGAGGACGAGCAGGAATTAAGCTTGGGGATGCTGATACGTCTCCGTCGTATCAATAATTTTTGATTGTTCCATGCCAATATTATTCACTTTCATATACTTTTTGGCAACTTTTTATATTATTTTTGGGACTAACATATTGATCCGATTGCGATGTGCAGTTCACATCATTGCCTGTTTTATGTTTCGCAGAATATCCATATCAAACGGAGTCCAAACGGTATAAAAACGGATGGAGCTTATTTTTGGAAAATATGGAAAATTCCGGAAGAAAAATCCATGCGAGACGGTGCCCGAGGTGGTCACGAGGTAGGGGGGCGCGCCTGACCCCCCTGGGCGCGCCGCCTACCCTCGTGAGCCCACCGTGAGGCGGTTGACGCTCTTCTTTTGCCGCAAGAAAGCTAATATTCGGAAAAAAAATCACGGCGAAGGTTTCAGGCCAATCAGAGTTACGGATCTCCATATATACGCGAAACGGTGAAATAGAGCCAGAACATTACGCGGAAACAGAGAGATAGATCCAATCTCAGAGGGGCTCTCGCCCCTCCCACGCCATGGAGACCATGGACCAGAGGGGAAGCCCTTCTCCCATCTAGGGAGAAGGTCAAGGAAGAAGAAGAAGGAGGGGGGCTCTCTCCCCCTCGCTTCCGGTGGCGCCGGAACGCCGCCGGGGGCCATCATCATCACCACGATCTTCACCAACACCTCTGCCATCTTCACCAACATCTCCATCACCTTCCCCCCTCTATCTATAGCGGTCCACTCTCCCGCAACCCGCTGTACCCTCTACTTGAACATGGTGCTTTATGCTTCATATTATTTTCCGATGATGTGTTGCCATCCTATGATATCTGAGTAGATTTTCGTTGTCCTACCGGTGGTTGATGAATTGCTATGATTGATTTAATTTGCTTGTGGTTATGTTGCTGTCCTTTGGTGCCCATCATATGAGCGCGCGCGTGGATCACACCATAGGGTTAGTTGTATGTTGATAGGACTATGTATTGGAGGGCAAGAGTGACAGAAGCTTCAACCTAGCATAGAAATTGATGCATACGGGATTGAATGGGGACCAATATATCTTAATGCTATGGTTGGGTTTTACCTTAATGAACATTAGTAGTTGTGGATGCTTGCTAATAGTTCCAATCATAAGTGCATAGAATTCCATGTAAGGGATGACATGCTAGCAGTGGCCTCTCCCACATGAAACTTGCTATCGGTCTAGTAAAGTAGTCAATTGCTTAAGGGACAATTTCGCCACACCTACCATCACTCTTCCACACTCACTATATTTACTTTAGTTGTGTCTTTACTTAAACAGCCCCTAGTTTTATTTTCGTGCTCTTTACTTTCTTGCAAGCCTATCCGAAAACGTAAAGTACTTCTAGTTTCATACTTGTTCTAGGTAAAGTAAACGTTAAGCGTGCGTAGAGTTGTATCGGTGGTCGATAGAACTTGAGGGAATATTTGTTCTACCTTTAGCTCCTCGTTGGGTTCGACACTCTTACTTATCGAAAACTGTTGCGATCCCCTATACTTGTGGGTTATCAAGAGGGGTCATAACGGTGAACGGAAATATGGACCGCTCCCTACAAACAGAAGAACATACTGCAACCCTTGTGGCGTAAGTACAATGCAGCCTTCTCCGACAAACCAATCCGGCGACAACAACTTTGAGCACAGTCAAGCGAGTCCGGAGCACACCTCAACAGGATCATCAGGCACACCAACAGCGCGACTAGCAGTCCGGCCTCCGCTTAAGCCCCATCAAAGCAGCATTCGTGCCATGTGCACACAATTACGCACTTAAAATACCATGGGCATAGGCGGAGGCGCATCAACGACTCAGTCAATAGTGCAGGTAACCGCCAAAGACTTTCATACTCTTTCCCTCTTACCTTTCAGGAGACCGCGTTGGCGCAACATCCTCAAAAGAGCCGAATTGCCGAACTTATAGGGAAGAGACATCCAGGGAGGCAATAGACGTTGTGCAAAGAAGAAAATACCCAGGTGGAATCTATTTACGATCATTATACCTGCTTTATCTACCTGCACACAGCATGCCCCTGGATAGGACATGTCAAATAGTCCTATTTTATATTTGCTTAACGCATCCATTGTAAATGTACGCTTAAACGTATTTTTCGTCAATGAGAGATTATATATAGCATCAGATTACTATTCTCATTCGAGCATTTTTCTCTTATAAATGATTATTTGATATTGCATCTGTACACCTTTGTGTGACCGGTTTGCCAGGGGCTTCTTATGGCGCCCCGCTATATGGCAACTAAAGTTCGAACACTTTCAACAGTGCGGCACCCCGAACTTATAGCACTATATGCATCAGCTCCGAATCAAGTCTTGGGTCTACAGTTGGGATAGCCCGGCTCCCTTGTTTTGGTGCCTTACGTTCCGTTATATCGGCTAAGGTAGCGCAGGGAGAACTACTGCGATTGTGTCCCGGTTCATCCGGACGAGCACCTTAGTAGAGAAAGCCGAAACTGACCGACATGATGTGGCGAGAGCTGGTCGCTGTTCGGGAGGTTTTAAAATCCTTAAAGATTTTCCGCTTTAGGCAATAAATCAGCTTCGTCCGATCTAGGCGTGTATAGCGCCCCAATTCGGCCTTCCGGATTCTAGGGGCTTCGCCGAAATTTAAAATTGTAGACTTCTATGGCTAAGTGAAAGTTATAAAGTTGCATAGTCCGATTGCCTTGTTCGCTGCGCCGGACACCTCCTTAATGGACCAAACATTTGGGTAAAGAGTGTCCGGGTTTTCCACGAACACCCCAATGCTAGTCACGTGGGGGCGGAAGCCGACGACTGGCCTACTTTCAGGATTTTATAAAAAGCCGCACATAAGGTAATATTTTAGATAACAAAAGCGCTACATAGCGCAAGTAACTTCGTCCTTTATTACAAACATGACCGAAGTGAATTCATTCAAATATGGTGTCCTTGGTACACTCATTGGCGACGAGACGAGCACCCTTCATCACACCATCGTAGTACAATTCGGGATGGCGATGCGCCTTGCCCTCCGGCGCCCCGTCCTTGACCAGCTTCTCCCCATCCAGCTTGCCCCAATGCACCTTGACGCGGGCAAAAGCTCGGCGGGCACCTTCGATGCAAACGGGTCGCTTGATCACTTCAAGCCGCGGGCATGCATCCACCATCCGCTTGATCAGGCCAAAGTAGCTACTGGGCAGTAGCTCACCAGGCCACATCCTTACTGTGAAGTCCTTCATAGCCAGTTCGGCCGCCCTGTGAAGTTGGACCAACTGCTTCAGTTGGTCGCTCAGAGGCATCGGATGTTCGACCCCAGCATACTGGGACCAAAACAGCTTCTCCGTTGAGCTCCCCTCCTGGGCATGGTAGAACTCCGCAGCGTCTGAGGCGCTGCGTGGCAGACCTGCAAATGCCCCTGGAGAGCTCCATATTTGAGTAAGTAAAAGAAACGCCACGCAGCTCGGTGATATAGAACCACCCATTTACGGTCTCCACGAAGGAGCCGTCCAGCCAGGTGACTTTAGGCATCTTGCCCACCATGGCCCCTCCGCACTCCGCTTGTTGGCCGCGTGCAATCTTCGGCTTCATGCAGAAGATTTGCAACCACAGGCCGAAGTGAGGCCGGATGCGGAGGAAAGCCTCGCAAACGACGATGAACACCGAGATGTTGAGGACAAAATTCGGGGCTAGATCATGGAAATCTAACCCATAGTAGAACATGAGCCCGCGGACGAAGGGATGGAGTGGAAATCCCAGTCCACGGATGAGGTGGGCGACGAACACGACTCTCTCATGGGGTCCTAGGGTCGGAATGACCTGCCCAGCGTTTGGTAGCCGGTGCGCTATGTCTGCGGCCAAGTATCCGGCCGCCCGAAGATTTTCTATCTGCTCCTCCTTGACGGTGGAAGCCACCCACTTGCCTCCTGCTCCGGACATGTCTAGTTGTGCGGAGGAGACATGGGCTTGGGCACTGGAGCTCGTGGGGGCAAGAATGGGTAGAGAAGAAAGAAGGCGTGGGTAAAAATGAGGAAATCTTATCCCTTTATAGAGGCGAAGAAAGCGGTGCGCCTCCCCACTTGCCCGTTGAGAATCGCTTGCTTCCCAAGCACCACGATTAATGATGTGGTGGGACTACCCGTACCCGTATTGATGAGAATCCCGTGATAAGGGGGCACGATCTCTGCTTTGACAAGACGTGTCAAGGAAACCACCTCGCAATATGCGCTGTGGCTGGTTATGGAAAGACGGTTCGAGTAATGACCTGACCGTAGTGACACGTCGCGTTGCCGGAAAAGTTGTCAGCAGATTGCATTTGTGAAACATCATTCTCCCTAGGGTGGCGTCATTTTGTGGATCCAGACACGGTTTGATTGTTCGATAATTAACTTGGAGTACTCGGAGGAGGAACCCGCCCTGCAATGCCGAAGACAAGACTGCGCGCCGGACTCATCGTCATTGAAGCCTGGTTCAGGGGCTACTGAGGGAGTCCTGGATTAGGGGGTATCCGGACAGCCGGACTGTGTACAACGTCTGGACTATTGAAGCATGAAGATACAAGACTCAAGACTTTGGCCCGTGTCCGGATGGGACTTTCCTTGGCGTGGAAGGCAAGCTTGGCGATCCGGATATTATATTTCCTTCCTTGTAACCGACTCCATGTAAACCCTAGCCCTCCCCGGTGTCTATATAAACCGGCGAGGTTGGTCCTTAGAAGGCCGATCACAATTACAATCATACCATCATAGGCTAGCTCTTAGGGTTTAGCCTCTATGATCTCGTGGTAGATCTACTCTTGTACTACCCATATCATCAATATTAATCAAGTAGGAAGTAGGGTTTTACCTCCATCGAGAGGGCCCGAACCTGGGTAAACATCTGTGTCCCTTGCTTCCTGTTACCATCACCCTTGACACACAGATCGGGACCCCCTGCACGAGATCCGCCGGTTTTGACACCGACAATGAGGGGCCCGGCGAAGCGGGCTAGGGGGCCGGAAAAGGCCATCGGCGCAAGGCCGTTATTCCTCTGTCGTCCGATGACAACTAGACATATTCCTCCCGCGGAGGCGGGGGGAATCAAGAAGAAATTCCACCTCCCCGCACTAGGGGGGAGAAGAAGAGAAAAGCCGCCCCGGAGGGGGAGGCGTCAAGAAGGGAAGGTAACCCTTCCGGACTATTCCGCCACGGCCGCTTACAGCGAGGAGGGGTGGCTGCCCCGGGGGAAGCCCCCGGTGCGATCGTAAGTGTCTGCATCCTATCATGGTTTCACTTCATAGTTTTTATACTTATAGTGTCGAACATATATGCAGTCCGGCCAGGGCTCACCCGAGAATCCTCCTCCGGGTCCTGGCGGTCGGCGATAAATTTGCTCCCGACAGCCACTACCCCTCCACCGCGGATGACACGGAGGTGTTGTCGAAGGCTCTCGAGCAGGGGAGGTGACTCGAGAGGCATACGGCGGGATTCCAGATGTCGGGCATGTGGGGTTCAAGTTCCCCGCGGATTGCGTCGATGAGAGCCGCAACAAGGCAAACTCTCGACCGAACACTGCTCCGGAACCCCCAACGGTTCCGGACTTGGGCGGGCAGCCCCCCATTAGGGAGGGCGGGCCGCCCGTGCCGAGGACTTCCGGCGCATCAACGGTGCCGGATAGCCTGGTGGAAGCGCTCCGAGGCGCCTCCATGGAAGAAGAGCACCGTACTCTTATGAGTGTGGTGATTCAAAAGGTTCTGTCCGCCAAAAGCGGACTAACCGAAGCCTGCACAAGCCTTCTGACGGACTTTGAGGTAAGTGAAAAATGTATGAAATTACCACTCGATAGGTAGTAGCCCCTGACACTCCGGTTGGTGTTCTGAAAGAAAAGCCAAATAGAGGGTCAACTATAATCCGCAGGAGTCTAATAATAAGTATTGTTGTGAATAAGCAGGCTGTGCTGCTTGTTGCTGCTACCCGTACTGCCGAGGTTGCCGAACTGAAGCGGCACCTGGAGCAGGTGCAGGGAGAGCTCGTCCTCACAAAGAGGCAGCTCGAAGAGAACAAGGGTAAGTGATTCTTGCTCTTGTGTATTTAAAGATAGGCAAAATTTGTCGATCTAACGCCAAGGCGTCGTGACTGTGTAACAGGGGCCACCACCGAAGTGGCATCCCTGAAGAAAGCGTTGTCCGAGGCCGAAAACAAAGCGGCCTTGGAATGCAAGGAGCGCGAAAAGCAAAGTGCTAGAGTGGGCGAGGTACATCAGGAGCTCCAGGACCTCGGCAAGAAGTACGAGTCTGTGGAGCATAATCTGAAGATGAAGGAGGCCGAGCTTGCGAAGGCCCTTGTAAGTTTGAAGGATGCCAAGGCCGAAGCTGAGAAAGCACAGCAGGAGATCCAAGAGGCCAAACAGATAGCAGCGGGTAAGAAATTCGTTATGCAAACATGTGGAGGAGGCGTTTCTTTTACTTACTCAAATACGGAGCTCTCCGGGGGCATTTGCAGATCTGCCACGCAGCGCCTCAGACGCTGCGGAGTTCTACCGTGCCCAGGAGGGGAGCTCAACGGAGAAGCTATTCTGGTCCTCCCGGTATCTCTGGGGCGAACATCCGATGCCTCTGGCGACCAACTGAAGCAGTTGGTCGAACTTCACAGGGCGGCCGAATTGGCTATGAAGGACTTCATAGTAAGGATGTGGCCTGGTGAGCTACTGCCCAGTAGCTACTTTGGCCTGATCAAGCGGATGGTGAATGCTTGCCCGCGGCTTGAAGTGATCAAGCGATCCGTTTGCATCGAAGGTGCCCGCCGAGCTTTTGCCCGCGTCAAGGTGCATTGGGGCAAGCTGGATGCGGAGAAGCTGGTCAAGGAAGGGCTGCCGGAGGGCAAGGCGCATCGCCATCCCGAAATGTACTACGATGGCGTGATGAAGGGTGCTCGTTTCATCGCCAATGAGTGTACCAAGGACGCCATATTTGAATGAATTCACTTCTGTCATGTTTGTAATTAAAGACGAAGTTACTTGCGCTATGTAGCGCTTTTGTTATTTAAAATAATACCTTCTGTGCGGCAGTTTATAAAATCCTGAAAGTAGGCCAGTCGTCGGCTTCCGCCCCCACGTGACTAGCATTGGGGTGTTCGTGGAAAACCCGGACACTCTTTATCCAAATGTTTGGTCCCTTAAGGAGGTGTCCGGCGCAGCGAACAAGGCAATCGGACTATGCGGCTTTATAACTTTCACTTAGCCATAGAAGTCTACAATTCTAAATTTCGGCGAAGCCCCTAGAATCCGGAAGACCGAATCGGGGCGCTATACACGCCTCGGACGAAGCCAATTTATCGCCTAAAGCGGAAAATCTTCAAGGATTTTCAGACCTCTCGAACAGCGACCAGCTCTCGCCACATCATGCCGGTCAGTTTTCGGCTTTCTCTACTGAGGTGCTCGTCCGGAAGAACCGGGACACAATCGCAGTAGTTCTCCCTGCGCTACCTTAGACGATATAACAGAACGTAAGGCACCAAAACAAGGGAGACGGGCTATCCCAATTGTAGACCCAAGACACGACTCGGAGCTGATGCATATAGTGCTATAAGTTCGGGGTGCCGCACTGTTGAAAGTGTTCGGACTTTAGTTGCCGTATAGCGGGGCGCCATAAGAAGCCCCTGGCAAACCGGCCGCACCAAGGTGTACGGATGCAATATCAAATAAACATTTATGAGAGCAAAATGCTCAAATGAGAATAATAAGCTAACGCTATATGTAATCTCTCATTGACAGAAAAATACGTTTAAGCGTACATTTACAATGAACGCGTTTAAGCAGATATAAAATAGGACTATTTGACATGTCCTATCTAGGGGCAGGCTGTGTTCAGGTAGATATAGCAGGTATAATGATCGTTAATAGATTCCACCTGGGTATTTTCTTCTGTTCAAAACGTCTATTGCCTCCTTGGATGTCTCTTCCCTATGACTCCGGCAATTCGGCTCTGTTGAGGATGTCGCGCCAACGCGGTGTCCTGAAAGGTAAGAGGGAAAGAGTATGAAAGTATTTGGTGGTTACCCGCACTATTGACAGAGTCGTTAATGCGCCTCCGCCTATGGCCATGGTATTTTAAGTGCGTAATTGTGTGCACGTGGCACGAATGCTGCTTTGATGGGGCTTGAGCGGAGGCCGGACTGCTAGTCGCGCTCTTGGCGTGCCTGATGATCCTGATGCGGGGTGCTCCGGACTTGCTTGACTGTGCTCGAGGTTGTTGTCGCCTGATTGGTTTGTCGGAGAAGGCCGCATTGTACTTCCGCCGCAAGGGCTGCAGTATGTTCTTACATTCGCAGGAGGCGGTCCATATTTCCGTTCACCGTTATGACCCCGCGTGGTCCTGGCATCTTGAGCTTGATATATGCGTAGTGTGGTACCGCATTGAATCTGACGAATGCGGTTCGTCCGAGCAGTGCATGGTAACCACTGCGGAAGGGGACGATATCGAAGATTAACTCTTCTCTTCGGAATTTATCCGGAGATCCGAAGACCACTTCCAATGTTATAGAGCCCGTACAGCGGGCCTCTACTCTAGGAATTACACCTTTAAAGGTGGTTTTAGTGGGCTTGATCCTTGAAGGGTCAATGCCCATTTTGCGCATTGTGTCCTGGTAAAGCAGGTTCAAGCTGCTGCCACCGTCCATAAGGACGCGCGTGAGGTGGAATCCGTCAATGATTGGGTCTAGGACCAATGTGGCGAGCCGCCGTGGCGGATGCTAGTAGGGTGATCCCTACGATCAAAGGTGATCGGGCAAGCTGACCAAGGGTTGAATTTGAGGCGGTGGCTCCATCGCATAGGCGTCCCTTAATGCCGCTTCCGTTCCGGCAGGGATGTCGTGGCGTAGATCAGTTGACCGTTTTCACACAGGGGGCGATTTCTTTGTCCCCCCGTGTTCGGACGTCGGGGCTCCTCGTCATCATCGTTGTGCAGCCCCTTGTCCTTGTCTTCGGCGTTTATCTTGCCGGCCTGTTTGAATACCCAGTAGTCTCTATTTGTGTGGTTTGCTGGCTTGTCCGGGGTGCCATGAATTTGGCATGGCGCTCGATGTCACGGTCAGATGGGCGGTCCCTGATTATTTCTTTTGAACGGCTTCTTCCGCTGACCGGGCTTGGATCCACTGAATCCGGCGTTGACTGCCATGTCTTCAGTGCTGTCGCCGTTGTTTCGTCGCTTATGTCTGTTACGCCGTGGCTTGCCGTTATTGTCGCGGCCATCCGAATTGCCAGACTGTGGCGTAGTGCTGCTGCGGGCCAACCAACTGTCCTCGCCCGCGCAAAAGCGGGTCATTAGTATTGTGAGAGCTGCCATGGACTTGGGTTTTTCCTACCGAGGTGTTGAGCGAGCCACTCATCACGGATATTATGCTTGAAAGCCACCAGGGCTTCGGCGTCCGGACAGTCAACTATTTGGTTCTTCTTAGTTAGGAACCGAGTCCAGAATTTTGGCTGACTCTCCGGGCTGTTGAGTAATGTGTCTCAAGTCGTCGGCGTCAGGTGGTCGCACATATGTGCCCTGGAAGTTGTCGAGGAATGCGTCTTCCAGGTTTTCCCAGCTGCCAATGGTGTTTGCTGGCAGGTTGTTTAGCCAGTGCCGGGCTGGTCCTTTGAGCTTAAGGGGAAGAGACTTGATGGCGTGCAGATCGTCTCCGCGGGCCATGTGAATGTGGAGAAGAAAATCTTTGATCCATACTGCGGGGTCTGTTGTGCCATTGTATGATTCGATGTTCTGGGTTTGAACCCTTACGAATTCATGATCCATTACTTCGTCGGTGAAGCGAGAGAAGTGCTGTGGCGCCTCTGTCTTTGGGCTATGTGGCTACGCAGGTTGAATTGCTCTGGGTGGCTATATTCGGCCCGGCCGGACTTGTTGAAGGTATGTCCGGCGTGACGGTCCTCGTCGCGTACCGAGGCGCGCCTCCGCGATCCGTAGATCGATCTTGGCTGTCCTGATTTGTTGCCCCGGGCCGTAGTATGTTGGCGTGGGGGTGTTGGCTAGTATGCGGACTGGTATGCCGTTTTATCCAGGCCACGAGGTGGCCGGTCAGCCGTGTGGTGCTCGAGTCTGTATTCCTCGGCTGCCAGGACTTCAGTCCATCTGTTTGTGAGCAGGTCTTGATCAGCTTGGAGTTGCTGTTGCTTCTTTTTCAGGCTCCTCGCAGCGGCTATAAGCCGACACTTGAAGCGCTCCTGCTCTACGGGATCCTCAGGCACGCCGAACTCGTCGTCTCCGAGGCTAATCTCGTCTTCGGAGGGGGGCATGTAGCTGTCCTCCTCCGGGTATTCGTCCGTCGCCTGTTCTTCTGGGCTGACCTGCTCATCCTCCTGTTCGGCCTGCTCGAAGGTGGGCTGTTCAGGGTTGTATTCTTCTTCGGCACCATTCGGATTGTTTTCATCTCCTGGGCCGGTATTAGTGTGGCGGGGCTTGGAGTGGCGCCGATGACACCCATTCTTTGGTTTTTTCCTGAGGTTTTATCCTCCGTTGCCTCATCGCCATTTTTTTCTTTCGGAGTGTCCACCATATATATATCATAAGAAGAGCTGGCTGTCCACCGCCCAGTGAGCGGTGGTTCATGTTCTTCTCCTGCATCGTCGTCCATCTTGTCGGCGTCTTGGTCGAAGTTCAGTACCTCGGTTAAGTCATCGACCGTGGCAATGAAGTGGGTGGTGGGTGAGCAGCGAATTCGCCGTCGCCTGCCTCCCACTCGAGCCGGACATAGCTCGGCGAAGAGCCTCCTGACAAAGACAGAGACTTTAATGAGTCCAGCATGTTGCCAAAGGGCGAGTGCTGGAAGATGTCCGCAGCGGTGAACTCCATTACCGGAGCCCATCCAGGCCCGACGGCCTCGGGAATGTGCGGACTGGAACCAACGTCCGGATACGAATCCGGGGGTTCAGAATCACAGGCCACCGCAGAGGTAAGGCCCGTGTTCGGCTCCATCGCCGATGAGTGTGCGACCTAGGGGGCGGGGTCCATCCCTCCGTCCTTAGGCAACGTAGCCTGCTCCGGATCTAGGTCCGGGGATAGTATGGGGATGATGCCCCGAGCTTCGTCCGACGGCAGGTCTAAGCCATACACGTCGTGACTGTCCGGTGCTCCTGGCATAGACCCAAATCCATCGAAGATCAAGTCTCTGCGGATGTCTGCCGTGTAGTTCAGGTTTCTGAACCTGACCTGGTGGCTAGGGGCATAGCTGTCGATCTGCTCCAGATGGCCAAGCGAGTTGGCCCGCAGTGGAAGCCGCCGAACACGAAGATCTGTCCGGGGAGGAAAGTCTCGCCCTGGACAGCGTCGTTGATGATGATTGGAGGAGCCATCGAGCCTGACAGCGACGACGCGGAGGAACTCTCAATGAAAGCACCAATGCCGGTGTCAAAACCGGCGGATGTCGGGTAGGGGGTCCCGATCTGTTTATACAAGAGTAGATCTACCACGAGACCGTAGAGGCTAAACCCTAAGAGCTAGCCTATGATGGTATGATTGTAATTGTGATCGCCCTTCTAAGGACCAACCTCTCCGGTTTATATAGACACCGGAGAGGGCTAGGGTTTACATGGAGTCGGTTACAAGGAAGGAAACATAATATCCGGATCACCAAGCTTGCCTTCCACGCCAAGGAAAGTCCCATCCGGACATGGGCCGAAGTCTTGAGTCTTGTATCTTCACGCTTCAATAGTCCGGACGTTGTACACAGTCCGGCTGTCCGGATACCCCCTAATCTAGGACTCCCTCACTCGTCTCGGCGTCCGTCGTCTCTACCGCGACGACGTCCGCCTCGACTCACGTTACGCAAAGACAGGGTGGCAGTGGTGCCACGTGCTCGTCTCGGTGTCCGTCGTCGCTACCGCGACGACGTACGCCTCGACTCGCGTTACCCTAAGATAGATAGGGTGGCAGTGGTGTCAGGTGCCAATCTCGGCGTCCGTCGTCGCTACAGCGACGACGTCCGCCTCGACTCGCGTTACGCTAAGACTGGGTGGCAGTGGTGTCACGTGCTCGTCTCGGCATCCGTCGTCGCTACCGCAACGACGTCCACCTCGACTCGCGTTACGCTAAGATAGGGTGTGTAGTGGTGTCACATGCTCGTCTCGGCGTCCGGCGTCGCTACCGCGACGATGTCCGCCTCGACTCGCGTAACCCTAAGACAGGGTGGCAGTGGTGTCACGTGCTCGTCTCGGCGTCCGTCGTCGCTACCGCGACGACGTACGCCTCGACTCGCGTTACGCTAAGAAAGGGTGTCAGTGGTGTCACATGCTCGTCTCGACGTCCGTCGTCGCTACCGCGACGACGTCCGCCTCGACTCGCGTTACGCTAAGACAGGGTAGCAGTGGTGTCACGTGCTCGTCTCGGCGTCCGTCGTCGCTACCGTGACGATGTCCGCCTCGACTCGCGTAACCCTAAGAGAGATAGGGTGGCAGTGGTGTCACGTGCTCGTCTTGGCGTCCTTCGTCGCTACCGCGACGACGTCTGCCTCGACTCGCGTTAAGCTAAGACAGGGTGGCAGTGGTGTCACGTGCTTGTCTCGGCGTACGTCATCGCTACTGCGACGACGTCCGCCTTGACTCGCGTTACGCTAAGACAGGTTGGCGGTGGTGTCACGTGCTAGTCTCGGCGTCCGTCGTCGCTACCGCGACGACGTCCGCCTCGACTCGCGTAACCCTAAGACAGACAGGGTGGCAGTAGTGTCACATGCTCGTCTTGGCATCCGTCGTCGCTACCGTGACGACGTCCGCCTCGACTCGCATTACGATAAGACAGGGTGGCATTGGTGTCACATGCTCGTCCCGGCGTCCGTCGTCGCTACCGCGACGACGTTCGCCTCGACTCACGTGACTCTAAGATAGACAGGGTGGCAGCAGTGTCATGTGCTCGTCTCGGCATCCGTCATCTCTACCGCGACAACGTCCGCCTCGACTCACCTTACGCTAAGACAGGGTGGCAATGGTGTCACGTGCTCGTCTCGTAATCCGTCGTCACTACCGCGACGATGTCCGCCTCGACTCGCATTATCCTAAGACAGGGTGGCAGTGGTGTCACGTGCTCGTCTCGCCGTCCGTCATCGCTACCGTGACGATGTCCGCCTCGACTCGCGTAACCCTAAGACAGGGTGGCAGTGGTGTCATGTGCTTGCCTCAGCGTCGTCGTCGCTACCGCGATGACGTCCGCCTCGACTCGCGTTACGCTAAGACAGGGTGGTATTGGTGTCACGAGCTCGTCTCGGCGTCCGTCGTCGCTTCCGCGACGATGTCTGCCTCGACTCGCATTACCCTAAGACAGGGTGGCAGTGGTGTCACATGCTCGTCTCGGCGTCCGTCGTCGCTACCGTGACGACGTCCGCCTCGACTCACGTTACGCTAAGACAGGGTGGCAGTGGTGTCACGTGCTCGTCTCGGCGTCCGTCGTCGCTACCGCGACGACGTCTGCCTCGACTCACGTTACGCTAAGATAGGGTGGCAGTGGCGTCACGTGCTCGTCTCGGCATCCGTCGTTGCTACCGCGACAACGTCCGCCTCGACTCGCGTTACGCTAAGACAGGGTGTGCAGTGCTGTCACGTGCTTGTCTCGGTGTCCGTCGTCGCTACCGTGACGACGTCCGCCTCGACTCACGTAACCCTAAGACAGGGTGGCAGAGGTGTCACGTGCTCGTCTCGGTGTCCGTCGTTGCTACCGCGACGACGTCCGCCTCGACTCGCATAACGCTAAGAAAGGGTGGCAGTGGTGTCACGTTCTCGTCTCCGCATCCATCGTCGCTACCGCGATGACGTCCGCCTTGACTCGTGTTACGTTAAGACAGGGTGGCAGTGGTGTCACGTGCTAATCTAGGCGTCCGTCGTCGTAACCGCGACGACGTCCGCCTCGACTCGCGTTACCCTAAGATAGACAGGGTGGCAGTGGTGTCACGTGCTCATCTCGGCGTCCGTCATCGCTACCGCGACAACGTCCGCCTCGACTCGCGTTACGATAAGACAGGGTGGTAATGGTGTCACGTGCTCGTCTCGGCGTTCGCTACTGCGACGACGTCCGCCTCGACTCGCGTTACGCTAAGACAGGGTGGCATTGGTGTCACGTGCTCGTCATGGCATCCGTCATCGCTAACGCGACGACGTCGCCTCGACTCGCGTTACGCTAAGACAGGGTGGCAGTGGTGGCACGTGCTTGTCTCGGCGTTCGTCGTCGCTACTGCGACGACGTCCGCCTCGACTTGCGTTACGCTAAGACATGTTCGCGGTGGTGTGACGTGCTCGTCTCGGTGTCCATCGTCGCTACCGCGACGACGTCCGCCTCGACTCGCATAACCCTAAGATAGATAGGGTGGCAGTGGTCATTTGCTCGTCTTGGCGTCCCTCGTCGCTACCGCAACGACGTCCGCCTCGACACGCGTTATGATAAGACAGGGTGGTATTGGTGTCACGTGCTCGTCTCGCCGTCCGTCATCGCTACCGTGACGATGTCCGCCTCGACTCGCGTAACCCTAAGACAGGGTGGCAGTGGTGTCACGTGCTTGCCTCAGCGTCCGTCGTCGCTACCGCGACGACGTCCGCCTGGACTCGCGTTACGCTAAGACAGGGTGGCATTGGTGTCACGAGCTCGTCTCGGCGTCCGTCGTCGCTTCCGCAACGATGTCTGCCTCGACTCGCGTTACCCTAAGACAGGGTGGCAATGGTGTCAAATGCTCGTCTCGGCGTCCGTCGTCGCTACCGCGACGACGTCCGCCTCGACTCACGTTACGTTAAGACAGGGTTGCAGTGGTGTCACGTGCTCGTCTTGGCGTCCGTCGTCGCTACCGCGAGACGTCTGCCTCGACTCACGTTACGCTAAGATAGGGTGGCAGTGGCGTCACGTGCTCGTCTCGGCGTCCGTCGTTGCTACCGCGACAACGTCCGCCTCGACTCGCGTTACGCTAAGACAGGGTGTGCTATGCTGTCACGTGCTTGTCTCGGTGTCCGTCGTCGCTACCGTGACGATGTCGGCCTCGACTCACGTAACCCTAAGACAGGGTGGCAGAGGTGTCACGTGCTCGTCTCGGTGTCCATCGTCGCTACCGCGACGACGTCCGCCTCGACTCGCATAACGCTAAGAAAGAGTGGCAGTGGTGTCACGTTCTCGTCTCCGCATCCATCGTCGTTACCGCGATGACGTCGCCTTGACTCGTGTTACGCTAAGACAGGGTGGCGGTGGTGTCACGTGCTCATCTAGGCGTCCGTCGTCGCAACGGTGACAACGTCCGCCTCGACTCGCGTTACCCTAACATAGACAGGGTGGCAGTGGTGTCACGTGCTCATCTCGGCGTCCGCCGTCGCTACCGCGACAACGTCCGCCTCGACTCGTGTTACGATAAGACGGGGTGGTAATGGTGTCACATGCTCGTCTCGGCGTCCATCGTCGCTATCGCGACGACGTCCGCCTCGACTCGCGTTACGCTAAGACAGGGTGGCATTGGTGTCACGTGCTCGTCTTGGCATCCGTCATCGCTAACGCGACGACGTCCGCCTCGACTCGCATTACGCTAAGACAGGGTGGCAGTGGTGTCACGTGCTTGTCTCGGCGTTCGTCGTCGCTACTGCGACGACGTCCGCCTCGACTCGCGTTACGCTAAGACAGGTTCGCGGTGGTGTGACGTGCTCGTCTCAGCGTCCATCGTCGCTACCGCGACCACGTCCGCCTCGACTCGCATAACCCTAAGATAGACAGGGTGGCAGTGTTCATTTGCTCGTCTTGGCGTCCGTCGTCGCTACCGCAATGACGTCCGCCTCGACACGCGTTATGATAAGACAGGGTGGTATTGGTGTCACGTGCTCGTCTCGGCGTCCGTCGTCGCTACCGTGACGACGTCCGCCTCGACTCGCGTTACCCTAAGATAGACAGGGTGGCAGTGGTGTCACGTGCTTATCTCGGCGTCCGTCGTCGCTGCCGCGACGACGTCCACCTCGACTCGTGTTACACTAAGACAGGTTGGTAATGGTGTCACGTGCTCGTCTCGGCGTCGTCGGCGTCCGTCGTCGCTACGCGGCGGCGTCCGCTCTTGTCTCGGTGTCCGTCGTCGACTTCGCGTTACGCTAAGACATGGTGGCGGTGGTGTCACGCTCTTGTCTCGGGTGTCCGTCGTCGCTACTGCGGCGGCGTCACGCTCGTCTTCGACTCGTGGCGGCGTGACTCTAAGATGGCATTGGTGTCACATGCTCGTCTCGGCGGCAGCGCGTTCGCCTCGACTCACGTGTCATGTGCTAGTCTCGGCATCCGTCATCTGTACCGCGACAACGTCCGCCTCGACTCACCTTACGCTAAGACAGGGTGGCAGTGGTGTCACGTGCTCGTCTCGTCATCCGTCGTCGCTACCACGACGATGTCCGCCTCGACTCGCGTTACCCTAAGACAGGGTGGCAGTGGTGTCACGTGCTCGTCTTGCCGTCCGTCATCGCTACCGCGACGATGTCCGCCTCGACTCGCGTAACCCTAAGACAGGGTGGCAGTGGTGTCACGTGCTCGTCTCGGCGTGAGTCATCGCTACCGCGACGATGTCCGCCTCGACTCGCGTAACCCAAAGACAGGGTGGCAGTGGTGTCACGTGTTCGTCTCGGCGTCCGTCGTCGCTACAGCA
This sequence comes from Aegilops longissima, assembly GCA_021605205.1. Taxonomy (NCBI): domain Eukaryota; kingdom Viridiplantae; phylum Streptophyta; class Magnoliopsida; order Poales; family Poaceae; genus Aegilops; species Aegilops longissima. The sequence goes on from CM038679.1 coordinate 152,255,869, forward strand.
ATGACGTCCGCCTCGACTCGCGTAACTCTAAGATAGACAGGGTGGAAGTGGTGTCACGTGCTCGTCTTGGTGTTCGTCGCCGCTACCGCGACGACTTCCGCCTCGACTCGCGTTACGCTAAGACAGGGTGGCATTGGTGTCACAAGCTCGTCTCGGCGTCCGTCGTCGCTTCCGCGACGACGTCGGCCTCGACTCGCGTTACGCTAAGACAGGGTGGCAGTGGTGTCACGTGCTCTTCTGGGCGTCCGTCGCCGCTACCACGACGACGTCCGCCTCGACTCACGTTACGCTAAGACAGGGTGGCAGTGGTGTCACGTGCTCGTCTCGGCGTTCGTTGTCGCTACCGTGACGATGTCCGCCTCGACTGGCGTTACGCTAAGACAGGGTGGCAGTGGCGTCATGTGCTCATCTCGGCGTCCGTCGTCGCTACCACGACGATGTCTGCCTCGACTCGCGTTACGCTAAGAAAGGGTGTGCAGTGGTGTCACGTGCTTGTCTCGGCGTCCGTCGTCGCTACAGCAATGACATCCGCCTCGACTCGCCTAACCCTAAGATAGACAGGGTGGAAGTGGTGTCACATTCTCGTCTTGGCGTTCGTCGTCGCAACCGCGACGATTTCCGCCTCGACTCGCGTTACGCTAAGACAGGGTGGCATTGGTGTCACGACCTCGTCTCGGTGTCCGTCGTCGCTTCCGCGACGACGTCGGCCTCGACTCGTGTTACGCTAAGACAGGGTGGCAGTGGTGTCACGTGCTCATCTCGGCGTCTGTCGTCGCTACCGCGACGACGTCCGCCTCGACTCACGTTACGCAAAGACAGGTTGGCAGTGGTGTCACGTGCTCGTCTCGGTGTTCGTCGTTGCTACCGCGACGACGTCCGCCTCGACTGGCGTTACGCTAAGACGGGGTGGTAGTGGCGTCACGTGCTCGTCTCGGCGTCCGTCGCCGCTACCACGACGACGGCCGCCTCGACTGGCGTTACGCTAAGACAGGGTGGCAGTGGTGTCACGTGCTCGTCTCGGCGTTCGTCGTCGCTACCGTGACGACGGCCGCCTCGACTGGCGTTACGCTAAGACAGGGTGGTAGTGGCGTCATGTGCTCGTCTCGGCGTCCGTCGTCGCTACCACGACGATGTCTGCCTCGGCTCGCGTTACACTAAGAAAGGGTGTGCAGTGGTGTCACGTGCTTGTCTCGGCGTCCGTCGTCGCTACAGCAATGACGTCCGCCTCGACTCGCGCAACCCTAAGATAGACATGGTGGAAGTGGTGTCATATTCTCATCTTGGCGTTCGTCGTCGCTACCGCGACGACTACCGCCTCGACTCGCGTTACACTAAGACAGGGTGGCAGTGGTGTCACGTGCTCGTCTTGGCATCCGTCGTCGCTACCGCAACGACATCCGCCTCGAATCGCGTTACGCTAAGACAGGGTGTGTAGTGGTGTCACGTGCTCATCTCGGCGTCCGGCGTCGCTACCGCGATGATGTCCGCCTCGACTCGCGTAACCCTAAGACAGGGTGGCAGTGGTCTCACGTGCTCGTTTCGGCGTCCATCGGCGCTACCGCGACGACGTACGCCTCGACTCGCGTTACGCTAAGAAAGGGTGTCAGTGGTGTCACGTGCTCGTCTCGACGTCCGTCGTCGCTACCGCAACGACGTCCGCCTCGACTCGCGTTACGCTAAGACAGGGTGGCGGTGGTATCACGTGCTAGTCTCGGCGACCGTCGTCGCTACCGCGACGACGTCCGCCTCGACTCGCGTAACCCTAAGATAGACAGGGTGGCAGTAGTGTCACGTGCTCGTCTTGGCGTCCGTCGTCGCTACCGTGACGACGTCCGCCTCGACTCGCGTTACGATAAGACAGGGTGGCATTGGTGTCACATGCTCGTCTCGGCGTCCGTCGCCGCTACGCGGCGGCGTTACGCCTCGACTTCGCGTGACTCTAAGATGAAGCGAGGTGGCAGCAGTGTCATGTGCTCGTCTCGGCATCCGTCATCTCTACAGCGACAACGTCCGCGTCGACTCACCTTACGCTAAGACAGGGTGGCTGTGGTGTCACGTGCTTGTCTCGGCGTCCGTTGTCACTACCGCGACGACGTTCGCCTCGACTCGCGTTACCCTAAGACAGGGTGGCAGTGGTGTCACGTGCTCGTCTCGCCGTCCGTCATCGCTACCGCGACGATGTCCGCCTCGACTCGCGTAACCCTAAGACAGGGTGGCAGTGGTGTCACGTGCTCGTCTTAGCGTCCGTCGTCGCTACCGCGACAACGTCCGCCTCGACTCGCGTTACGCTAAGACAGGGTGGCATTGGTGTCACGAGCTCGTCTCGGCGTCCGTCGTCGCTTCCGCGACGATCTCTGCCTCGTCTCGCGTTACCGTAAGACAGGGTGGCAGTGGTGTCACATGCTCGTCTCGGCGTCCGTCGTCGCTACCACGACGACGTCCGCCTCGACTCACGTTATGCTAAGACAGGGTGGCAGTGGTGTCACGTGCTCATCTCGGCGTCCGTCGTCGCTACCGCGACAACATCCGCCTCTACTCATGTTACGCTAAGAAAGGGTGGCAGTGGCGTCACGTGCTTGTCTCGGCGTTCGTCCTCGCTACCGCGACAACGTCCGCCTCGACTCGCGTTACGCTAAGACAGGGTGTGAAGTGGTGTCACGTGCTTGTCTCGGTGTCCATCGTCGCTACCGCGACGACGTCCGCCTCGACTCACGTAACCCTAAGACAGGGTGGCAGTGGTGTCACGAGCTCGTCTCGGTGTCCGTCGTCGCTACCGCGACGACGTCCGCCTCGACTCGCATACGCTAAGAAAGGGTGGCAGTGGTGTCACGTTCTCGTCTCCGCATCCATCGTCGCTACCGCGACGACGTCCGCCTTGACTTGTGTTATGCTAAGACAGGGTGGCAGTGTTGTCACGTGCTCATCTCGGCGTCCGTCGTCGCTACCGCGACGACGTCCGCCTCCACTCGCGTTACCCTAAGATAGACAGGGTGGCAGTGGTGTCTCGTCCTCATCTCGGCGTCCGTTATCGCTACCGTGACAACGTCCGCCTCGACTCGCGTTACGATAAGACAGGGTGGTAATGGTGTCACGTGCTCGTCTCGGCATCCGTCGTCACTACCGCGACGACGTCCGCCTCGACTCGCGTTACGCTAAGACGGGGTGGCAGTGGTGTTACGTGCTCATCTTGGCATCCGTCATCGCTAATGCGACGACGTCCGCCTCGACTCGCGTTACGCTAAGACAGGGTGACAATGGTGTCACGTGCTTGTCTCGGCGTTCGTCGTCGCTACTGCGACGACGTCCGCCTCGACTCGCGTTACGCTAAGACAGGTTCGCGGTGGTGTGACGTGCTCGTCTCGGCGTCCGTCGTCGCTACCGCGACGACGTCCGCCTCGACTCGCATAACCCTAAGATAGATAGGGTGGCAGTGGTCATTTGCTCGTCTTGGCGTCCGTCGTCGCTACCGCAACGACGTCCGCCTCGACACGCGTTATGATAAGACAGGGTGGTATTGGTGTCATGTGCTCGTCTCGGTGTCCGTCGTCGCTACCGCGACGACGTCCGCCTAGTCTCGCGTGACCCTAAAATAGACAGGGTGGCAGCGGTGTTACATGCTCGTCTCGGCGTCCGTCATCTCTACCGCGACAACGTATGCCTCGACTCACCTTACGCTAATACAGGGTGGCAGTGGTGTCACGTGCTCGTCTCAGCGTCCGTCGTTGCTACCGCGACGACTTCCGCCTCGACTTGCGTTACCCTAAGACAGGGTGGCAGTGGTGTCATGTGCTTGTCTCGGTGTTCGTCGTCGCTACCGCGACAACGTCCGCCTCGACTCGCGTAACCCTAAAACAGGGTGGCAGTGGTGTCACGTGCTCTTCTCGGCGTTCGTCATTGCTACCACAACGACGTCCGCCTCGACTCGCGTTACACTAAGACAGGGTGTGTAGTGGTGTCACGTGCTCGTCTCGGCGTCCGGCGTCGATACCGCGACGACGTCCGCCTCGACTCGTGTACCCCTAAGACAGGGTGGCAGTGGTGTCACGTGCTCGTCTCGGCATCCGTCGTCGTTACCGCGACGACGTCCGCCTCGACTCGCGTTACGCTAAGAAAGGGTGGCAGTGGTGTCACATGCTCGTTCGACATCCGTCGTCGCTACCGCGACGACATCCACCTCTACTCGCGTTACGCTAATACAGGTTGGCAGTGGTGTCACGTGCTCGTCTCGGCATCCGTCATCGCTACCGTGACGACGTCCACCTCGACTCGCGTTACCCTAAGATAGACAGGGTGGCAGTGGTGTCACGTGCTTATCTCGGCGTCCGTCGTCGCTACCGCGACGACGTCCACCTCGACTCACGTTACGCTAAGACAGGGTGGCAGTGGTGTCACGTGCTCGTCTTGGCGTCCGTCGTCGCTACCGCGACGACGTCTCAGTCGACTCTCGTTACGCTTAGACAGGGTGGCAGTGGTGTCACGAGCTTGTCTCGGTGTCCGTCGTCTCTATTGCGACGACGTCCGCCTCGACTCACGTTACGCTAAGACAGGTTGGCGGTGGTGTCACGTGCTCGTCTCGGCGTCCATCGTCGCTATCGTGACGACGTCCTCCTCGACTCACGTAACCCTAAGATAGACAGGGTGGCAGTAGTGTGACGTGCTCGGCTTGGCGTCCGTCGTCGCTACCGCGACAACGTCCGCCTCGACTCGCGTTACGATAAGACAGGGTGGCATTGGTGTCACATGCTCGTCTCGGCGTCCGTCGTCGCTACGCGGCGGCGTCGCCTCGACTTCGCGTGACTCTAAGATGAACGGGTGGCAGCGGTGTCATGTGCTCGTCTCGGCATCCGTCATCTCTACCGTGACAACGTCCGCCTCGACTCACCTTACGCTAAGACAGGGTGGCAGTGGTGTCACGTGCTCGTCTCGGTGTCCGTCGTCGCTACCGCGGCGGCGTCCACCGAATCGCGTTACCCTAAGACAGGGTGGCGGTGGTGTCACGTGCTGCGTCTCGGCGTCCGTCGCCGCTACGCGGCGATGTCGCCTCGACTTCGCGTTACCATAAGACAGGGTGGCGGTGGTGTCACGTGCTCGTCTCGGCGTCCGTCATCGCTACAGCAATGACGTCCGCCTCGACTCGCGTAACCCTAAGATAGACAGGGTGGAAGTGGTGTCACGTGCTCATCTTGGCTTTCGTTGCCGCTACCGCGACGACTTCCGCCTCGACTCGCGTTACGCTAAGACAGGGTGGCATTGGTGTCACGAGCTCGTCTCGGCGTCCGTCGTTGCTTCCGCGACGACGTCGGCCTCGACTCGCGTTACGCTAAGACAGGGTGGCAGTGGTGTCACGTGCTTGTCTCGGCGTTCGTCGTCGCTACCGCGACGACGTCCGCCTCGACTGGCGTTACGCTAAGACAGGGTGGCAGTGGCGTCACGTGCTCGTCTCGGCGTCCGTCGTCGCTACCACGACGATGTCCGCCTCGACTCGCGTTACGCCAAGAAAGGGTGTGCAGTGGTGTCACGTGCTTGTCTCGGCGTCCGTCATCGCTACAGCAATGACGTCTGCCTCGACTCACGTAACCCTAAGATAGACAGGGTGGAAGTGGTGTCAAGCTCTCGTCTTGGCGTTCGTCTTCGCTACCGCGACGACTTCCGCCTCGACTCATGTTACGCTAAGACAGGGTGGCATTGGTGTCACGAGCTCGTCTCGGTGTCTGTTGGGGATAAAACTACCGAGTGTAAACCGCCCTGAAGGGGCCGGGTTACCCTCGTCCATGATCAGGGCCCACGGAGGAGGCCCAAAGCCCAGAGGCGGATTAGGGTCCATTCATGTAAACCGCCTTAGTCTTGTAACGAGCTGTAAGATAAGAGAGAAGAGGCCAGGCGGACACTTGTATGAGCGGATCGGGACTCTGTGAACCGGCCGGCGTCAACCCGTGTATATAAGGGGCGACCGGCGGTGGGTTAAAACGAACAATTGAGGCTTAAGCGAAGCGATTGCTCCCTAATCGCGAAATCACATCAATCCCATCACAACTAGGCGTAGGCTTTTCCTTCATCGAAGGGCGAACTAGTATAACTCCGTGTCTTTGTGTCGCTTTAACCCTCTAAGTTAACCCGTCACGATGGCCTGCGACTAAGTCCTTTCACGAGGACATCTGCCGTGACAATTCCACGACGGTTGGCGCCCACCGTGGGGCTATCGCCGCGATGGTTTGATGATCTTAGAGGGCAAGTTATAAGGGCTCGAAGGCTATCTTGTGGGCGGATGACTAAGAGTCGTCGCGGCAAACTCTACATCGGCGATGCGGATTTGGGGCCCGAGGCGGCTCGATTAATCTGGTGCGGGTCCCCTTTGGTGGCATACGTGTTCATCGGCAAGATCGGCGAGCAGGGCTGGGCGGACATCTGCACCGACCTCGTCGAGGCGGCTCGTGGGCGAAGAAGAGTCCTGCCACAGCTAAACCGGCTGTCAAGCGTGCTTTCGTCGCGAGTCGTCCACGGAGACTATGAGGCGGATCAGCATCTGGCGGCGAAACCGTTGTCTACTCGGCGTGACGAGTCGTCGGCCGGAGAAACCGAGAATCTCTGTACCAGCTGCGGGATGGCGGATCGGGGCTGTTCCGGCGGGAGAGTATTCGGACCCCTTTGATCTACCCAACGGGTTGGAATCTTCATGGCGGTACAAGCGGCGCTTCACTCTTGACCATGGCGCCCATGGTCGCCGGTTCAACAGCGGTGATAGCAGCGGGGAAGGAGGCCTGTCGCCCACCGGCTCAAGTTTTATCGAGCTATTCGGCGCATTGGCTGCGCTCATGGCGAGGCTAATCCGGCGGATCGGGACCTACACAATGCAGAGATTGCAAAGGTGAAGAACAGATCGCTAAAGCTAAAGCGGATCGGCAGCAGCGGGCGTGAGGATGGCGGCGGAGCAGGCGCTTTGGATGCCTGAGCTTATAGGCTCATGTTGGATCGAGTGCATCACATGAAGTCATGAAAAGGAATAAAGATCCGTTTGCCTTGGTTTCGAGGAAGAGCTCTTCAATACCCGAGGCGAGGACGATAATCCGCCGCCGGTGGTAAACGGCGGAAGCTTTGGGGCGGCCGCGCAGTTCAACCCGTGTGATAGATCTGCCTCGCCATCATACCGGCGCGCCCCGGTGTCTGAACACCTCGGGTCACTACTCAACCCAATGGATAACCTTGTTGCGGCTGCGGCACGATTGGGCGATTCGATCGAGGCGATTCACCAGGCGGTAAAGCAGCGCGGGTCAAGGAGCTCCTTAGGGCGGCCTGGCTCGGCGGAAGCATATTCATACGATCGGGATCGGATCCACTTTACCCCGCCCAAACGGAGTTATAGCGGTAGCGTAGATGAACCGGCCGTATCAAGCAGCAGCAGCGCGGTCCGCCTCGTGGCAACAACCCGGCGGTGGCCGAAGGCGCTCAAGTGGTGGTGGACGGGCGAGAACGCGTAGGGAGGCGAGTTAGCGGCACAACATGAGGACCATCAGCTCGCGCGGTTCGTCGACCATCTTGAACCGGGGTCACGTCTGGTTCATTGGGGTGCCTTGCCTCGTCCCGCTTTACGCGGTGTCGTTGCCAAGGACTTCAAAGGGCCCGCAAGGTGCCCAATTATACCGCCGATTTGGCTCGAGCGTGGATAGAAAGCTATGAGATGGCCATGGAGATGCTGGATGTGGGCGAAGCTGCGTGTGCGAAGTATTTCACCATGATGTTGGAAGAGTGCGGCCCGTGCTTGGTTGAAAAATTTGCCGCCCAACTCGGTTAGCTCGTGGACCCGATTCACGGACCGGTTCATTCAAAATTTCAAAGACACTGTAAACAGCCCATATGCGTGGTGGATTTGGCGGCTTGTGTCGAGCGGAGGAGAATCTACAACACATTGGGTGCGCCGCGTTTGGAGGTTTACATTAAATCGGACGGATCAACCTGATTCGCTATCTTAACCCTAGAAGCCAGCTGCGGTTCGAACCGTTGAAGTTGAAGCTGGAGTCGCATGAAGCGTTTTGCAATGACATGGAGCACGCTCATGGGCGTTTTGGTAAAATATGCTGATTACGATAGTACCAAGGATCCGAGTGCGAGGATGGCGAAGTAGGGAAGGAAAACAGAATAGCAACTCGAGTCAGCAGCATCATTGGCGGGCAATGGAAACAAGCGTAAGGCTAACGGTAACATGGGCCGTAGCCAACACCAGCAGCAGGACAAGGGTCAGCGGCGCAAAGGTAAACAATCAAACCGGCGGTGCACAAGGTCACAATCCGGATCGTTTGAATTACCTATTGAATCAACCTTGTCCAAAGCATGGGGGACGAAGGGCGCCGCGAACCACCTCTGGAAGGATTGTTATATTATGCAGGAGTTTAAAAATTCTAGTGCTTTCGGTATGATCAAGGGCCGGTGGCGGTTCGAGTCCGCCCGATTCTGATGGAGAAATTCGGCCCAGGGTTGGTGGTAATCCGGGCGGGCAAGGCAATCAGAACAATCAAAACAATCGAACAATCAGAACTAAGGGGTTACAATCAACAACAGCAGCGGTCGGGTTACCAAAGTAATCCAAAGCAGTTGAGCAGTGGGCGATACCATGTCTTTACCACCAGCTTGGACAGGCGAGACCGCAAACTTGAAGCGGGCGGTCGGTGTTGTTGAACCGGCCGCACCGCATTACTGCGCTGGTCGAGCAACCTATTGTATGGAGCAAGAGGATCATCCTCCCGGGTTTACAATCCGGGTCAGCTAACCTAGTGGTGGCACCTCGGTGGGAGGATACAAGTTTACCAAAGTACTCATGGATGGAGGGCAGCATCAACATCACGTACTCTGAGACCTTCCGGCGTATGGGGTTGTGGATAAGCATCTCGGGCCGTCCGATCACGGTGTTTCATGGCGTGGTGCACAGCAAGTCAGCATACCGGTCGGTAAGATAGCTCTGGAGGTAGCCTTTGGAGATGAACATGACTCGGATCGGAAGCGTTGGCGTTTGAGGTGGTGAAAATCAAAGCCCTTACCACGCCTGTTTGGGCGGCGGCTTATCTAAGTTTATGGCGGCCTTGTTATGTTTATTTGCAGCTGAAAATGCGGGTCACAAAGGGCGATAGCGGTTCACGGGAGCCGCGGATTGCGTTGGAATGCGAGGAAGGTGATGCGGCTTATGCGAGTCGGTTTGTGCCACGAAGAGTTAAAGTACTATAAAGACAATGTTGATCCGGCAGATATGACCCGTTGAAGAAGCCAACTCTGAGCACGATCCGGTTTGAAGTTTAAGTCGGTGGTGAGACTAAACTTGTTGATTTTGTGCGGCGATTCGTCCAAGCAGTTCACCATCGGTGCTAACTTGGATCCTAAATAGGAAGCGCGCTCATCGAGTTCATCCGTGAGAATCGGGACATTTTCGCATGGAAACCCGACATGCCGGTGTACCGAGGAACTCGCTGAGCACACTCTTAATGTTGATCCCAAATACAGACCGGTAAAGCAGTTTCTTCGCGGTTTAATGAGGAAAAGCGCAAGGCCATTGGAGAGGAGGTTGCGAGGCTCTTAGCGGCAGGGTTTATCGTTGAAGTTTTCCATCGAGTGGCTTGCTAATCCGGTGTTGGTCCTTAAGAAGAATGGCACTTGGCGCGTATGCGTGGATTATCTGAGATCTTAACAAGGCTTGTCCGGCAGATCCTTCGCCCTCCCGTATTGATCAGATTATTGATGCTACGGCGGGTTGTGGCGTTGAGTTTTTGGATGCATATTCGGATATCATCAGTTAAGATAGCGGTTAAGGACCAGGAGAAGGCGGTGTTTATCACCTTTTGGAGCCTTACGCTATGTATCTATGCCTTTTGGGCTCAAGGCGCCCAAGCAACTTATCAACGTTAACGTCTGAATTGCTTGCATGAACAGATCGGCCGTAATGTGCATGCTTATGTGGATGATATTGTGGTTAAGTCAAGGAAGAAGGAAACACGATTGAGGATTTGAGAGAAACCTTTGACAACTTGCGGGTGTACAAGATGATGCTTAACCCGGCCAAGTGTGTTTTGGTGTTCGGCGAGCAAGTTATTGGGTTTCCTTGTGTCCAGCGAGGATTGAAGCTAATCCGGAGAAGATTACAGCTATCACCTCCTGGCTAAGCCAAAGTGTATCAATGATGTCCAACGTTTGGCAGGTCGGATTGCTGCGCTAAGCGGTTTATCGGCCGCTTAGGAGAAGGCCATTCCTTTGTACGGATCTTGAAGAAAAGCGGATCAGTTAAATGCAGAGTTCACGTGATGAAGCATTGGAGGACTTAAGCGGCATTTGGCCAACCCGCTGTTCTCGCTGCTCCCATTGACAAGGAGCCGCTCTGTTATATGTTCTTTGCTAATGCGGGCGGTCGGCGTAGCCATTGTGGTGGAGCGAAAGGAGGCGGGGAAGGAGTATCCGGTTCAGCGGCGGTTTACAACATAGCGAGGTCCTCATTGAGTCTAAACAAAGATATCCGCATTGGCGAAGCTGGTATATGGAGTTTTATGGCAAGCGGAAGCTAAAGCAATATTTTCAAGGGCACCCCATCACGGTGGTCGATTCAGCTCCTTTGGGAGATATCATCTGAACCAGAAGCGTGGCGGATTGCTAAGTGGGCTATAGAACTTGGGCATACGGTTTAAGGTATGTGCCTCGGATGGCGATAAAGTCTCGAGCACTTGTGGATTTCATTAACGATTGGACAGAGTTGCAAGCGCTGAAGAAAAGCGGATCATACCTATTGGACCATCCACTTTGATGGGTCGAGGCAATTGGAGGGCTCGGGGCTGGAGTCGTATTAACTTCCCCACGAGGTGACAAGTTCTTACGTTCTTTGCTTAATGTTCCCTGTACTAACAATGCAGCTGAGTATGAGGCTTTGCTCCATGGTCTCCGGATGGCTAAGGAGATGAATCTAAGCGGGTTAAGTGCTTTGGTGACTTCGGACTTGGTGGCCCGGCAAGTATCGGTGCTTAGGATTCAAAGATCCACTCATGGCTGCGTCCGTCGGGAGGTGGATATTGTTGCAGGTCACTTTAAAGGATATCAGGTGGACCATGTGGATCGTCGGAAGAGCAAGCGGCGGATGCTCTAAGCGGCTGGGCTCTCAACATAAACGGTCCCCCAATGTCTTCCTTGACGTCTTGCACAATCCGTCGATTAAGCTTCTGATGAAGTTGATTTGGCTATTCTGATCCGGAGGCTCGATTGGTGGCAACCTTGCATGTCATTCGGATTGGGCGCTCCCTTATCGGCATACATGAACGGGCGAGTTACGGAAGATGAGGCGTTGGCCCGACAGATAGTTGGCGGTCTAAGTCTATGACCATATATAAGGCGAGTTGCATCGTTGCAGCGTGTCGAGGCGTTTCAGCGTTGTGTGTCCCCAGCGAAGGCCGTGAGATATTGCGTGAGATCCATGAAGGGGACTGTGGTCACCACGCGGTTCAAAGTCCTTGGTGGCCAAAGCGTTCCGCCACGGTTTCTATTGGTTGACTGCCCATCTTGATCACGGAAGATCTGGTCGAGACGATGTGATGGTTGCCAAAAGTTTTCGAGGCGTGCTCATGTACCGGCCCAAGAATTGAGGATGATTCAATTACTTGGCGTTTGCGACTTGGGGCTGGATATGGTTGGACCTTTCAAAGGTCCAAGGACAGAAAGACCCACTGTTGGTGGCGGTCGAAAAATTTACAAAGTGGGTAGGCGAGCACATTAGCAAGTGTGATGCGCCCACGGCGGTTCAGTTCATCAAAAGGTGATTTTCGGTTTGGGTTTCCACACGGTATCATCACGGACAATGGCACCAATTTGTCCAAGGGAGTCATGAAGGAGTTTTGTGGCGAGCACATCCGACAGCGTTTCTTGATGGCCCACCCGCAGTCCAATGGTCAAGCGGAGCGAGCTAATCGGGAGATCTTGCGAGTATTAAACCCGGCTTATGGTCCCTTTAGAGAGGGCCGGGTTGTTGGGTAGAAAAGCTACCATCGTGATATGGAGTATCAATACTACCCTAACAGATCCCTTTGGATACACACCGTTCTTTATGGTCTATGGGCGGGCGGTTCTTCCCTGCGATATCCGTCATGACTCGCCCAGCGTGGCAGCCTATGTTGAGGCCGATAGCGAGGCAGCACGGCGGGGCGCTTTGGATCGGCTGGATGAAGAAGCGAGATATGGCGGCTGCTCGTTCGGCGATTTACCAGCAGGATCTTCGTCGGTATCACGATCGGCGAGTTAGAACAAGAACCTTCGGGAAGGAGATTTGGTGCTTGGCTCATTCAAGACCGACAGATATGCACAAGCTATCCCCACCTTGGGAAGGGCCCTTTGTGGTCAGCAGAATCTGCTGTGGGTCATACTATCGATTGATGTTAGAGAGCGAAAAAGACTCACGCCGCGTCGGAAGAGGAGACCAACAGGCCGTGGAACATAGCTCATCTTGACCTTATTATACGAGCCATCGGCTCCACTTATGTACATATTAAGACAATGTATATATTATGAATAAAAGCAATAAACGGATCCTCGGCTAAGCGGGGTATCCGTTACGTAAAAGTCGGTTTGGGTACATGGAGATGTTGTGCATAAAGCAGCCTCGGTTTAACCCTTGGTCTTGCTTTTGAAGTTTTTGTCACTTGGGGGCTTGGTGGTGTCGAACCAATGCAACACCTTTTGATGGTAAAGCCACCGGATCACAGGGACATGGTCACGTCTGAACCGATCCGCCTCTTGGTGACCTAAGGCCATAGAATCACAGGGGCTTGGTGAACCCGAACCATTGCCATGCCACTTGATCGGCATAATGTCACGATTTGAGTTGGGGGCTGGCTGACTTGAACCATCGCTACACCTTATGGGGAGCTTGGTCTGTCCGACCATGGTAACACCATCGATCGAGGCTCGATAAAGCCTCTTCTTGCAAGCGGTTTTATCATTGCCTTTGCTTCCATGTGGTTTTCATACCAGTTATTTGATTTTGTTTGCCTTCTTAAACCGACAACCTTTTAAGCAGTTCAAGTTGTCGATTAGCGAATTCAGTCCATTTTAATCCGGCGATTTTGTTACGGTTTGATTTTTACTGTTACCATCCCATTATGGAGTAATGAGGGGCTTGTCATGCCGACCACGGTTTACGGTAAACCGGCATTCTAAAATCAGGAGTTGTTTTCTCCTTTGGCGGTAATGGTTTATACAACCTCCGCCTCAAGATTGGCTAGGCCAACTGCATGCCCGACATTTGGCGGTATTTTTGTATCATAAAATTTGGTCATATACCTCCATATTTTCTTATATAAATATATAAGCGTCACAAGCCAATTTGGCGACACAAGCCGCCCGGCGGTTTAAAAATTTGTGATTGCGGCGCACTAAGTTGACGGTTCATCAATCAAAATGTCAGTACCACCATGCAAAGGATCTGGTGAGGTCATAAAGGCATTGTTCAAAGCAGTGCTAACTATCCTATTACAAAGCCTTCCAAGGCCGGTGTTTCGCATGGCGTTATGACTAGCGATTTGGGCGTCACCGGCTTGCGGATTCGCTTCCTTGCCGAGTTGGCGTGAGGTAGAGGCGCGTGGCGTCGGTTCAACTTCTTCCTCTTCATCACCCAAAGCCGGAAGTCATTGGTAGACCGGTCAATCCGGGTTAAGGCACGAAAGACAGCCTCTTCACTTATAAGCTCAGCGGATCAGCGTCGGGAGCATAAGTGTGCTTACGGATTGGAGGAACAAGGCTACGCACTTCAGGAATGACAAACTCCACCCGCTTGTTGTTTGCGTCATAAAAAGCGGTGAACTGCGGGTTAACCTGCTGCCGATTGACTTCGCCCGGTGACGCATCTCCTTTGTTATTCGTTTGAGCGTCATTATCAAAGGTTTCACCGTTCTCTTGGCGCAGAAACCCTTGGCTATGTCGGCGGATCAAGATCTGCTATCACGCCTGGCGCGAGTCGAAACGATGAAGTGCCAGCCGGGCGCGGATCGTTTCAACTCTTCAAGCTGCCCGGAACCATGGACAGCCAGTCCGGTGTGTCTTTGATCAAAATGCGGAGCTGTGTTGTCGTGCGATGTGGCACATATGACTTCGCTGGCGCGGTATACAACTGCTCAATCGGTGTGTAGCGGCCTTGAGCTTCTTCCGCACATCGAGCCGGATGAGCAATACGCTTACTGCACGGTTGAGATAGCTCCGGTTAAACCGGCGGGAGAATCAAAACAGAGGTAGTCGGTGAAAATTTTCTTACCAAAGATGGCGAGAGGTCATGGCATGAACTTGGCGCTTGATCAGTAAGCTCTTGATCACGGTTTAAGAGCGATTCAGCATCTTCCGCCCGTTTTATCAAACCGGCCTTCTCGGTGTCCCAATTGGCCCTTCGGTTTATACCACTCCTTCAGCTGTTCCATAGTGGCCAAGGCAGTTTTCAATTCATCCTTGGCCTTGGTGGTTTACGCTTGTTGAGTTTCAGTTGGCTCGAAGGTCCTTGAGTTGCGCGGTTTCTTTGGTATATTTCATTACGATAACAAAGGGAGCATGTTAGTTGTTTCATTATAAAGTCCCAAGCTCAATACAAATATTCAACTTGGCACTTGGGGCTAATGGCTAGTTGATCTGAGTTTGCTATGAGGATCTGAAATTAAGTCGGTTTAACTATGCTAAGTTGAACCGACCCTTGAGAGCTCTGATCTGCGATGTAAGGCGTATGGTTTCTATGCAAAAGTAAGTGCGGTTTAACTATGCTAAATTGAGGCGGCCCTTGGGGGCTACTATGCGAGAAAAAGTGCAAGAAAGGCATAACTCCTTTACCTCATAGCGGTCCTTCATCGGTTTACGGACCAGCTTCAAAGTCACGGCTTGTGTAGAGCGGTTGAGCTCGGAGTGAAGTTCTTGGCGGAGAAGTTGTCATAAGCTGACAGATCAGTTTTCCCTTATCTTTACTCATAGTGGCAGACTCTTCCTTGACGCTGTGTTTTGCTAAGCGACCGGTTGGCTAGGAGTGGTGTAGCAGTGCCCATCACAATAACATCATCATTTTGGCCGGGCTGGCGGATTGGCGGTTTTCTTTGGGCTTGGTGCCTTCATGCTCTGGCTCGGCGGTTCAACGATTGCGACCCGCTCTGTGGCGGACTCGGTGGAGCAGGATCACGAGGTTTCCACTTGGGCCTCGGTTCAGTTTTGGCGGATCAGCAAGGTCGTCTCGGTACAACTTCGCGAGCTATTCTTAGCGACTTGAGGATTTTCGCCCTGCTGCTCTGGGGTCTTCTCCGGATCAACATCTGCAGAGGCTCAAGAGTTTTGCTTTTTAATCAAGCGAGCCTTGGTGCTGCGGTGTTCAGAATTAGAGTAAGATAAATCGACCAGCGCAAATAAAAACCGAATTGGCGGGACGAAATATGATACTTACCTGCAGCAACTTTAAGCGGAGGCGGTTGTGTGGTTGATGAACCGCCGGAGGAGTTGGAGGAAGCCCGATAATTGGTCAGGCGGATTGAGAGGACATCGGAAGAAACCCTTTAAGGGATAACGTTTTTCGGAGAACAAGTCACCTCGGGCGGCGCTTCCGGGTTGGTGTGTCAGTAACCCGGACGAGGTAATCTGTTGGCTCTTTGTGCGGGTCGTCTGGCGCTCTTGATCTCTGTGTCTTCAAAGAAAGGTTTGGATTCAGATGAGCATAGGAATGAGATTTTTCACTTTCCGGACTGCTGTGGCGAATTCTTTTAACCGCACGAGTCGGATTCGGAAGAAAGTAGGATTACCTCAACATGGTCGGCATGGTGGCTTGACATCATCTGTGAGTTTCAATTGTCAATAAAAGGAACAAGTTACAAGCAGAAGAAACATAAAGAAGATCCGGTTCTGGCGACTCCTCGAGGGTATCAAGTTTTACCTCGACCACGAATCTTCGTCTTCCGGCGGATCGGAAGACTTCGGCGGTTTCTTCTTGCCAGCCTTTTGGTAGCCTTGGACTTTACGCGGAGCCGGGCGGTTTGGTCCGCTTCGAAGGAGCTGTTAGCTGCGAGGTAACAAGGATTAATGAATATCAACAAAGTATTAAAAGCCCAGCGGTGGCGAGCCTTACATGGCGGTTTGTTGGCAACAGAATGGAGCCAACCGGTTAGGCTGCGAGCGGAGATCGGTTCATCAAGCATCCTCTTCTGATCTCTGTGACCTCAAGTTCAGTTATTGGTAACTTCGTGGCGTCTTTGAGGTCTTTGAGGCTGCCGGTATATTGTGCATCAATCCGGGCGGCGGCTTAATGGCAAGATGCCCCAAGAAACCCGACATCGCACAAGGTCCACACCAGTTAGTCCATTGGCCATTAGAGCCGGAGTTTAATAATTTGGCGCAAAATTCTTCCGTTCCGTGGCGGACAAGCGTAAAGGCAGCGGATGATGGTTGCTAAGGCGGTGAGGGCGGTAACCCGGCAAAGATTCTCGTTATCGGGAGCAGTATTCGGCGGTAGAACCAGGTTTGGTTCCAATCTTTCGGATGGCTATGGTGTTTGGCGTGAAATCCACTTCCTTCCTTTTTGGATTGAAGCGCCGCCCAGCTCCGTGTTAGGGCCATCCGAAAATTCTGTCTGGCGGTTCAAGTGAAAGAAATCCGGAACAGCTCCACAGATGGTTCTTCTTGAAGGTAGACTTCACGAACACTTGAAAATTGCATATGTTTGACACGGAGTTTGGACCGATATCCTGTGGATGGAGTTGAAAACTGGCAAGGACATCCCGGAAGAATTTTGATCCGGGTGGGCAGAATCCCCGGTCTAAGTGCTGCACGAACACAATTACTTCTCCTTCTTGCGGATTGGGAGGGCATTGGCATCGGAACCCGCCGATGGAGGACATTTTAGCAGCTAAAGCGCCCGGTGGTGGCGTATCCGTTGAGTTGCGTCTCGGTGGCCTTAGACCGGACCCAATTGCAAGCTGAGAATTGAGGGCCATTCGGAAGACTAAACTGCGAAAGGAAAAAGCGGTTCACCGTTAAGCGGTTCAGGCACATTATACAATGTTAAGCTGGCGATTGACGGCGGTTTCGATTCGGTTTAGCGAGGACTAATGGGTAGCGGGTTAGCTATCAAAAGTTAAACCGCCAAAAGAGACAGACCTGAAAAATTTACTAAGTATGGGCGAAACAGATTTCACACGCGAATGGAAGTAATTTAGATCTACGAAGTTTGATGAGAAAATTTCTATGAGCCTCATAAAGAGCAGGAAGGTTGGGCGTTCTAAACTAGAGGATCTGAACAAAAGAAAGATGTATAAAGAGTTAAGGCGGCGGCGGGCGATCACCCTTGCAGGATGTATAGTGCAGTTGAGTAAATGCGGCCATGGCGGAGCAGGTATGAAGAAACTGCGATGAAACACTTATGAACTACGAGATGAACAGGACCTTGAGATGAGATCTAGGGTTTGAAGAGGACCTTACGATGAGCAAAACCACGGAGGAGCACCAGAACCTCGATATGGTCAGGTTGATGCAGCGACCCAGCCGACGCAGTGTTGGAAGGTCGGAGGCAGCGGCGGGGCTTGAGGGCTGGGCGTCGCGAGGAAGGAGAAAAGCGGAAGAAGAAGAAAGGGGCCTGCCGGTCTATTTATAAGGGCAGGGCAATTAACAAGCACGAGAATCGAGGAGTCAAAAGCGGCGGACGGCGCGTGATCGCCTCGATTTCGAGGATAGCATTAAATGAAAGGAATCTTCTTGTTTGGATTTCTTTATTAAAGATAGCGTCAAAGCGCCTGTTGCGGTGGTGGGAGGATAGCGTCCGGCGGTTCAAGCAGATGGCGGTTTACGGAGTATGAAGGAGATTGAGTTTCTGAAGATGTTGAAGATTAACATGAACGGTTCAAGTCAATCGGGGCCTAATGTTGGGGATATAACTACGAGTGTAAACCGCATACAGAAGGGCGGGTTACCCTAAATCCATGATCGGGGCCCACGGAGGAGGCCCAAAGTCGAGAGGCGGATTAGGGTCCATTCATGTAAACCGCCTTAGTCTTGTAACTTGAGCTGTAAGATAAGAGAGAAGAGACCGAGGCGGACACTTGTATGAGCGGATCGGGACTCATGAACGGCGAGAGTCAACCCGTGTATATAAGGGGCGACCGGCGGCGGGTTAAAACAGACAATTGAGGCTTAAGCGGCGATTGCTCCCTAATCGCGAAATCACATCAATCCCATCACAACTAGGCGTAGGCTATTCCTTCATCGAAGGGGCCGAACTAGTATAACTCCCGTGTCTTTGTGTCCGCTTTAACCCCTCTAAGTTAACCCGTACGATGGCCCTGCGACTAAGTCCTTTCACGAGGACATCTGCCGTGACAATTCCACGACAGTGTCCGTCGTCGCTTCCGCGACGACTTCGGCCTCGACTCGCGTTACGCTAAGAAAGGGTGGCAGTGGTGTCAAGTGCTCGTCTCGGCGTCCATCATCGCTACCGCGACGACGTCCGCCTCGACTCACGTTACACTAAGACAGGGTGGCAGTGGTGTCACGTGCTCGTCTCGGCGTCTGTCGTCGCTACCGCGACGATGTCTGCCTCGACTGGCGTTACGCTAAGACAGGGTGGCCGTGGCGTCACGTGCTCGTCTCGGCGTCCGTCATCGCTACCACGACAACGTCCGCCTCGACTCGCGTTACGCTAAGAAAGGGTGTGCAGTGGTGTCACGTGCTTGTCTCGGCGTCCGTCGTCGCTACCGCGACGACTTCCGCCTCGACTCGTGTAACCCTAAGACGGGGTGGCAGTGGTGTCACGTGCTCGTCTCGGTGTCCGTCGTCGCTCGCGGTACCTCGACTCGCATAACACTAAGAAAGGGTGGCAGTGGTGTCACGTTCTCATCTCGGCGTCCATCGTCGCTACCGCGACGACGTCTGCCTCGACTCGCGGTACGCTAAGACAGGGGGGCAGTGGTGTTACGTGCTCGTCTCGGCGTCCGTCGTCGCTACCGCGACAACGTCCGCCTCGACTCACGTTACCCTAAGATAGACAGGGTGGCAGTGGTGTCACGTGCTCATCTCGGCGTCCGTCGTCGCTACGGCGACAACGTTCGCCTCGACTCGCGTTACGCTAAGACAGGGTGGTAATGGTGTCACGTGCTCGTCTTGGCGTCCGTCGTCGCTACCGCGACGACGTCCGCCTCAACTCACGTTACACAAAGACAGGGTGGCAGTGGTGTCACATGCTCGCCTTGGCATCCGTCGTCGCTAACTTGACGACGTCCGCCTCCACTCGCGTTTCGCTAAGACAGGGTGGCAGTGGTGTCACGTGCTTGTCTCGGCGTTCGTCATCGCTACTGCGACGACGTCCGCCTTGACTCGCGTTACGCTAAGACAGGTTGGAGGTGGTGTCACGTGCTCGTCTCGGTGTCCGTCGTCGCTACCGCAACGACGTCCGCCTCGACTCGCATAACCCTAAGATAGACAGGGTGGCAGTGGTCATTTGCTCGTCTTGGCGTCCGTCGTCGCTACCGCGACGACATCCGCCTCGACTCGCGTTACGATAAGACAGGGTGGTATTGGTGTCACGTGCTCGTCTCGGCGTCCGTCGTCGCTACCGCGACGACTTCCGCCTTGACTCGCGTGACCCTAAGATAGAAAGGATGGCAGTGGTGTCACGTGCTCGTCTCGGCGTCCATAATCTCTACCGCGACAACGTCCGCCTCGACTCACCTTACGCTAAGACAGGGTGGCAATGGTGTCACGTGCTCGTCTCGGCATCCGTCGTCGCTACCGCGACGACGTCCGCCTCGACTCGCGTTACGCTAAGACAGGGTGGAAGTGGTGTCAGGTGCTCGTCTTGGCATCCGTCGTCGCTAACGCGACGACGTCCGCCTCGACTCGCGTTACACTAAGACAGGGTGGCAGTGGTGTCACGTGCTTGTCTCAGCGTTCGTCGTCGCTACTGCGACGACGTCCGCCTCGACTCGCGTTACGCTAAGACAGGTTGGAGGTGGTGTTACGTGCTCGTCTCGGCGTCCGTCGTCGCTACCGCGACGACGTCCGCCTCGACTCGCATAACCCTAAGATAGACAGGGTGGCAGTGGTCATTTGCTCATCTTGGCGGCCTTCGTTGCTACCGCGACGACGTCCTCCTTGACTCGCGTTACGATAAGACAGGGTGGTATTGGTGTCACGTGCTTGTCTCGGCGCCCGTTGTTGCTACCGCGACGACTTCCGCCTCGACTCGCGTGACCCTAAGATAGACAGGGTGGCAGCGGTGTCACGTGCTCGTCTCGGCGTCCATCATCTCTACCACGACAACGTCCACCTTGACTCACCTTACGCTAAGACAGGGTGGCAGTGGTGTCACGTGCTCGTCTTGGCGTTCGTCGTCGCTATCGCGACGATGTCTGCCTCGACTCGCGTAACCCTAAAACAGGGTGGTAGTGGTGTCACGTGCTCGTCTCGGCGTTAGTCGTCGCTACCGCGACAACGCCCGCCTCGACTCGCGTTACGCTAAGACAGGGTGGTAATGGTGTCACGTCCTCGTCTTGGCGTCTGTCGTCGCTACCGTGACGACGTCCGCCTCGACTCGCGTTACGCTAAGACAGGGCGGCAGTGGTGTCACGTGCTTGTCTTGGCATCCGTCGTCGCTAACGCGACGACGTCCACCTCGACTCGCGTTACGCTAAGACAGGGTGGCAGTGGTGTCACGTGCTTGTCTCGGCATTAAATCGTCGCTCTGCGGCGGCGTCCGCTCGACTTCGCGTTACGCTAAGACAGGTTGGAGGTGGTGTCACGTGCTCGTCTCGGTGTCCGTCGTTGCTACCGCGACATGTCCGCCTCGACTCGCATAACCCTAAGATAGACAAGGTGGCAGTGGTCATTTGCTCATCTTGGCGGCCGTCGTCGCTACCGCGACGACGTCCGCCTCGACTCGCGTTACGATAAGACAGGGTGGTATTGGTGTCACGTGCTCGTCTCGGCGTCCGTTGTCGCTACCGCGACGACTTCCGCCTCGACTCGCGTGACCCTAAGATAGACAGGGTGGCAGCGGTGTCACGTGCTCGTCTCGGTGTCCATCATCTCTACCGCGACAACGTCCGCCTCGACTCACCTTACGCTAAGACAGTGTGGTAGTGGTGTCACATGCTCGTCTCGGCGTCCGTCGTCGCTACCGCGACGACGGACGCCTCGACTTGCGTTACCCTAAGACAGGGTGGCAGTGGTGTCACGTGCTCGTATCAGCGTCCGTCGTCGCTACCGCGACGACGTCTGACTCGACTCACGTAACCCTAAAACAGGGTGGTAGTGATGTCACGTGCTCGTCTCGGCGTTAGTCGTCGCTACCGCGACAACGTCCACCTCGACTCGCGTTACGCTAAGACAGGGTGGTAATGGTGTCACGTGCTCGTCTCGGCGTCCGTCGTCGCTACCGCGACGATGTCCGCCTCGACTTGTGTTACGCTATGACAGGGTGGCAGTGCTGTCACGTGCTCGTCTTGGCATCCGTCGTCGCTAATGCGACGACGTCCGCCTCGACTCGCGTTACGCTAAGACAGGGTGGCAGTGGTGTCACGTGCTTGTCTCGGCGTTCGTCGCAGCTACTTCGACGACGTCCGCCTCGACTCGCGTTACTCTAAGACAGGTTGGAGGTGGTGTCACGTGCTCGTCTCGGCGTCCGTCGTCGGTACCGCGACGACGTCCGCCTCGACTCGCATAACCCTAAGATAGACAGGGTGACAGTGGTCATTTGCTCGTCTTAGCGTCCGTCGTCGCTACCGCGACGACGTCTGCCTCGACTTGCGTTACGATACGACAGGGTGGTATTGGTGTCACGTGCTCGTCTCGGCGTCCTTCGTCGCTACCGCGATGACTTCCGCCTCGACTCGCGTGACCCTAAGATAGACAGGGTGGCAGCGGTGTCACGTGCTCGTCTCGGGGTCCATCATCTCTACCGCGACAACGTCCGCCTCGACTCACCTTACGCTAAGACAGGGTGGCAATGGTGTCACGTGCTCGTCTAGGCGTCCGTCGTCGCTACCGTGACGACGTCCACCTCGACTCGCGTTATGCTCAGACATGGTGGCAGTGGTGTCACGTGCTCGTCTCGGCGTCCGTCGTCGCTACCGCGACGACGTCCGCCTTGACTCGCATTACGCTAAGACAGGGTGGCAGTGGTGTCACGTGCTCGTCTCGGCGTCCGTCGTTGCTACCGCGACGACGTCCGCCTCGACTCGCGTTACGCTAAGACAGGGTGGCAGTGGTGTCGCGTGCTTGTCTCGGCGTCCGTCGTCGCTGCTGCGACGACGTCTGCCTCGACTCGCGTTACGCTAAGACAGGGTGGCGGTGGTGTCACATGCTCGTCTCGGCGTCCGTTGTCGCTACCGCGACGACGTCCGCCTCGACTCGCGTAACCCTAAGATAGACAGGGTGGCAGTGGTGTCACGTGCTCGTCTAGGCGTCCGTCGTCGCTACCGCGACGACGTCCACCTCGACTCCCAGTTTAATTTTGGGAGCACAGAGAAGGGGGCCGCCATCAGCTATGAACTCATCGGAAGGAAGAGGGATGGGGGGAGGGGGTACAGGGACATCCTCGGAGCCGACGCGGACATGGCTGGGAAGCTTGGTGATGTCGATGGGGACGCATAGCGGGAGGTCGAACCCAAGCAGGAGGACGTATGGCCGGCGGACAGAGACCACCTTGCCGTATTAGCCCCTGTCGTCCGTTTTCTCTCCTCTCTATTTTCTTCCCTAGCTCGAGCTCATCGTCCATTGTTGCCAAGATTTGTCAAGATTTGAGGCACCTCATCTATCCAAGTGTTTAAAAGGAAAAATAAACCATAAACCCTAAACCCCTAAACCTTTAGTCATGGCAGGACTAAAGGTCCCCAGCACCCGGCACACGCTGCCGCCACATGGAAGGGATTTAGTCCCGGGTCATGGCCAACCGGGACTAAAGGGTGGGGGCCTTTAGTCCCGATTCATCTGTCCCGGTTGGTGACCCAGACTAAAGGCCCTTCCTAACCGGGACTGAAGGCAGTTCCTCTACTAGTGTTACTTTCATTTGTCACACTATTATTTCCGTTCAAGAAAAAAAAGTAAGAAAAATACGACTGCCATAAACTTAAAGAAAGTGTAAGTGCATTTGAAAAATGCTTAGCACGTATTAAAAAAATTAAAATGTGCATTTAAAAAATGTTTGCCTCGCATTACAAAATTGGCAATGTGTATTTAAAAAGAGTTCAATGTGTATTAAAATTATTCTGTAACATTTTTGAATAATTGTATTAAAAAGCTCACCAAAATACTTCTTAATGCAATTGAATAGTTTACAGAATACAACTTTGTCAAATTGTTAATAATTAGGTATTTTAGAAATACAATGAAGATAAACGATAATAGTGTGTGCTTGTACTATTTCAATCCCCATAAATTTTTAAAAAGGTTAATGTCTACCGCTTCAAAGTACGCAATAATGAAAATAAAAAAATATTTAAAATAAAAGATTATTGCATATTGTATTTTCTATATTGGAAAATTTACTTCTCATGAAACTAAAAAAGAACTAGGATAAAAATAAAAATGAAACTGATAGATAAAGCATTAGGAAAATTAAAGAGCGGTACGTGCGTCTACATATAGCTTTGTAGCTAAGAGGTGAACACAATACATATTTTGGCCAAGTGGACATATCAACCGTAGTTGACCACGAGGTTTTAAACCCCTTCATGATGAGATTTTTTATTTCTCGCTAGCATACACTGTATTTCACGTCTTTCTTATGTGATTAAATAAAATATAAGGTGGTTTTTGTAAAAAAATCCTCATGCACGGAGTACCCGACACTTTCCTGCTCTCAGCCACTTACAGGTGGGTCACCTCCATGCTGGCACGCCACGCAGATTGGACGTACATTTGGATATGGAAGGAGGCACCGTATTTGCACGATCGGAAAATTAAAAAGCGGTACGTGCATCTACCGCGACGACGTCCGTCTCGACTCGCGTTACCCTAAGATAGACAGGGTGGCAGTGGTGTCAGGTGCTCATCTCGGCGTCCGTCGTCGCTACCGCGACGACGTCCACCTCAACTCGCGTTACGCTAAGACAGGGTGGCAGTGGTGTGACGTGCTCGTCTCGGCGTCCGTCGTCGCTACCGCAACGACGTCCACCTCGACTCGCGTTACGCTAAGACAGGGTGTGTAGTAGTGTCACGTGCTCGTCTCGGTGTCCGGCGTTGCTACCGCGACGACGTCTGCCTCGAATCGCGTAACCCTAAGACAGGGTGACAGTGGTGTCACGTGCTCGTCTCGGCGTCCGTCGTCGCTACCGCGATGACGTCCGCCTCGACTCGCGTTACGCTAAGAAAGGGTGGCAGTGGTGTCACGTCCTCGTCTCGACGTCCGTCATCGCTACCGCGATGACGTCCGCCTCGACTCGCGTTACGCTAAGACAAGGTGGCGATGGTGTCACGTGCTCATCTCGGCGTCCGTCGTCGCTACCGTGACGACGTCCGCCTCGACTCGCGTTACCCTAAGATAGACTGGTTGGCAGTGGTGTCACGTGCTCATCTCGGTGTCCGGCTACCGCGACGACGTCTGCCTCGACTCGCGTTACGCTAAGATAGGGTGGTAATGGTGTCACGTGCTCGTCTTGGCATCCGTCGTCGCTACCGCGATGACGTCAGCCTCGACTCGCGTTATGCTAAGCCAGGGTGGCAGTGGTGTCACGTGCTCGTCTTGGCGTCCGTCGTCGCTACCGTGACGACGTCCGCCTCGACTCGCGTTACCCTAAGACAGGGTGGCAGTGGTGTCACGTGCTTGTCTCGGCGTCCGTCGTCGCTACTGCGACGACGTCCGCCTCGACTCGCGTTACTCTAAGAAAGGTTGGCGGTGGTGTCACGTGCTCGTCTCGGCGTCCTTCGTCGCTACCGCGACGACGTCCGCCTCGACTCGCGTAACCCTAAGATAGATAGGGTGGCAGTAGTGTCACGTGCTCGTCTTGGCGTCCGTCGTCGCTACCGCGACGACGTCTGCCTCGACTCGCGTTACGATAAGACAGGGTGGCATCGGTGTCACGTGCTCGTCTCGGAGTCCGTCATCGCTACCGCGACGACGTCCGCCTCAACTCGCATGACTCTAAGATAGACAGAGTGGCAGCGGTGTCATGTGCTCGTCTCGGCATCCGTCATCTCTACCGCGACAACGTCCGCCTCGACTCACCTTACGCTAAGACAGGGTGGCGGTCTGTGGCGTGCTGCGTCTCGGTGTCGTCGTCGCTACCGCGACGACGTCCGCCTCGACTCGCGTTACCCTAAGATAGGGTGGCAGTGGTGTCACGTGCTCGTCTCGGCTTCCGTCATCGCTACCGCGAGGATGTCGCCTCGACTCGCGTAACCCTAAGACAGGGTGGCAGTGGTGTCACGTGCTCGCCTCGGTGTCCGTCGTCGCTACCGCGACGACGTCCGCCTTGACTCGCGTTACGCTAAGACAGGGTGGCATTAGTGTCACGAGCTCGTCTCGGCGTCCGTCGTCGTTTCCGCGATGACGTCTGCCTCGCCTCGCGTTACGCTAAGACAGGGTGGCAGTGGTGTCACGTGCTCATCTCGGCGTCCGTCGTCGCTACCGCGACGACGTCCGCCTCGACTCACGTTACGCTAAGACAGGGTGGCAGTGGTGTCACGTGCTCGTCTTGGCATCCGTCGTCGCTACCGCGACGACGTCCGCCTCGACTCGCGTTATGCTAAGACAGGGCGGCAGTGTTGTCACGTGCTCGTCTTGGCGTCACTCGTCGCTACCGTGACGACGTCCGTCTCGACTCGCGCTACGCTAAGACAGGGTGGCAGTGGTGTCACGTGCTTGTCTTGGCGTCCGTCGTCGCTACTGCGACGACGTCCGCCTCGACTCGCGTTAGGCTAAGACAGGTTGGCGGTGGTGTCACGTGCTCGTCTCGGCGTCCTTCGTCGCTACCGCGACGACGTCCGCCTCGACTCACGTATCCCTAAGATAGACAGGGTGGCAGTAGTGTCACATGCTCGTCTTGGCGTCCGTCGTTGCTACCGCGACGACGTCCGCCTCGACTCGCGTTACGATAAGACAGGGTGGTATTGGTGTCACGTGCTCGTCTCGGCGTCCGTCATCGCTACCTCGACGATGTCCGCCTCGACTCGCGTGACTCTAAGATAGATAGGGTGGCAGCGGTGTCATGTGCTCGTCTCGGCATCCGTCATCTCTACTGCGACAACGTCCGCCTCGACTCACCTTACGCTAAGACAGGGTGGCAGTGGTGTGACGTGCTCGTCTCGGTGTCCGTCGTCGCTACCGCGACGACGTCCGCCTCGACTCGCGTTACCCTAAGATAGGGTGGCAGTGGTGTCACGTGCTCGTCTCGGCTTCCGTTATCGCTACCGCGACGATGTCCGCCTCGACTCGCGTGGTGTCACGTGCTCGTCTCGGCGTCCGTCGTCGCTACCGCGACGACGTCCGCCTCGACTCGCGTTACGCTAAGACAGGGTGGCATTGGTGTCACGAGCTCGTCTCGGCGTCCGTCGTCGTTTCGCGGCGGCGTCGCCTCGGCTTCGCGTTACGCTAAGACGAGGTGGCGGTGGTGTCACGTGCTGCGTCTCGGCGTCCATCGCCGCTACGGCGGCGTCGCCTCGACTCACGTTACGCTAAGACAGCGTGGCAGTGGTGTCACGTGCTTGTCTCGGCGTTCGTCGTCGCTACTGCGACGACGTCCGCCTCAACTCGCGTTACGCTAAGAAAGGTTGGCGGTGGTGTCACGTGCTCGTCTCGGCGTCCGTCGTCGCTACCGCGACGACGTCCGCCTCGACTCGCATAACCCTAAGATAGACAGGGTGGCACTGGTCATTTGCTCGTCTTGGCGTCCGTGGTCGCTACCGCGACGACGTCCGCCTCGACTTGCGTTACGATAAGACAGGGTGGTATTGGTGTCACATGCTTGTCTCGGCGTCCGTCGTCGCTACCGCGACGACGTCCGCCTCGAGTCGCGTGACCCTAAGATAGACAGGGTGGCAGCGGTGTCACGTGCTTGTCTCGGTGTCCATCATCTCTACCGCGACAACGTCCGCCTCGACTCACCTTACGCTAAGACAGGGTGGCAGTGGTGTCACGTGCTCGTCTCGGCGTCCGTCGTCGCTACCGCGACGACGTCTGCCTCGACTCGCGTTACGCTAAGACAGGGTGGCAGTGGTGTCGCGTGCTTGTCTCGGCGTCCGTCGCCGCTACTGCGACGACGTCCGCCTCGACTCGCGTTACGCTAAGACAGGGTGGCGGTGGTGTCACGTGCTCGTCTCGCGTTACGCTAAGACAGGGTGGCGGTGGTGTCACGTGCTCGTGTCAGCGTCTGTCGTCACTACCGCGACGACGTCCGCCTCGACTCGCGTAACCCTAAGATAGACAGGGTGGCAGTGGTGTCACGTGCTCGTCTAGGCGTCCGTCGTCGCTACCGCGACGACGTCCGCCTCGACTCCCTGTTTAATTTTGGGAGCACAGAGAAGGGGGCCGCCATCAGCCATGAACTCATCGGAAGGAAGAGGGATGGGCAGGGGAGGGGGTACATGGACATCCTCGGAGCCGACGCGGACGTGGCTGGGAAGCTTGGTGATGCCGGTGGGGAAGCATAGCGGGAGGTCGAACCCAAGCAGGAGGACGTATGGCCGGCGGACAGAGACCGCCTTGCCGTATTGGCCCCTGCCACCCGTGCGGACGCGGCGCCTCGCCGGTGCTCGTGCGGCCGCCGAACACAGACCGCCTTGCCGTATTGGCCCCTGCCGCCCGTGCCTCGCCCTCTTTGCCGTTGACCTCGCGGGGGCTTGTGCGGCTGCGGCGCCTCGCTGTATTCTCCGCTGACCTCGCCAGCGCTTGGGCGGCCGCGGCGCCTCGCCGTTGACCTCACGGGGGCTCGTGCGGCTGCGGCGCCTCGCTGTATTCACCGTTGACCTCGCCAGCGCTCGTGCGGCCACGATGTCTCGCCGTATTGGTCGCTGCCGCGAGGGAGGAGCCGCCGGCGAGGAGGGAAGTGGCGGGGCAGAGTAGGAAAAAGGGCGAAAGGAAAAAGGAGATAAGATGCGGTCGAGTGGGTCGAGTGGGTTTCTCAAAAAGGAAAACGAGCAGGAAAGGAAAAGGGAATAGAACGCGCGGTCGGGATCGATCACTCCCGCGATCGATCGCCAAGGAGTCCTTTCGAGAGAAGAGTTAGCTAGAGCTGATCCATATCTTAGTTTCATGATTGCCTTCCCTTGATTTCCGGAGACAATTTCCAGGTTTCAAGGCCATCAGACAGCACAAGTAGTATATAGACAACACAAAAGTCTGAACCAGAGTTAATGAGTTAAATACGCTGGATGGAGGTGCCTTAACATGTCTTGCATGGTCAGTTTAGTGCCTAAAGTTGCAAAATATATGAAACTGATGCTCGAAGTTGTTCGGACATGCAAATACGGTGCCTCCATCTGTATCTGGACGTATGTCTAGCCCGCGTGGCGTGCCAGCATGGCAGTGGCTGAGAGTTGGAAGGCGTTGTGTGACCCGAGCGTGAGGATTTTTTTTTACAAGACCCCCTCATATTTTATTTAGTCATGCATGCAAATCTCATGAATTAGAAATTAGAAAAAGAAAAAAAATGTGATGCATGATCGAGCCCTCGTTGTCACACATTGCATTGTACGCAAAGGTTGTCCACCGTGCCCTACATAGCTCAGTAAATATTGAGGTCGCACTCTATATATTGCATCGCTATGCATAAAGTAACTTTGGAGCACAGGCTGTGTCCTATTTTTTTTAAGTTTAAAGAAACTGATTTTTTACAGCTAAAAAAATTCTGAATGTTTTTGTACATGCAGACATAGAAGTGTAATATATCCTTGTGAATTTTCATTAATATATGTGCTTGTATGTTAGAGATAAAAAATACAAGCAAAAACTGGCTTGTTTTTTTGGCCGTGATGTTGTCTTTTTTTGCAGGATATAATATAACATAATTTCAAATGAAATTTGAAAGTCACTTAGAGCACATGCATACATTTTTGTGTGAAAACAAGCAACTCTTTTTGAAACTTTGAAGTGACAGATTTACGCTTTAATAAATGTGCTCAGTGGCCACCATGCTCTAAAAATCCTCTTTGGTTGCTATGTACATCTTCAAGCAATTCTTATTTATATGTGGCACTTCTATGGACCCGCACAAACTTTATTTCATTTTTTCAAGTTCTTTACACTAGTAGAAAACATGCCTTTTGTCCGAAGCATTAGTGCCGACCGGGTTTTGGACCAGGACTAATGGGACCACTAGTCCCGGTTCCAAAGGCTAGGAGCGGAAGATGCCACGGCCATCATTAGTCCCGGTTCATTTTTTACCTCTAGTCCCGGTTGGTATCACCAACCGGGACTAAAGGGGCTAGAGGTAGACCTTTAGTCCCGGTTTGTGTCACCAACCGGACTAAACGTATCCCTATATAAACCCTTCGTCCAGCCTGAGTCCAAGCATTCCGTTTTCTCTCCTCTCTATTTTCTTCCCCTAGCTCGAGCTCATCCTCCATTGTTGCCAAGATTTGTCAAGATTTGAGGCACCTCATCTATCCAAGTGTTTAAAAGGAAAAACAAACCATAAACCCTAAACCCTAAACCCTAAACCCCTAAACCTTTAGTCACAGCGGGACTAAAGGTCCCCAGCCCCCGGCACGCGCTGCCGCCAAATGGAAGGGATTTAGTCCCGGGTCATGGCCAACCGGGACTAAAGGGTGGGGGCCTTTAGTCCTGATTCATCTGCCCCGGTTGGTGACCCGAGACTAAAGGCCCTTCCCAACCGGGACTGAAGGCAGTTCCTCTACTAGTGTTACTTTTATTTTTCACACTATTATTTTCGTTCAAGAAAAAAAAGTAAGAAAAATACGACTGCCATAAAGTTAAAGAAAGTGTTAGTGCATTTGAAAAATGTTTAGCACGTATTAAAAAATTAAAATGTGCATTTAAAAAATGTTTGCCTCGCATTACAAAATTGGCAATGTGTATTTAAAAAGAGTTCAATGTGTATTAAAATTATTCTATAACATTTTTGAATAATTGTATTGAAAAGCTCACCAAAATACTTCTTAATGCACGTTGAATAGTTTACAGAATACAACGTTGTCAAATTGTTAATAATTAGGTATTTTAGGAATACAATGAAGATAAACAATAATAGTGTGTGCTTGTACTATTTCAATCCCCATAAATTTTTAAAAAGGTTAATGTCTACCTCTTCAAAGTACGCAATAACGAAAATAAAAAAATATTTAAAAATAAAAAATTATTGCATATTGTATTTTCTATATTGGAAAATTTACTTCTCGTGAAACTAAACAAGAACAAGGATAAAAATAAAAATGAAACTGATAGATAATGCATTAGGAAAATTAAAGAGCGGTACGTGCGTCTACATATAGCTTTGTAGCTAAGAGGTGAACACAATACATATTTTGGCCAAGTGGACAGATCAGCCGTAGTTGACCACGAGGTTTTAAACCCCTTCATGATGACCTTTTTCATTTCTCGCTAGCATACACTGTATTTCACGTCTTTCTTATGTGATTAAATAAAATATAAGGTGGTTTTTCTAAAAAAAAATCCTCATGCGGGGAGTACCCGACACTTTCCTGCTCTCAGCCACTTACAGGTGGGTCACCGCCATGTTGGCACGCCACGCAGATTGGACGTACATTTGGATATGGAAGGAGGCACCGTATTTGCACGATCGGACAAGTTCAAGCACTAGTTTCATGTATTTTGCAACTTTAGGCATCAAACTGACCGTCCAGGACAAGTTGAGGCGCCTCTAGCAACTAGCGAAGTCATAAGACCCAAAGTTGTTTGCATGTGTGGAAAAAGGAAAAAAGAAACATACCACCTTGTTGCACACACCAACTGTACTGGAAAAAGACCAAAGGTTCTCAGCTCATTCTTGACCATTTCCTCACCAACCGTATAAATGCAGATGCACATGTGTACAAACCACACATACAAACAGAGACTGCAATATTTACTCATATGGTCCTATGTATCTTTTCACATTCAAAGTTGTATGTTTTTTTCAGTGACACATTCAAGCTGGCAGTCCTGATGCATTCTTGAGAAAGACATCAATGGTCCGGACGGGAGGGTAGGAAGATGCGTATAAATGTTTTTTTTTAACTTATTTAAAATGCATACATATGTTAGAAGAAGAAAAAACTTGTGGGCAGCAGACGGAGACTAGTACCCCTTATTTGCATAAAGATTAGCACAATTCAGTCAAGAGCATACCAAAAGGCATAAATAAATGATTATAGAGAAGGTGCATGCTTTGCTATGAGCTCAATCATAAACATTGCACCACAAAAAAGACAGCTCTTTTGAGTCACTAAAAGAAGAAGAAGAAGAAGAAATCCATCAAGTGCCAAGATGAATTAGGGGAATATAGATTTTGCAGGCTGCATTGATCCCACCTCACAAATTCATTTTTTCTGAATAATCACAAATTCATTTGTTATAAAAGAATAAATAATCTTTGGTCTTCTCCCACTTGAAGATGGCAATGATTAGCTTGAGAAGCTCAGTTATGATGAGCCCCGGGAGGAATGTTTCACTGGTTATCAGATGAAAGGATATAACAATGATGCCATGCCAGTAGAACACAAATGTATATCTCCCGGCATACAATTCAAAAGCTGGCTTTTACAGGGCCATGATTAGCAATGAACTCCCAAGTGCATGGTGCCTATGCCCATCAATGTTTTTAGCCCTCTCTGTCTCAGCAGCCTTTTTTTTCTCTAGCTGACAGTGTCACTGTTTAGGACCACCTGAACACTTGGGATAGGACCGGGCTGGATGAAGAGAAGAGTTAGCTAGAGCTGATCCATATCTTAGTTTCATGATTGCCTTCCCTTGATTTCCGGAGACAATTTCCAGGTTTCAAGGCCACCACACAGCACAAGTAGTATATAGACAACACAAAAGTATGAACCAGTGTCACATGGTTCTACACAACATACATCAATTGAACTACGCACAGCACAGCTCTTGTTTCATCATCGCAAGCATCTCCATCCGTTGGTCCCCCAGGAGGCGCTAAAAATCGCCCCCTGGGGCGCACCGGCGCAAAACGCGCGCTGGGGGCGTGATGCCACCCAGTCGCGGCGCCCAGTGCGGCACAAACATGGCGCAAATTCATACATATTCGGCGAGTTCATACCAAATTCAACCAAACACGGCGATAGTTCGTACATATTTAAAATATTTTACAAAAAAGAAAAAACACAACTAGGCCCGCCGTCTCCCTCGCCTCGCCGCTCGTCGCCGTTCTACATGCTGAGGAGGCTGTAGAACCGCGTGTAGTCGCCGCCGCCGTCGTCGTCGTCGTCGCCTCCGCCGCGGCCGCTGTCCCTGCTGCAACCCTCCCCCGGTTGGCGCGGCGGGTTGGACGGTCCGGCGGCGTCCTCGTCGTCGCTGTCGAGGATGACGACGCCGCGCTCGTCCTCGCGCCCACGCTTGCGGGCGGCGATCTCCTCCAGGGCCTGGCGCTACCGGACCATCTCGTCACGGAGGTAGTCGTCGAGCGCCCACCGTAGGGCGTCCTCGTCGGAGAAGCCGCGCCGGGCTAGCTCCTCGTACTCCGGGGGGAGGCTGGGCTCCAGTTTGGGCGCGAGGAGGATGAGGCGGCCAGAGGGGGGGTGGAGTCGGCGATGCGGACACCGGAGCTGCGGGTGCGCCAGCTGACAGGCGTGTCCTGGGGCTCCGGCTTGACGGGGCGGAGGCAGGGAGAGCTGATCGACCGACCGGACGAGGAGGAGGACGCCCCGGGGGTGTCCATGCGCCTCGGCGTCTACAAGCTCCCACGGCGGCGTGAGAAGGACGGGGGCTCGGGGTACTCCAGCCTCGGCGTGTTGCCGCCCTCGATGTACTCGAGGACGGCCTCCAGCGTGCGGCCGGGCACGCCCCACCATCGGCGCCGCCCCTCAGAGTTGAGCATGTCGGAGGGCACGACGCCGTTGGTAGCCTCGAGCTGCTCGGCTTGACGGCGGCGAAAATACGGCTCCCAGAGCGGGCTGTCGGGGACGTAGCGCGGCCCCTCCCTCGCCGCCCGCGGCAGGGAGGCGCGGATACGCGCGATCTCCGCACGCCGCGCCGCCCCGGTGGGTGGTGGTGGCACCGGGACCCCGTCGGCGCTGATTCTCCACGCCCCGGGCACCCGCATGTCCGGCGGGACCGGGTACTCGGCCTCGAAGAGGAGCCGAGCTTCGTCCTCGTGAAGGTGGCGGCGGCCGAAGCCGTTCGCTGTCGCGCCGTCGCCTGGGAATCGTTCGGCCATTGCGATGGCGAGGGGACGGCGAGGGGAGAGGAAGGAAGGGGAGAGAGGGCGCGTCGGCGGTGGAGAGGGAGGAAGGGAAGAGAGGCGCGTCGGCGGCGGAGACTCTGTGGGTGCTACCGGCGCGCTGGGGGTCGTCTTATATAGGCGGAGGCGCCGTGAGCATGCGTGGCCGCCGCGTCTATGCGTGGCATGCGCGGGGACGCACGTCATCACGCCTTACTGCGCCGCCCGTGAGGTATCAATGGCGGAGGCTGACCGGCGCGCCAGCGCGCGACAGCTTTGGCATTGATTCGCCGCGGGAAACGAGGCGATGAGGACGATGAAGCGGCGAGAAGCGAGACGAGTCGCTGGCAAGGAGGGCCCGCAGCTCTTTTGCGCCAAAAACGATTCTTCCGGCGCCCCCGAGCGCCCCCCCAGCACGCCGGGTTCGGGTTGGGTCCGCCGGCGCCAATTTCGGCCCGAGCCGGCAAAAATTGGGCCCTTGGGGGCGCGACTTGGCCGATTTTTTGGCGCCGCCGGCCGAAAAGTTGCCTAGGGGGCCTTGTAGGGGGCGCGGCTGGAGATGCTCTTATGCAAGACGTGTTTCGGGCACTCAAATCGAGGCTTTGTGATGCGGAGCATCCTACAGACAGCACCGTTCATTTAACTCCACATATCACATGTACCAAACATACATAAAGATGAATCATCTTCTTTACACGTGTTCATTTAACTCCTTTAAGAATGCTATAATATTTGGCACTCCTCTCGTGTGCATGCATAGGTGTTAATGGAGCTTCATACATGGCGAGGAGGAGTTCGTGTGGAAGAGAATGACTACGCCATCCAAGAGGGAAGCTTGGAAGCGGAGAAGAAATCGTCGAGAAGAATGCCAAGTTCCAGAAGCACCGACGGGTGTCCACGAGAAGGCGACGAGTTGCGAAGCCTCTGGATACCTCGTGCGCACGGGCCTCTGGACCCCGTGCCCATGGTACAAGTCTGTGCACACGCGCTAAGTCACCGGCTCTCTAGATATCCCGTGCGCACGGGCTCCACTTACCCCATGCACACGTGGCTGCGTACGTGCAGCTGTTGGGCTTTGCCCATGTATACCCATTCGGCCTCTATTCAGCTCTTCATGCCTTGGACCTATATATACCCTCCTTCCTCCTCCGAATCGATAGGGACGGAGCGCGCCTGCTGGCAGGAAGAGCCGGGCTCCGCCGCCGCCGCCACCCGCTACCGCTCGCGCCGGGCCGCCTTTGCCTCCGACTTCGGCATGAGCATCTGCACTAGAACGGCGGGAACAAGCACCCACCCGCTGCCCGGGTGGTGCGAGCGCTAGAGGGGGTCGGGAGACGCCCGTACTATGGATTTGGAGCAGCGCGGAGCTAGAAGGGCGGGTGCGGGACAGGCGGGCGTGGCCCGCATTCCACCGGCGGGACATGGATGAGCTTGTTGCGGAGGCGACGGAACTCAAGCTCCAGCTGGTGTCCACGCGCGAGCTCCTCCTCATCCACCATGTCGCTGCTAGATCCGCCGGATTCCTTCACGAGAATGTCTCAATCCATGGGATCAGCCTCGCTGCGAGAGTCCCGACCGGAGTTGGCCATGGCGGATGGGTGGGTCCGAGGAGTTGAGGGAAGCGGATGAGATGTGTGTGGACTGAGAAAGTGTGTTTGACTAGGGTTCCGTCTTATGGGTATTTTTTTTATGGGGGCATGAGCGAAGACGACGTGGGTCCTAGCGGGCCAAGCCTACATGGCGGTCAGTCTGGTCCTTTAGACCAGCTATGAGGAAGCCAGTTGGGTGACGTTTCTGTGTACGGACAGTGACCGGGCAGGCCGTCCAAACGTTTGGGGCGGATATGGGGATCCAGTTGTAGATGCTCTAGGATGTCCATGCCAAAGTTCATGCCGGGCAGCCAAAAGGAGTACCCTAAGAGCAACTTCAACAGGGCGACCCATTTCGTCTGCCCACGTCTGTTTGGGTCGTCGCGGACAAAAACACCGGTCCAACATGCCGACCCATTCTCAAAAACCGTCTGCTTCGCGTCCGCGCAGACCCATTTCCGATCCAAAATTATGCCTGAAATGCGTCGGCGCGGACGCGAAGCGCGTCCCCTCGGTGTCCGCTGCGGTCTCACTTGGCGGCCGCCCCACTACCGCCCGCCTTCTAATTTATGACGACCACCGACATCGGGCCCACTAGTCAGCCAGTGGAAGCATCGTTTTTAACCCACGCGTGCGTGGGGGTTGGGGGGCTCATCCACTTCCGTCCACATCTGGCCCCCCACCACCCCCTTCGTGCTTCCTCACCGGCAGCAACCAAAAACCTAGCCATGGGGCTGTTCGGCAGTAGCTCATGCAACGCCGCCACGTCAACTCCCCCGCCTCCCCCCGTCGTCCAGCCAGAGGAGGAGGAAGCCGAGGAGGCCTGTGACGCCCGGATATTTAAGCTACAGTGATCCCACGCTAATGGTGCCACGTCACCGCGGTTACTGCTGCTAATCTATCGTTAGGACAAAACCGGTCCAAATTTCAAAATTCAAATTAATGATAACAATAAAAGTTTTCAAAAATTAAAACAAAAATGTTTGGATTGTACTAAATATTACAAAGTTAATTATGGTGCAACAAACCCTTTTTTTTTAATGCCTAAGTAATTTAAAATGATTTAAAACAGAAAAGTAAAATAAATAAAAAGGTATAAAAAAACAAACAAAACAAAAGAAAAGGGACCCCCCAATGGGCCAACCGGCCCAGCTAACAGCCAGGCCAGCCCATCTGCCCCCGGCCAGCCGACCCAGCCCACTCCCTTATCCCCTCACACCCGCTAACCCTAACACCGTCGCCGCACCCCCCCCTCTCGATCCAATCGGATCGAGGAGACCCCACTCCTCGTCCCTCTCGCCCCCCCCCCATCTGGATCGGGGCTCACCCCCGACCGCACCTCGCCGCCGCCCGGTGCCGCCCAGCCCGTCGCCGGACCTCGCCGAACGCCTCGTCCTCGCCGCCCCCCTCCCGGCCTTGTTCCTCACCCGCCGACGCCGCCCCGCCCGGACTCCTCTGCGCCCTTCCTCTCTGTCGCCGACTCGGCCCCGACCTCACCACCTCGACGCCGTCGACTGCCGGATCCCGCTTCCTCGCCGGATCTCCACCCCGCCGTCGCTCGTCCCCGTCGGCCTCCCCGAACCTCCCCGCGCCCACTGCCTCGGACCCCACGAACCCCCCTGTGAGGCCTCGCCCCTCTCCACTCCCCTCTGCTCCCTACGCTCGCTCCGTCGTCGTGCACCCCCCTCACGCGCCACAGCCACCCGGTCTGTGCCTTTCGGCCCTTCAGTCGCGCCCGTCGCCAGCGCCGACTGTTGCTCCTCGCCCGTCGCGCTCACCACGCGCACCGCAGACGGCCGTGCTCCAAGACCCGTCTACCGTGGCCGGCACGTCCCCGGCCGCCTCCGCTCGCGACCACCGAGACCCCCAAGCGCGCTCATCCTCGCCTCTCATGGCGCGTGGTGCGAGCCCCGCACTAGTTAGCCGCAGCCCTCCCCATACTCCGCCTTGGTCGCGCCGCCGAGCTCAACGCCAGCGTCTTTGGCGCCGCGCCCTCGGCCGCCCCTTGTTGCCCGGTCGGGTGAGCCCCCGCAGGCTAGCGCCCATTCGGGCTGAGCCCCTGCGACCGATCCGCTAAGGCCCACGGGGCCAATGACAAGTGGGCCCCTGCCCAGAGCGTTTTAAAAAAAAGAGAATTAAAATAATAATAATAATAATAATAATAATAATAATAATAATTAAATTAATTAATTAATTAACGAATTAATTAAGTTAATTAATCACAATTAGATTAACCTAATTAACTGTTAGTTAATTAATCAAACAATAATGATGGGGCCCACCCCTAATTAATTATGATTAGTTTAATTAATCATTAATTAAAATGTGTCAGCGACTAGTGGGACCCTTTGGTCAGTTGACGATCAACCACGTTGACTGCGACATCAACATGACATCATGCTAATGTCATTAATCTATTTTCCGAATTAATTTAAATAATTAATTAAATTCCAGAAATTAATAAAATCTTTAGAAAATCATATTTTTTAATCCAAACTCGGATTACAATATTTTCAACATGAAAGTTGCTCAGAACGACGAGAAGATTCCGGATACGCAACCCGTTCGTCCGCCACACCCCCCTAACCTATCGAGCTCGCAACTTTCCCCCTCCGGCTCCTCTGCCCGAAAACGCGAAACACCGGGAATACTTCCCGGATGTTTCCCCCCATAATCGGTACCACCTCATACCACGTTAGGGCACACCTAGCACCGCTCATTGTCGCGTCACGCATCGTCGTGTTTATGTTTGCATTGTATTCATTGTTTCTTCCCCCTCTTATCTCCGGCAGACTACGAGACCGACGCTGCTGCTGCCCGATTCGACTACGGAGTTGGCGACCCCTCTCTCTTGCGAGCAACCAGGCAAGCCCCCTTGATCACGGATATCGCCTACTCTCCTCTATCTGCTTGCATTAGAGTAGTGTAGCATGTTACTGCTTTCCGTTATTCCTATCCTGATGCATAGCCTGTTTTTGCTACTTCTGTTGATACCTTACCTGCATTCCTACTTGCCTAGTACAGGATGCTAGTATTTCCATATGTGGCCCTACATTCTTGTCCGTCTGCTATGCTATACTATCGGGTCGTGATCACTCGGGAGGTGATCACGGGTCTATACTATATACTTATACATGATACATGTGGTGCTTAAAGTCGGGTCGGCTCGAGGAGCACCCGCGAGTGATTCACGGATTGGGGGCTGAAAGGACCTTTGTCCCGACGGCCCTCTGGATGGATCTTTGTGGCGGAGCGACAGGGCAAGTTGAGACCGCCTAGGAGAGAGGTGGGCCTGGCCCTGTTCGGCGTTCGCGGATACTTAACATGCTTAACGAGTTCTTGGTATTTGATCTGAGTCTGGCCATTTGGTCTATACGCACTAACCATCTACGCGGGAGTAGTTATGGGCATCCCGGCATCGTGGTATCAACTGAGAGTGGAAATGAACTGTACCGTAGGCACTTTTTCATTAGATTTCAGCAGCCTCGATGGCTGTGGCAGCAACCTCATGGGCCACACATCCCCTTCTTTAATTGCATGCCCTCACAAAATGGATGGGGACTTGGTTCTTTGGTTGTCGTCGCCGGACTCAGTGAAGGACGAAAAAATTGAGATGATCGATGGAGAATATATGCCACGGGCTGAAGAAAGGAGGCGACGGTTTGAGCACACACCTTAAAGCGGAGGCGGCAAGGAGTGCGTCTGGATGGCAGAGGGGCGGGACAAGGCAACATCACATGGGAGACATGGTCAAAATCGGCGCCGAGGAGCAATCGATGCGATGTGGGGTCGTGCACTGGTCGGTTTTCTAGGGCTTTTTCCTTGCATCGGAAATGGGTTCGGTTGAAAAAATGATGATGTGGGGAGGTCGCGAGTAGTGGATACGTGGGTACCATTTAACGTACCAACTGCGCTTTAATAGTGGAGATTAAGATGTTGATATTTTATTCATTTTCTTCTTAGCTGAACATTCTTTAAACCAAAAATCTATGAAACTTGTAATGTATCATGGTCGCAATTTGTGAAGTAGAACTAACTATCCTTTGACCAAATACCCTTTGATCATTCATCAATTTTTATGTACTTGTCGCCCGTGACAACAAATATGGATCAAATAACTATGCACTATGGGCACTAATATGGTTACCTTCGAATGGGTTTGTTACTGTGTTTAGTTACTATGATGTTTCATATGTTCATCAAAAAAAAATAAAGGCTTATTTGCTTGCATGTGCTTTCTCATGTT
The DNA here is from genome assembly GCA_021605205.1 of Aegilops longissima. NCBI lineage: Eukaryota > Viridiplantae > Streptophyta > Magnoliopsida > Poales > Poaceae > Aegilops > Aegilops longissima. Next base: position 152,295,006 of record CM038679.1, read on the forward strand.
TGTTTGTTTTTTCTTCTGGTTGTTCCTTTTCTATAATTGTCACATAAAGTGAACCGAAACTCATATTCTATATTTCTGCAGTGTAGATATCCGTGAGCCCGCTGTTGAACTCGCTAAAAATGGAGATACACATGGATTTAACGGTTCTCATTCATTTAAATCTTAGTGAATTGATACCAGTTTCCATTTGGAAGTGAGATAACAAGGAATCGTTTCCTTCATGATACTGCGTGTATGAGCTTTTTTCTTTCGGTGTAGGCCAATATTGTACAAAGTTATTTCCTAAAATTATATTCGAAGGTGTCTTCTATGAGAGTAATCATCTCAATCTTTTTTCTATAGTTGTCACAAGGTTCTTGTGCTAAAGTGATTTTTGCTTGGTCAATATGTTTTCTTCTTAATATTTCAAGAATGAATTAGCTTATGCTGCAGTAGCGAGTCACTATTAAAAATAGGGACAAAGGTGTTATAAGTGAAAAATTATGTAGTATACTTTTAGCTTCCATACATTTGTACTTATGTTCTATGCCCATTTTGATTTGGACAAATGTTTGGGAATCACAGTGGTGAAAAGGTGCGATGCAGGAAGAGAAACTTTAGTGCTTGTTGTAACGTGTTTGTGGCATTTTCGTCTTCTACCCGTAGTAACGCACGGGCGTCCTACCTGGCGGATTGACTAGGTGTTGCGAGCTTCATTTCCTTGCTATGTTGGGTGTTAATATGATGGTGTGCAGACAACCCGGACTTATAGTGATGATATAAGGGGTCTGGTTGGGTCACCTTTTTCCTTCTCTCATATTCGGTCAACGATAGGGCGTGTGTGTAGATTTGAGGGGATGGGCTATAAGTGCTGTAAGATTATTGTGTTTGATACTATGATGTGTGTTAGCTGATTGTTGAAGAAAAAGATGTGACATTGTTCTCGGTAATCTTAGCTCAGTGAGTGGTATCTTACTTTTTTTTTCAAAAGCCCGTGGCAACGCACGGGCGTTCTACTAGTAGAAAATAAAGGCTCTATCACACATGCATCTCTACTTTTTACTCTAACTTTTTTAACTTTTATCACCGGACCACACGTTTCCTTTCAAGCATCTGCCTCCTGAAGAGGATCCCCTTCTTTCTTCAAACTTATTTTACGTCATATCTGATCCTACATAGCATACGAGGCATCACCTTAAGCTATGCATTATACATGCCCTTAGAGTTTCAGGTGACAGAAGAACATCCCTCGGTCACCGCAGGTTCTTTCTTTCTCCTCGTCATCATTAATTCACCGGCACTCTTCCGTCCATCCATCCAGCACTTGTGTAACTTTTTGCAGTGGGGTGGGGGTGTCAACGTACGAGCGCGCCATGTGGTTCTGGTTCTGGTACGCCTTGAATCTGGCACTGGAAACAAAACGACGAAGGCCGGTCAGGGTAAGATTCAGGCATTCAGTAATACATGCATGCACTTCCCCCTAAAAAAAAGAGTAAAACATGCATGCACGCGTCCGTGGTGTGGTGGCCATGGAATGGATTCAGCAACGTGTTGCATCCTGGGAGGAAGAGCGGCAAAAGGAAAAAGAATGTGGTGGTGTGGTGCGTGGGGCCGCCACACACCACTGAAATCTGAAATGAACTTACCCTAACTTTCTCTTGAGGCAATGCTGAGACGAGAGCACCAAACGGCAGCGTCGGGGTGAGGTAGCTACATACACGCGTCAGGGTACTTACGGCTGCATGACATCCGTGTGATGTAGAAAGGGCAGGCAGGAGCGTCCACGAGTACGACTCGATCCACCCTGCATGTTTTTTTTTTGGAATAAAACTTACATTGCTCATCAAATATTGATACAATCAGAGGCGCATAACTATGCAACATTTGGATAGTTATGCGCCTATGATGTCATGCAGCCTCTGATTATATAGTTATGCGTCTCTGATTGTATCAATATTTATAATTAGAGGCGCATAACTATATAATCTATCTCTGATTGTATACCAACCCAATTTCTTTTCATCAGATTATTTTTGTCAAGATGACTTCTTTGTGAACGAACCACATAAAGATCTTGATACAGAGTGAAATTTTAATCATCCATATGTGCAAAGACCTCGACAATGGCCCGGAATTAATTAAGTCCAAATACATGGATTTCACGAAGAATATCCATTCGTGGTTAACTTTCAACTAATTTTATTCGTCTGGTCTGAAAGTTGAACATCCATCAACCTACAGACTAGGTGTAACCAAGCATTCCAACGTAGATCTTCTAAATTGGATGTTAAGTGATACCGAGTTTAATACTGTGGCGACATAATCCTCCTTACGTTGCATAATATTATATAGGGAAGGGTATTGTAAAGCTAGAGGCGTCTCCCCTAGCCATGTGTCCTCTCCGAATCTAGTAGTGGTACCACTACCAATTAGGAAATTCACCCGCTGGAAGAAAGTCACTTTTGTCTTTATTAACATTTTCCAAAAGGGTGAGTCCGCTGGCCTTGCATTCACCTGGCCCAAAGTCTTAGTATGTAGGTATTTATTTCGCAAGATTTGTACCCACATGCCTCCGGTCTCCGTAGATAGTTTGTATAGCCATTTGCTAAGCAAACATCTACTCTTTACCTCTAAATTCTTGATCCCTAATCCATCCTGGTCTTTTGGTCTACACGTGATATCCCATCTAGCCAGTCTATATTTCTTCTTGGCCTCATCGCTTTGCCAGAATAATAGGGATCTGTAAAAGTCTAATCTTTTCCGTACCCTACCGGTACTTCAAAGAAAGATAGGAGGAACATCGGCAAACTCGTCAAGACCGAGTTAATCAACACCAGCCGCCTTTCATAAGACATTAGCTTGCCCTTCCAACAACTTAATCTTTTTTCAAATCTATCTTCTATACATTTTCATTCTTTATTCGTTAACATTGCACAGATTTGGTATGATGTATAAAGGGTGCATGAGTTCAAAAGTTTTATTCTTGACCCATTTTTGGGTGTTTGATAGAGTGCATGAGTCCACGCTAGGTTAACACAAATACAACTAGGAGCATGCATAAGGGATGCTGAAACGAGCATACACGTACAGGGAACAAAACAAATACACCGTGATTCAGTTTCTAATAAGTACATCCATGCATGTTAGTAGATGAGGACATGCAGCGAACACAATATTGCTTGTAGTAATCATACCCATCAGATACAAGAAAAGTTCCATGAGTGTTCAGTTTAACACAACCTTGCACCGGGGGTTCCCACTTCAGTTCAGTTAACTTATGGTGTTCGACACTTGCTGCACTATCAGTTCAGGTTCAAGTGCAAACTCCTACATACAATACAAATCTTTATTAACTACTGTTGTTAAATTAGTTTTACTGCACTGGCACGGCTCTGTCAGGGTCGGCTGCGGCTTAATTAACTCACTGGATTGCTGCTGCTAATGTGGATGGAAATATCGTCGTTTTCCGTTGCTCACTTGCAGAAAGAGAGAAGAAACGGACGTCCTCCATCGATACCAATGATTCACACATGGGTGGCACCGTCAGCCCGCTCCCACCCTAGCTTGTTGATTGTTAACTGTGAACAAGACGCGTACACATGTACACGTACGTACGTTCATCTACGACACAAGCGGGCTAGCTGGGGTGTGTGGATTCGTTGTGGATACACGTTAGCTACGGCCGGAGGAACCAAGGCACTTCTTTTCAAACTGCCGATTAATAAACATCACCATCTAACTGCGCCAAATCAGACTAGGAGCTAACCGCACCAAGTTAGAGCATCGGATACAGCAAATTCGCCCTTCAAACGCCTTTCGCCGCGTATAATCAATTTTTTTTTTCAAAAAGGGGTTATCCCAGCCTCTGCATTAGAACCGGTTGAAAATAGCCCGTGCTACCATCTCTCATCGGGTAGATCCAGTAACCATACGCTCCCTGGCCTCCGTTGGAGTGAGTAGCGACCACATAAGAATCAACACAGTGGCTCGAAAAATAACTTGCAAAAAATGTATATTTGTTGTTCTGTTAAAGACCAAATCGTTTCTGCAGTTCCAGACTGCCCATAATAAAGCGCATACTCCTACACGAATATGTCTTGATGTTTCAGAGTCTATCCCATCTAACCACGTCCCAAATAACGTGTTGATAGTATTCGGAGGAGTAATATTAAATGCTATGTGAACCTTCCGCTGCAATTTTTTTTTGCCAAATGGCAATCAAGAAAGAGGTGTTTGATGGATTCATCATGGTCGCAGAAACTACATCTTGCAGATCTTGTCCAGTTGCGTTTTGCCAAATTATCCTTGTTAAAATGACTTATATACGCACAAACCACATAAACACTATGATTTTCAAAGGTACTTTAACTTTCCAAACATGTTTCGGACGAGGAATAGCGCTAGAGTTGATAACATCCAGATACATTGATTTAACCGAGAACTCTCCATTCTTAGTTAGTTTCCAGCACAACTGATCGGACTGTTGAGACAACTGAACATCCATCAAACATCTCACAAAATGGAGCCAGGCGTCACACCTGTTTCCCGCTAGCGTCCTCCTAAATTGAATATTGAGAGGAGTGGATTGTAGTACTGTTGCAACGTAAGCGTCTCTTCACTGAACAATGCTATAAAGAGAAGGATATTGGAGTGTAATCAAATACTTTAAATTAGAAAAGCTCAAATCCATACTATTACATACAACATAAACCTAATCTTAAGCGAAACACATCGGCCGGCCGGCTGCGCACCTTAAAGTGTTAGTCCGGTCGCCGACGAGATAGAGTAGGACATGAGACACGAGCCAGCTCACGGGATTCAAGGCGCCGATGTCTCCCATGCCCTACTCTTTATTGTTGGAGCTTGGAACCCTGACGGTGCTGGTGAATGTGAGATCAATGATGGATCTGTCCTGGGAGGAGCCGGTGAAATCCACCATGACGCGGTTGCGGCGTTCGATACGGGCGCCAGAGAATGCGACTCTGTCTCACCAAAGTTCACCGCTACGAGGGTTGCCATTGTCTCCCGTGCCCGCTGGCTCGCATGACGTGCACATCGCGCCATGTTTGTGTGAGACGATGCCCATGGTTCGTTCACCTCCGCCTCGGTGCGCCAACAGAGGGGCTGTGAAAGGATCGAGAAGAGGTGTCTAGAGGGGGGTGAATAGACTCTTAACAAAGAAAAGTAGCAGTTTTTAATACCTTCAAGTTAAGGTAGAGTTTTAGCACAAGTTTAAACATTCACAATACATATCAAGCAAGCATGACAAGAGTATATGAGCAGCGAAAAGTAAAGCATGCAAGTTGCAAGAATGTAAAGGGATGAAATTGGAGTATGCAAACGCAATTGGAGACACGAAGATTTTTTCCGTGGTTCCGATAGGTGGTGCTATCGTACATCCACGTTGATGGAGACTTCAACCCATGAAGGGTAATAGTTGCGCGAGTCCATGGAGGGCTCCACCCATGAAGGGTCCACGAAGAAGCAACCTTGTCTATCCCACCATGGCCATCGCCCACGAAGGACTTGCCTCACTAGGGTAGATCTTCACGAAGTAGGCGATCTCCTTGCCCGTACAAACTCCTTGGTTCAACTCCATAATCTTGACGGAGGCTCCCGAGTGATACCTAACCAATCTAGGAGACACTACTCTCTAAAAGGTAATAGATGGTGTGTTGATGATGAACTCCTTGCTCTTGTGCTTCAAATGATAGTCTCCCCAACACTCAACTTTCTCTCATGGATCTGGATTTGGTGGAAAGATGATTTGAGTGGAAAGCAACTTGGGGAAGGCTAGAGATCAAGATTTATGTGGTTGGAATGGAATATATTGATCTCAACACATGAGTAGGTGGTTCTCTCTCAGAAAATGTATGCTGGAAGTGTAGGCACGTTCTGATGGCTCTCCTTACGAATGAAGGAAGGGTAGAGGGGTATATATAGCCTCCACACAAAATCTAACCGTTACACACAATTTACGAAACTCGGTGGGACCGAATCAGAAAACTCGGTCGGACCGACTTAGTTCATAATGTGACCGTTAGGCATTTCGGTGGACCGACATGATCAAATCGGTTGGACCATTGTGCTAGGGTAGGGTAAAACCTCATATCGGTTTGACCGATTACACAAACTCGGTGGGACCGATTTTGGTAATAAGCTAACCAGAGAGTTGGTCAAGCAAACTCGGTGTGGACGATTACAAATCTCAGTAAGACCAAAATAATTGCAACAGGAACCAGAGAGTTTGCAAGCCCATCTCGGTGAGACTGAGATCCCATCGGTGAGATCGAATTGATTAGGGTTTCTGGCAGTGGCTATGTCAAGCGAACTCGGTGGCGCCACAGGGATCAAATCGGTAGGGCCGAGTTTGACTTTTAGTTTGGGACATATGTGGAAATGAGAAAGTGGTTGAGGGCTTTGGAGCATATCACTAAGCACTTTGAGCAAGCAAGCCATTAAGCAACACCTCATCCCCTTTTAATAGTATTGGCTTTCCTAAGGACTCAATGTGATCTTGGATCACTGAAATGAAAATGTAGTCTTGAGCTTTTGAGCTTATGCCAATCCTTTGTTCTTAGCCTCTTGCAGGGGTTCCACATCCTCTTGTCCACGCCACTCCATTTGTTGAACTTATCTGAAATATACTAGATGAAAACATTAGTCCAACAAGAGATATGTTGACATTAATTACCAAAATCACCCAGGGAGCACTTGTGCTTTCAGGTTGCACGCCCGCCACCATGTTCGGACACTAGACGGACCGCACCGCCTCCAGCCAAGAACACACCTCGCGGCAGATCCTTGCGCTATTTGGGCGGATGCAATGGATTCCCAACGAAAGGAGTCTGAGTGCTGCCGTCGGGCAGCCTCCTCCCGGGAGCGGTGGAGTGCAAGCCGGACGGTCGTCTCCTCCTCGTGGCTGCGTGGAATGAGCCCGGGGTCGACGGATCTGGAGGTGTAGGACTCAAATCCGCTAACCACCATGCCAGAGAAGGTCGGAGATCGTCAGGCGGGAGATTGGGTGGTGGAGCGGAGTGAAGGGGAGTGAAGTGGAGTGAGTGGCTAGAGTTTGGTCCGGGGAGCGAATAAGGATGGTTATATGTGGTGTCGGATGGGCCAGAGTGAGCCGGATCCGATGTGGCGGACGTGCCCAGTCACGTCCAGGTCGCCCATATGCGCCTCATATTTGGGCTAGATATGAGGGGAGTCGGTCAGCCCGGGTGGTTGAGGACGGTTTGAGGCGACCGTCTGGGTCGTTTTTTTACCAATCACTGAACGGGTCGTCTGCCCGGGTCATATGGTGGGGGTTAGGGTGTCCGACTGTAGACGCTCTTACACTTGGAACTCGAGGTAGTTTTTTTTAACATGAAAAGATTTTACTCATCTAGAAACATTTTTCAGAGAGAAGAGTGAAGGGACTCACATTGAATAATGGGAGAACATCTGTCACTGGACATTGACCTGAACTTGAAGACATGCACCTAACATCTAAAGATCTAGATGAACTTTGAGAACTAACCGGGCGTGATGATGAGCTTTTACATTGAAGCACCTATTAACATGAGCTACCCTAGTTGGATAGAAAACTGTAGACTGTTGAATAGCTGCAAGAAGTGGTCTGATGACCCAATGAAATGCAATGTTGAATAACTGCAAACTGTTGTATTTGATGCCTCCAAAGCCAATATCACGGAATCTGTGAAAAAGTTAATTCCTATATGCGAAGCTTTTCAGCCAACATGGTCGTTAGAAGCAGGCCAAAAGTTTCTACTTGAAGAGAAGATGTTGCTGGTGGAGATAAGGCTGAAGCATGCAACCATTTAAAGTACTGGTTGGTATCAGTTTTGATGATGATTCCTATGCCCGCTAGTGCTGAATCCATGCCCCTTTCAATCTCCCAAGCCGCGTCATAGAAAATGGCAGTACTTGCAGCAGAAGATGGGTCTTTTTGTGTCCCTATTTGTTGTACTGCAGAGCAGGTAGAGTGGTGATCTGCAAAGGACTCCATCTTCTCAAATTTAGCGCCCTGCATAATTGCATTAGCAACTGGCTTGCTTTCCATAAGCACCACAAAAAGGATATAAACTGGTGAGGCTGTGATACGTCTCTGATACGTCTCCATCGTATCTACTTTTCCAAACTCTTTTGCCCTTGTTTTGGACTCTAATTTCCATGATTTGAATGGAACTAACCTGGACTGATGCTGTTTTAAGCAGAATTGCCATGGTGTTATTTTTATATAGAAATCAAAGTTCTCGGATTGACCTGAAAATTTACGGAGAATTTTTGTGGAATATATAAAAAACCTAGGGGAGAAGTATACCAGAGGGGGGCCACCCAAAGGCCACAAGCCCTGCGGGCGTGCCTCCCAGGCTTGTGGGGCCCCTGGACCGACTACAACCCTAACTCCAACTCCATATATACCTATTCATGGAGAGAAAAAATCTGAGAGAAGGATTCGTCGCGTTTTACGATACGAAGCATCCGCCGCCTCTTGTTCTTCATCGGGAGGGCTGATCTGGAGTCCGTTCGGAGCTTTGGAGAGGGGCATCCGTCGCCATCGTCATCATCAACCTTCCTCCATCACCAATTTTATGATGCTCACCGCCGGGAGTGAGTAATTCCACCGTAGGCTTGCTGGACGGTGATGGGTTGGATGAGATTTATCATGTAATCAAGTTAGTTTTGTTAGGGTTTGATCCCTAGTATCCACTATGTTCTGAGATTGATGTTGCTTGACTTTGCTATGCTTAATGCTTGTCACTAGGGCCCGAGTGCCATGATTTCAGATCTGAACCTATTATGTTTTCATGAATATATGTGTGTTCTTGATCCAATCTTGCAAGTTGTAGACACCTATTATGAGTTATGATCCGCATACCCCAAGGTGACAATAATTGGGATTCTTTCCAGTGATTACCATAGTTTGAGGAGTTCATGTATTCACTAAGTGCTAATGCTTTGTTCTGGTTCTCTATTAAAAGGAGACCTTAATATCCCTTAGTTTCCATTAGGACCCCGCTGCCATGGGAGGGTAGGACAAAAGATGTCATGCAAGTTCTTTTCCATAAGCACGTATGACTATATACGGAATACATGCCTCCATTACATTGATGAATTGGAGCTAGTTCTATGTCACCCTAGGTTATGACTGCTACATGATGAATATTATCTAACACAATTATCCATCACTGATCCAATGTCTACGAGCTTTTCACATGTTGATCTTTGCTAAGTTACTTTGTCGTTGTTGCTGTTACGATAACTACAAAACTGCTACTGTTACTTTGCCATCATTATCGTTACTTCCATACTAGTATGATACTAAATATTTTGCTGCAAATACTAAGTCTTCCAGGTGTGGTTGAATTGACAACTCAACTACTAATACTCATGAATATTGTTTGGCTCCCCTTGTGCTGAATCAATAAATTTGGGTTGAATACTCTACCCTCGAAAACTGTTGCGATCCCCTATACTTGTGGGTTATCAAGACCTTTTTGTGGCGCCGTTGCTGGGAGCATAGCTCTATTTGCCGAGTCACTTGGGATTTATATCTGTTGATCACTATGAGGAATCTGAAAGATACCAGAACCAGGATTTTCCCCTCTACAACGAGGGAATATAGTTGTGCTGGTTGTGTTTTCAGGGAATGAACTATTGAACAAGCCGAAGTATTATTGAATAATATATTGAGTAATGATAATAATTGGACTCTTCCCAAACTACCGCCTAAGAAACTCCGAAGAAGAGGGGTATTCTATTTCTCCATCCTGTAGATATGCAAGAGGCACTATGAAACAAAATGGTATTAAAGATGAAGATGTTAAGAATTTACCACCTATCGAAGAAATACATGGTCTTAATACTCCGACATAGGTAGTAGAGGTAAATCCTCTCTATAGATTTGATGAAGGTGATATTCCTTATAATAAATCTTCTAGTCAATGCTTGGATGAATTTGATAACTTTATTGTTAAGCAAGAAAACTTCAATGCATATGTTAGTAGACAGTTGAAACGAAATGCTTATATGATTGAATCCTTGGGTGATTATATGTTTAGAACTGTTAATGATCTCAAGGTTGTTAGTAAACATGCTTCCATGGTAAAAAAAACTCAAGTAGAACAAGTTCTCAAAGCACAAAATGTTTTTCTTAATGAGATGAACAATAAGATGAATGATCATGCTGTTAGAGTTATGACTAGAGGTGGTAAAATGACTCAGGAACCTTTGTAGCCTGAGGGCCATCCTAAAAGTGAACAAGATTCTCAGAGAACTAATACTGATGCACCTAGTCCTTCTAAAAATAAAAAGAATGATGATAGGACTTTGCATGCTTCTAGTGAACCTATTGTAGACACACCCGAGAATGCAAATGATATATCTATTTCTCATGCCGAGACACAATCTGGTGATGAACATGAACCTAGTAATAATGATAATGATGATGTTCATGTTGATACTCAACCTAGTAATGATAATGATGTTGAGATAGAACCTGCTGTTGATCTTGATAACCCACAATTTAAGAATAAAAGATATGATAATAGATACTTCATTGCTAGGAAACTGATAACCCACAAGTATAGGGGATCGCAACTGTTTTCGAGGGTAGAGTATTCAACCCAAATTTATAGATTCGACACAAGGGGAGCCAAAGAATATTTGAAGGTATTAGCAGCTGAGTTGTCAATTCAACCACACCTGGAGATTAATTATCTGCAGCAAGTAATCAGTAGCACAGTAATATGATGTAGCGACCCGACCTCAGATGGTCAAGTCTACGTGCTACATGTCATCCTGGATCGGTAATCTTGACACACATTACTCGAAGGATTTATAACAGAGTAGCAATCACACACTTATTACATCGAATGTCTCAAAAGAGAACTTATTACAATAATATGGCTTAAGGCCATCTAATGCGATAACAGCGGAAGGCTTGGAAGATAAAGTGAGTCCATCAACTCCAACGACATAACTGAGCTGCACGGCAACGACCTACAATCCTTACTCCTTGTTTGAAAAGTCTGCAACATAAAATGTTGCAGCCCGAGAACGGGTCAGCACATGGAATATGCTGGCAATGTAACACGTAGAGAGTAATAAAAGAATAAGCTATACTACATGCATATATGGCTGGTGGAAAGCTCTATGGTTATAGTTTTGCAAAAAGCCAATTTTTCCCTACATCAAAGGAATAAATTTTACTTTAACTATCATGGCGGTTGAAACATCATTGAGAAGGTATAACCCCAACTCAATCCCAATTAAAGTGATTAATAACCCAGCAATATTAATTTAGAGTGATGAGATACATGTGAATACTCAAGTACTAGATACTCAAAATTGTCCATAACCGGGGACACGGCTAACCATGATTAGATTGTACACTCTGCAGAGGTTTGCGCACTTTTCCCCACAAGACTCGATCGCCTCCGTTGGTTTTCTCGCACTGCATGGTGTTTGAGAGACGGATGACCGAGACACAGTCTTTCAGAAACATTAACTCTCTACTCCGGATAGATAATACCAAACCTATAAAACCCACTACCTGCTGATCTACCTCTTCGAAAGCTTCACGTAACTTACTCAACTATGCTAGAGCCCATAATAGCTTGTGGCTGCACACGGAAGTTTCTAGCATGAATAATCTCAGTTCCCTTTGAGCCTGGGTGGCGGTCCATAGGAAGATCACACGGATACCCCGGTATTTCCAAAAAAAATAAAACAGACAACACTGGGTTCCCCAGGTGCTTCAATCCACCCAGATGTGTATTTAAGTTGCCACCTTAAAGTAAACCATTAATTAACAATCTCACATTTGTCGTGAATATCTCTCAAACCCAAACCACGTCTACGAGCATAGCATAGCAGTATAAGCATAACGTAGCAGTAACTCCCAAGGGTTTGATAGTAACAGGGCAATAGGTTCCTACCTCACCATCTACTTCCCAACCCACAAATTAATGACATCCTAACCATGCAATGTTTGAGGGTTGAACTAATGCATAAAAACTGGGTATGAAAAGATATGATCAAGTGTTACTTGCCTTGTTGACGATCCGTGAATCCTAGAGACTCGTAGTAACACGCTTCGCACTCCGGGAATTCTATCGCAAGCAAACAATACATACATAAGCAATAAACAAAGATGCACAAATGAAACTTCAACTGAAAGAGGTTGACCGGAGAGTTCAACTTAAGAACTCCGGTTTGCGAAAAAAATCAGACCAAACGAAACAACGAAACTCAAACGGCGAGAAAAACAAGATCCGTTTACTAATCTGAACTAGAGTCAAATTTTACAGAGATAAGAACTGGTTTAAGTTGACTATTCGGAAAGAGGGTTTCGAGATGAAACTCCAGGTGCTTGAATCGCCTGATTCCGATAAACGAGCGAAAAGTTATACTAGTTTGAACATTGGTTCAGAAATCAAATTCGGAATAACCGCGGAATAATTCCGATAAACGAAATCAACGAACGTCTAAACGAACGAACGTTCGTTAGCAGAAACTAAACAGCGAACATGTTACGTAAAAGCGAACGAACGGGTGAGCGTTCTCAAAATAAATAAACCGGGAAAAATAAACCGATCTAATAAAAAAGCGGATAGGGTTTTTTATAAAAAAACCAAGGGTTATTTTAGAAAAAAAAAAAACGGCGACGGGCTACCTCCGCGAGGTCGTCCGGCGGGCGGGCGGGCGGGCCAGCGAGGTCCGGCGAGGGGCGGCAAGGGCGGCGGCTCGGCGAGGGGGGGAACGGCGACGGCGCGGGAGGCGGCGGCCAAGGCGGCGGCGGCGGCTCGGCTCGGGCTTCCCAGGTCCAGGCGAGGCGGCGGTGGCGTTGGTGGCGGTGGTGGCTAAGGGAGAGGGGCTATTTAAAGAGGGAGGGAGGTGGCTTGGAGGAGGGCAAGGCGGCGGGAGGAGTCCGGCTCGGACTCGAGTCCAGCTGGTGTGGCAGCAGCTGTGTGATGAAGGGGCGGGCTTGGCTTGGGCCGGCCTGCTCGGCTGGGCCGTTAGCCCAGTCGGGCGGGGTTTCTTTCTTTTTTTTAACATTTCGCCGAAAATTTATAAAAATCCTAGAAAAATAAATAAAAATCTAAAAATTCCAAAACAAGTTTTCTTTGCCTAAATAAAATATTTAGAACAAGATGAACTTCTCCTGGCCCCTAAAATGCAAAATTTTAAACATATGCAAATTTTTCACTAGGCAAATAAAATTCCAAATAAGTAAAATAAAATCCCAAAAATGATTTTAACATTTTTCCTCCGGTATTTCAATTAGTTTTGGAGAAGTCATATTATCTCCTCTCGTTTATTTTAACTTGAAATATTTTTCCGGAGAGAAAATAATAAAATCAATATCCTCGTCTTTCATTATTTGATAAAATTCAAATATGAAAATCAAAAATCCCCAACTCTCTCCGAGGGTCCTTGAGTTGCTTAGGATTTCGAGGATAGCAAATGAATATGCAATAAAATATGATATGCATGGATGACCTATGTATAACATGCCAAATTGAAAATTTGGGATGTTACAAACCTACCCCTTAAGATGAATCTAGTCCTCGAGATTCGGGTTAACTAGAAAATAGGTGCGGATGGTCCTTGCGAATATCATCTTCTCGCTCCCGGTGGCTTCCTCCTCGGTGTGGTGGCTCCTTGAACTTTACAAAACTTGATAACTTTCTGCGAGTGACTCGGTGTCAAATCCAAAATCTTTACGGTTTCTCCTCATAAGTCAAATTACTATCCAATTGTATCGCCTCCGAGAACTTTGTATCCTTTAACGGTATGTCGGCCATCTCGGTGTGGCACTTCTTGATTGTGATCGTGAAACACATCGTGAACTCCGACAGTCCTTGGGTAACTCCGGTTTGTAGGCAACTTCTCCCATTCGTTCCAAAACACGACACGGCCCTACAAATCTTGGGGCTAACTTTCCCTTTACTCCAAAACGTTTCCTCCCCTCGGGGTGATACTCATGAATAGGCTCATCTCCGATTTCATAGGTTACTTCCTTGCGTTTTGAATCTGCGTAACTCTTACATCTAGACCGAGCAATCTTTAGTCTGCTCTCGATCTGTTTAACCTTCTCCTCTCGAGTCTTTGATCAAATCTGGTCCAAACAACCGACGGTCTCCGACCTCATCCCACATCAAGGGTGTTCTACACTGCGTCCGTCTGAGCTTGAGCGGTGCCATCTTCAAACTGGCACGGTAGCTGTTGTTATATGAGAATTCTGCGACGGTAAATTGTCATCCCAACTAGATCCATAATCTAGTGCATGGGCTCTTAACATATCCTCCGAATCTGGTTAACTCTCTCTGTTTGTCCATCCGTGCATGGGTGGAGCGTGGTACTAAACTCCATCTGGTACCCAAAGTCCGTGTAGTTGATGCCAAAACTTTGAAGTAAACTGTGTTCCTCTATCTGATACGATGCTCCTCGGAACTCCATGCAAACATACGATCCTGGTCATATATATCTTGGCCAACTTGGCACTTGTATAAGTTGTTTTCACTGGGATGAAGTGAGCTACTTTGGTCAACCGATCCACTACTACCCATATTGAATCATATCCTGCTTTGGTTCTGGGTAATCCGGTGATAAAATCCATGCCAAGTTTGTCCCACTTCCATTCGGGTATTGGCATAGGCTGCAACAATCCTGCTGGCTTTTGATGCTCTGCCTTCACTCTCTGACATACATCGCAAACGGCTACATACTCGGCAATATCCTTCTTCATACCAGTCCACCAGAAACGTTCCTTCAAATCCAAATACATCTTGGTGTTTCCGGGGTGAATCGAGTATGGTGAGTCATGGGCCTCTTGAAGTATTAACTTCCTGATCTCCGAATTGTTGGGCACATAAATTTGATCCTCAAACCACAACGTATCGTGCTCGTCCTCGCGAAAACCTTTGGCTTTTCCTTTGCCCATCTTTTCCTTTATGTCAGCAATCTCCTTATCCTCCTTTTGAGCGTCTCGAATCTTGTCTAACAAGGTCGACTGAACCTCCATTGTTGCAAGAAAACCTCTTGGAACAATCTCCAACTGAAGTTCCATAATATCCTCTGCTAATTCCTTTGGCAGTCCTCTACCTTCAAGGATATTGGTATAACTCTTCTGACTCAAAGCGTCTGCTACAACGTTGGCCTTTCCTGGATGGTAGTGTAGCTTCATGTCGTAATCCTTTATAAGTTCCAGCCATCTCCTCTGTCTGAGGTTTAACTCCTTCTGTGTGAAAATGTACTTTAAACTCTTATGATCCGTGTACACATCACAGCGGTTTCCCATGAGATAATGTCTCCAGGTCTTCAACGCATGTACTACAGCTGCTAGCTCCAAATCATGCGTGGCATAGTTCAACTCATGAGGCTTCAGTTGTCGTGAGGCATACGAAAAAACTTTTCCGTCCTGCATAAGAACACATCCAAGTCCTAAGCGAGAGGCATCACAATACACTTGAAACTCCTTATGTATATCTGGCAATGTCAGCACTGGGGCTGTAGTCAACCGTTTCTTCAACTCTTGGAAACTTGTCCCGCAATCCTCTGTCCATTTGAACTTGGTATCCTTCTTTAGCAATTCTGTCATTGATTTAGCAATCTTGGAAAAAATTTCAATAAATCTCCGATAATATCCTGCCAGTCCAAGGAAACTGCGAATCTCGCTGACTGAAGTGGGTGCCAACCATTCAGTGACTGACTGAATTTTACTGG
Source organism: Aegilops longissima (assembly GCA_021605205.1). Classification (NCBI taxonomy): domain Eukaryota; kingdom Viridiplantae; phylum Streptophyta; class Magnoliopsida; order Poales; family Poaceae; genus Aegilops; species Aegilops longissima. The sequence continues at coordinate 152,310,720 of CM038679.1, forward strand.
GATCTACTGCTATACCTTCTCCGGATATAACATGCCCAAGAAATCCAACTTCCTTCAACCAAAACTCGCACTTGCTGAATTTGGCATATAACTGGTGTTCCCTGAGTTTCTCAAGAACCAAACGTAGGTGTTCTGCGTGCTCCTCTTCGTTCTTCGAGTAAACCATAATATCATCGATAAACACCACAACAAACTTGTCCAAATACTCCATGAACACTTTGTTCATCATACTCATGAAATAGGCAGGGGCGTTAGTCAGTCCAAACGACATGACCGTATACTCATATAATCCATATCGTGTGGTGAATGCTGTCTTTGGTATATCCTTCTCTCGGATCTTCAACTGATGGTATCCTGATCGTAGATCAATCTTAGAAAACACCTTAGCTCCTTGCAACTGATCAAACAGATCATTAATCATCGGTAAGGGATACTTGTTCTTTATCGTTACTTCATTCAGAGCTCGGTAATCAACAACCATCCGTAGGGATTTATCCTTCTTCTCCACCAAAAGTACTAGAGCTCCCCAAGGTGATGAACTTCTACGAATGTAACCTTTCTCCAATAACTCCTTGATCTGCTTCTTAATTTCCTCCAGATCATTTGTGGGCATCCGATAGGGTCTCTTTGAGATTGGCCCTGTACCTGGTATTAGTTCTATCAGAAACTCGATGTCTCGATCCGGTGGCATGCCTGGTAACTCTTCTGGAAAAACATCTGGATAATCCTTCACTCTGGTACTTCCTCTTGTACGACTCCGTGAGGGTATTCACTTAGCTCCTCCTAGGCACATGCCTAGATACATATAATCCTTTTTCCCTCCGGGGTGGTAAGATAAATTGACTTGCTAGCACAGTCAATACTTCCTCCAAACTTTGACATCCAATCCATACCTAATATCACATCCAATCCTTGCGACTCCAAGATAATTAGGTCAGACGAAAAAACATGCGTGCCAATGATTAGGGGTATCTGGGTGCACCATCTGCTAGCCATGTACTCTGCTCCAGGTGAGCTCACTAAAAGAGGGGTCCTAAGGGTCCGGGTTGGTAACTTAAACTTATCCACAAATCCCCTTGATATGTATGAATGCGATGCACCAGTATCGAAAAGAACAATAGCGGTAAATGAGTGAACCATAAACTTACCTATTACCGCGTCCGGCTGTTCTTCAACTTCCTCCACGTTAACGTGGTTCACTTGTCCTTTGTTGAATGGATTGGGCTTCTTCCCAGCGCTCCCATTTCCGTTTCCATTCTTTCCTTCAGGGCAGTCATTGGCATAGTGCCCAGTCTTCCCGCACTTAAAGCAAACAACTTGGCTCAAGTCTCTCTTGGCGGGTGTAGCTGGGTTTGAGCGATTCTGATTATTGTTGGCTGCATTTCCATTCCCATTCTTCGCACCATTATGCGATCCTCCTCCAGTATGGTTATGTCCTCCATGGTTATGAACTAGTCCTCCCGAGTTCGGGGTTAAGAGAGGTTTCTGGTGAGCTCCTGAGTTATACTTCCCTTGTCCATACTTCCTCTTTCGATTCTCAATTTGCTGCTGCTTTCCTTCAACCATTAGGGCCTTATCTACCAACTCCTGGTAGTTGTTGAAAGTTGCCACCGTCAGCTGCATACTCATCTCATCATTCGGTCCTTCCATAAACTTCTCTTGCTTCGCGGCATCCGTGGCCACATCATCAGGGGCATAGCGTGATAACTTGCTAAACTCATCCACGTACTGGGCCACAGTACGGTTCCCCTGGCATAAGTTGCGGAACTCACGCTTCTTTATCTGCATGGCTCCAGTTGAAACATGGGCCGTGCGAAAAGCTTGTTGGAACTGGTCCCAAGTGACATTGGCTATAGGAAAAGTAGTCGTGTAATTCTCCCACCATGCGGCTGCTAGTCCATCCAATTGATGTGCGGCAAAGCGCACTCTTTCAGCATCCGTGCAACCTGCGGTGGTTAACTCCTTCAATACGGCGTAACCGGTCATCGCAACTATTGGCTCGGTGCTCTTTGGAAAACACCGCGGTTGTAACCTCGAAAACGGGCTAAATTGTCCCTTGGCGGCGGGTTGTTGTTGTTGTTGTTGTTTTTGTTGTTGGCATTGCCCTGGTTACGAACTAGCAATTGCATCAAGGCATTCGATGTTGGATCAATCGAGTGAGCTCGGTGGGAAAACAAAACCGGGTCACGTCTGGAGGCATCGATGGTTTAGATGGGGGAGATTAGAAATAGAAAGAGGTCTAGTGAGAAAACACTACCCATATGCACATGAGGCAAACACACATTCATTCAATCAAGCAAGCAAGGGCATACAAAACTATCTAGGACTATCGCATAAGTGCTCAACTACTACTAGTTACATGGGGGTAATACTACTATTATATGGTGGTCATCTAGAAATTTTGATCGGTGGAAGACTCCATGATGTCTGCTCCAGCTTCGTCTTCATAGTCATCATCACTTGGATCTGAGTCGGTGTCATCGATGATGATGTAGTTGTCTGGACAAGCGGGGTCTTCTTCCTCTTCTTACTCCTCTTCCTTGGGTGCTGGTCCTCCCATGAAGACTCCAATCTTCTTGACTAGGTCGTCGTTCTTCTCCAGTAGTATCTTGATTTCTTCCTCATATCCATCGCGTGTAGACTTGAGTTCTTCCTCCAATTCGATGATCTTAGTTTTCGCCTTCTTCAAATCCAGCATGTCTGCGCACATTTGGTTCTCTTGACGTCGAATGTGCTGGTTTAGCTCCTGGATGTAAGCTGCAATGGATCTATCCTTCTTGGTGCTAATTACTTACCATTGCTCGTCTCGGCGCCCACATATTTGGTATATGGTGTCTTTAAGCTCCTTATTGTAGACTTCTCCAATGCGTCCCATGGTAATGTGAGCTGCCATACTCTTTCCCAAACTCCATGTTGGTGCATTGAAAACACATACTATGGGCTCCGTGCTTGGTGCAAGCGTCCTTCCGGAACTAGAGCTTGAATCTTCCAGCATTCTTCTTACGGTAAGGTGGTGTTATCGTCCGGTGAAGCTTGGTATTCAATATTCAGGTACCTAGTGACTTCCTTCAAGTGGCGTCCAAAGGTGTGTCTTCATCCGGTTGGGCAAACTTGTACTTCATCTCCGTCATCCTAAAGAGTGGAAAAATGGAGAGGGTCAGAAATGAGTAGAGAGGAGTGACCTATGGTTTTATCTTAGTGGTCGTGTCCTACACTCAGCGTGTGCTCGATACCATCTTGTACCGACCGACCTCGGATGGTCAAGTCTATGTGCTTCATGTCATCCCTGGATCGGTAATCTTGACACACACGATTACTCGAAGGATTTATAACAGAGTAGCAATCACACACTTATTACATCGAATGTCTCAAAGAGAACTTATTACAATAATATGGCTTAAGGCCATCTAATGCGATAACATGGAAGGCTTGGAAGATAAAGTGAGTCCATCAACTCCAGCGGCATAAGCGAGCTGCACGGCAACGACCTACAATCCTTACTCCTTGTTTGAAAAGTCTGCAACATAAAATGTTGCAGCCCGAGAACGGGTCAGCACATGGAATATGCTGGCAATGTAACACGTAGAGAGTAATAAAAGAATAAGCTATACTACATGCATATATGGCTGGTGGAAAGCTCTATGGTTATAGTTTTGCAAAAAGCCAATTTTTCCCTACATCAAAGGAATAAATTTTACTTTAACTATCATGGCGGTTGAAACATCATTGAGAAGGTATAACCCCAACTCAATCCCAATTAAAGTGATTAACAACCCAGCAATATTAATTTAGAGTGATGAGATACATGTGAATACTCAAGTACTAGATACTCAAAATTGTCCATAACCGGGGACACGGCTAACCATGATTAGATTGTACACTCTGCAGAGGTTTGCGCACTTTTCCCCACAAGAATCGATCGCCTCCGTTGGTTTTCTCGCACTGCATGGTGTTTGAGAGACGGATGACCGAGACACAGTCTTTCAGAAACATTAACTCTCTACTCCGGATAGATCATACCAAACCTATAAAACCCACTACCTGCTGATCTACCTCTTCGAAAGCTTCACGTAACTTACTCAACTATGTTAGAACCCATAATAGCTTGTGGCTGCACACGGAAGTTTCTAGCATGAATAATCTCAGTTCCCTTTGAGCCTGGGTGGCGGTCCATAGGAAGATCACACGGATACCCCGGTATTTCCAAAAAAAATAAAACAGACAACCTTTGGGTTCCCCGGTGCCTCGATCCACCCAGATGTGTATTTAAGTTGCCACCTTAAAGTAAACCATTAATTAACAATCTCACATCTGTCGTGAATATCTCTCAAACCCAAACCACGTCTACGAGCATAGCATGGCAGTATAAGCATAACGTAGCAGTAACTCCCAAGGGTTTGATAGTAACAGGGCAATAGGTTCCTACCTCATCATCTACTTCCCAACCCACAAATTAATGACATCCTAACCATGCAATGCTTGAGGGTTGAACTAATGCATAAAAACTGGGTATGAAAAGATATGATCAAGTGTTACTTGCCTTGCTGACGATCCGTGAATCCTAGAGACTCGTAGTAACACGCTTCGCACTCCGGGAATTCTATCGCAAGCAAACAATACATACATAAGCAACAAACAAAGATGCACAAACGAAAATTCAACTGAAAGAGGTTGACCGGAGAGTTCAACTTAAGAACTCCGGTTTGCGAAAAGAATCAGACCAAACGAAACAACGAAACTCAAACGGCGAGAAAACAAGATCCGTTTACTAATCTGAACTAGAGTCAAATTTTACAGAGATAAGAACTGGTTTAAGTTGACTATTTGGAAAGAGGGTTTCGAGATGAAACTCCAGGCGCTTGAATCGCCTGATTCCGATAAACGAGCGAAAAGTTATACTAGTTTGAACATTGGTTCAGAAATCAAATTCGGAATAACCGCGGAATAATTCCGATAAAAGAAATCAACGAACTTCTAAACGAACGGACGTTCGTTAGCAGAAACTAAACGACGAACATGTTCGTAAAAATGAACAAACGGGTGAACGTTCTCAAAATAAATAAACCGGGAAAAAAATAAACCGATCTAATAAAAAAACGGCTAGGGTTTTTTTTATAAAAAACCGAAGGGTTATTTTAGAAAAAAGAAAAATCGGCGACGGGCTACCTCCGCGAGGTCGTCCGGGGCGGGCGGCGGGTCCGGGCGAGGTCCGGCGAGGGCGGCTAGGGCGGCGGCTCGGCGATGGGGAACGGCGACGACGCTGGAGGCGGCGACGGCGGCCAAGGCGGCGGCTCGGCTCGGGCTTCCCGGTCCCAAGGCGGCGGCGGTGGCGTTGGTGGGCGGTGGTGGCTAAGGGAGAGGGAGGGCTATTTAAAGAGGGAGGGAGGTGGCTTGGAGGAGGGGGCAAGGCGGCGGGAGGAGTCCGCGTGGCGCGCAGCAGGCACAGCTGTGTGGGGCGGCGCTGGCTTGGGCCGGGCCTTGCTGGCCGGGCCGTTGCCCGATCGAGGCGTGGTTTTTTTTTAAACATTCCACTAAAATTTATAAAAATCCTAGAAAAATAAATAAAAATCTAAAAATTCCAAAACAAGTTTTCTTTGCCTAAATAAAATATTTAGAACAAGATGAACTTCTCTTGGCCCCTAAAATGCAAATTTTAAACATATGCAAATTTTTCACTAGGCAAATAAAATTCCAAATAAGTAAAATAAAATCCCAAAAATGATTTTAGCATTTTTCCTCCGGTATTTCAATTAGTTTTGGAGAAGTCATATTATCTCCTCTCGTTTATTTTAACTTGAAATATTTTTCCGGAGAGAAAAATAATAAAATCCAATATCCTCGTCTTTCATTATTTGATAAAATTCAAATATGAAAATCGAAAAATCCCCAACTCTCTCCGAGGGTCCTTGAGTTGCTTAGGATTTCGAGGATAGCAAATGAATATGCAATAAAATATGATATGCATGGATGACCTATGTATAACATGGCAAATTGAAAATTTGGGATGTTACATATGATAGTTTTGATAGTAGTGACAGGAGCAACGGTAACAGTAACAGCGATAGCAGTAATTTTGTAGCAAGTGTAACAGTGGTGATAGCAGTAGTAACTTAGCAGAAACAATATAAGATAGATTCGTAGGCATTGGATAGGTGACTTGTTGGATGATATTCATCATGTGACAGCTGTAACCTAGGGCGATACGGCACTAGCTCCAGTTCATCGATAATGTAGGCATGTATTCCGTAAATACTTATACGTGCTTTATTAAAAGAACTTGCATGACATCTTTTGTCCTACCCTCCCGTGGCAGCGGGGTCCATATTGGAAACTAAGGGATATTAATGCCTCCTTTTAATAGAGAACCGGAACAAAGCATTAACACATAGTGAATACATGAACTCCTCAAACTACGATCATCACCGAGAGTGGGCCCGGTTGTTGTCACTCCGAGGTTGTCGGATCATAACCGTAGTAGGCGACTATAACTTGCAAGATCGGATCTAAAACATGGATATAATGATGAATTCATAAATGGTTCAGATCTGAGTTCATGGCACCCAGGCCCAAAGTGACAAGCATTAAGCATAGCAAAGTCATAGCAACATCAATCTAAGAACATAGTGGATACTAGGGATCAACCCCCTAACAAAACTAACTTGATTACATGATGAATCTCATCCAACTCCTCACCGACCAGCAAGCCTAAGAAGGAATTACTCACTCCCGGTGAGGAGCATCATAGAATTGGCAATGGAGATTGATTGGTGATGACGAAGAACGAAGATCCCCCTCTCCGGAGCCCCATACGGACTCCAGATCTGCCCTCTCAAGGAAGAACAGGGCTTTGCGGCGGCTCTGTCTCGTGGATCGCGATAATTCTTTCTCTCTGATTTTTTTTCTAGAAATATGTGATTTTATAGTATCAGGGGGTCGTCAGCGGGGCCACCAGGTGGGTACAACCCACCTGGGCGCGCCAGGAGAGGGGCGCACACCCTGGTGGGTTGTGCGCAACCAGGGGCCCCTCTCTGGTGGGTCTTGGCTCCAGAAATTATTATTATTGATATAAAAAATCCTCGCAAAGTTTCGTTCCATTCCGAGAACTTTTATTTCTGCACAAAAACAACACCATGGTAGTTCTGCTGAAAACAGCGTCAGTCCGGGGTTAGTTTCATTCAAATCATGCAAATTAGAATCCAAAACAAGAGGAAAAGCAAGAGAAAAAGTAGATAAGTTGGAGACATATCAACTCCCCCAAACTTAAACCTTTGCTTGTCCTCAAGCAACTCAGTTGATAAATTGAAAGTGATAAAGAAAAACTTTTACGAACTCTTTTGCTCTTGTTTGCATAAATAAGCTTAAACAGCACCCAGGTTTTCAGCCAACATTATAACTAACCTTGTCACCAATAAATCTTAAAGATTATAATGACTCATATCAATGACATAATCAGCTAGCGAGCAATAATAAGATATCTCAAACAACAACATGTTGTCAAAACAACCATGTTATAATATGACAATAGTGGTATCTCGCTAGCCCTTTCTGAGACCGCAAAACACAAATGCAGAGCACCTCCAAAGTTCAAGCAGCGACTAAACATTGTAATTCATGGTAGGAAAGATCTAGTCATGATGCACCCAACATTAGCTATACACAATGCATAAATCATGACAGCTGTGCTCTACTCAGTTTCTGGCGCTTGTTTTTAGAAGGTGATGACACAAATAAAAGTAAATAGAAAGTCCCTTCGCAGAGGGAAGCAGTGATTTGCAGTGGTGCCAGAGCTCAATTTTTAAAACTGAGATAAATGATATTTTGAGACATGCCCCCTTCTTATCCACTTCACGACCATCAGTTATCAACATCTTCCATTCTAAGCACGCTAGTGGCGGTTCCCAAGCAGTAAAAGTAAAGGTTTTGACTCCATTGGGAGTTTTTGTTTGATTATTTAAGAGATGAACTCTTCTTCATATTTGCAGTTTGGGACTGGGCATCCCTATTACCGCCCATTTCCTCGTGCGATGGCGAGTGAATAAACACTAGACCTGAGGATAACCCGCTTAGCACGGAAGATATCGACCACCTCCTGTCGTTCCATGAACGATCCAGGCACACAAAACGGATATTTTTTTAGAAGTTTTTAGAGGTGGCACATGAAAATTTACTTAGGACGGCAGGGTAATACCGTATATGGGTAGGTATGGTGGACTCATCTGGAATAACTTTGGGTTCAAGGTTTTTGATGTACAAGCAGAATTCCCACTTAGTACAGGCGAAGGCTAGCAATTAAGATTGGGAAGCGGCTAGTTAGAGAGCAACAATGATCATAACCAGGCATTATGCATAAGTAACATTGGACACTAACATGAGTAGGATATGAACACCATGAACATAAATATTATAGAGGCTATGTTGGTTCTGATTCAACTACATGCATGAACGTGTACCAAGTCAAGCCACTCGAACATTTAGAGGAGGATACCATATCATCATACTACATCACAATCATTTTAACGCTATGTTGATATCCAAGACAAATCATTATTAACTCCCAGCTTCTTATGCATGGCATGAGAAAATATAATATCTAATTCTCATTGCAAACATGTTTAATCATAATGGGCTGAAGCCTGGATACTAGGTTAAACATATTTACACAAATAGAACAAGTCGAGTTCATACCAATTTCTCTTTGCCACAGCCAGTTCATCGAATATCGTCATTATTGCCTTTCACTTGCATGACCGAATGATATGAAAATAATAATAGTGCAAGAGTGCCGTGGACTAAGCTGGAATCTGCAACATTTTATTTAACAGGAGAAGACAAGGTAAAATGGGCTCTTTATTAGTTCAACAGTTATTCATATGAGAGCCACTCAACATTTTCATTGGGGTCTTCCCCTCGGTACAACTTTAATAAAAAGAAAAGAAATTAAGAGAAACACACTAAAATATTTTTGGAGTTTTTGGTATTCTTGAACAAGCAAATAAAAGGGAAAAGCAAAAACGAGAAAAAGTATTTACACTGGAAAGCTCCCAACAAGCAAAAGAAGAACAAGGAAATCTTTTTGGATTTTTTCTTTTTAGTACTACTACTAAGCATGCATAGAAAGCAAATTACTACAACTATTTTTTTGGTTTTTCTAAAGTTTTTCAAACACACAAGAAGAAAGTAAGAAAATAAATCTAAGCATGGATGATACAATGAAAAAGTGTGAACACCGACAAATAGAATAATATGTGAATATGAATATAATGTCGGTGAGAAACACGTACTCCCCCAAGCTTAGGCTTTTGGCCTAAGTTGGTAATCGATCAGTAGCCTGGAGGGTAGTAGTCGGCATGGTAGCTCACAGAGGCTCTTGGTGTGGATGCCTCGGCATGCCGTGCCACCACCACTGATGTGCTATGAGCTCGGGCCTCGCTCTCAAGAACAAAATATCTTTCTTTGCTATTATAATCAAAGAGAGCATGTCATGCAAATATGTGTCCACAACATGTGATTGGTTAAACAAAAAATTATAAGTGAAGTTATCAGCCCTTCCCTTGAGAATCTCATGATCTTTTAAGGAATCAAAATCTAAATACCGAGTGGGTAGGATAGGATCAAAGGGCAAAGGTGAAACATCTAGCCCTCATGCTAGAAGTGTGGCATAAATTCCACCATAAAACCAACCACTTTTGGTGTTATGCTGAAGTCTACGTGCAACAATCGCTCCAAGGTTATAATTCCTTTCACCAGTGAGAGCGGTGTGAATGAGGCTCAAGTCTGGCGCACAAAGTATGCTACAGTCTTGCTTGCTTACTATGCATTTCCCGTTAAATAATGTAAAGTATTGAATTACGGGAAAGTGAATGCTCTTTATTCTTTCTCGTCTCACTCCCCTACCTTCACCGTAACAAAGGCTAATCAAGAAAGGCTCAAACTCATCCTTTGATGTCGCATCAAGCGAACCCCAAAATGGAAGTTTGCAATGCTAAGCAAAATTCTCTAGTGGAATAGTAAATGGTTCATCATAAAGCATAAAAGACACCCTAGACTCACGTGGAAAATATTTAAATCCTTTGACAAATGATTCAGTGAGAAGATGGCGCTGTTCACACTTATCTGAGAGGTAGGGACCGAGATCAGCATTGTGAACATAATGCTCAAATTCCTCCTTGATGCCCACATGCACCATATATTCATCGCAAGGCCATAAGCATGTTTTGGGGGCGGCATCTCGCGTGGAACTTTCACTTGGTTCAACATAAGACCGGCGAGCAGAACTGTCACTAGAAGATGCCCTCGAGGATCGTCTCCTCGAAGAACTCCTTCCAAATAGGTTCATCATGTTCACGTACAATTTTTCCTATGAACAAAATCTGAATTTTTAGTTCACAAAATTTTCTCAACAAAACTTCACAAAATTGATAGCAACTACTCATAGAGATACATAGAGGCCATAGCAAGCATTCAAACTACTTAGAACGCTAAGAATTCAACATGCAAGCACATCTACAACAGCACCAAGAGTAGCTAATTATTCAAAGTATAAACCACTAAAACAAAAACTAATTGGACAAATGGTGGAGTCACATATCAAGCAACAACCCCCCGAAACAGTTTCGGAAACGGAGCTTCGAGCAAAGAGATCGAAATCCGCGGGCTTGAGCTCAAGAACACGGGAGAGAGAGAGCAATGGGATTTTTTTCCTGGAGGTGAGTGATGATGTAGGCTAAAGAGATAAGTGAGGGGCCCACATGGGGACCACAACCCACTAGGGCGCGCATGGGGGTCCTGGCGCGCCCAGGTGGGTTGTGCCCACCTGGTACACCTCCCTCTGGTATTATTTGCACCAAAAATTCTTAAATATTCAGAAAAAAATCATATAAAATTTTTGATCAACAATATGTCATTCACATATACTTATCAGAAATGCCGTAGTGCTCCCACTCACTTTCTTGTAAATACAGGCTTCACTGCAAGTCTGTATAAAACTATATGCTTTGATCAACTCATCAAAGCGCATATTCCAACTCCGAGATGCTTGCACCAGTCCATAGATGGATCGCTGGAGCTTGCACATTTTGTTAGCACCTTTAGGATTGACAAAACCTTCTTGTTGTATCATATACAACTCTTCTTTAAGAAATCCATTAAGGAATGCAGTTTTGACATCCATTTGCCAGATTTCATAAAATATGGCAATTGGTAACATGATTCAGACAGACTTAAGCATCGCTATGAGTGAGAAAATCTCATCGTAGTCAACACCTTGAACTTGTCGAAAACTTTTTGCGACAATTCGAGCTTTGTAAATAGTAACACTACTATCAGCGTCTGTCTTCCTCATGAAGGTCCATTTATTCTCAATGGCTCACCAATCATTGGGCAAGTCAATCAAAGTCCATACTTTGTTATCATACATGGATCCCATCTCAGATTTCATGGCCTCAAGCCATTTCGCGGAATCTAGGCTCATCATCGCTTCCTCATAGTTCGCAGGTTCGTCATGGTCTAGTAACATGACTTCCAGAACAGGATTACCGTACCACTTTGGTGCGGACCGTTCTCTGGTTGACCTGTGAGGTTCGGTAGTAACTTGATCTGAAGTTTCGCGATCATCATCATTAGCTTCCTCACTAATTGGTGTAGGAATCACTGGAACTGATTTCTGTGATGAACTACTTTCCAATTCGGGAGAAGGTACAATTACCTCATCAAGTTCTACATTCCTCCCACTCACTTCTTTCGAGAGAAAATCATTCTCTAGAAAGGATCCATTCTTAGCAACGAATATCTTGCCTTCGGATCTATGATAGAAGGTGTACCCAACAGTTTCCTTTGGGTATCCTATGAAGACACATTTCAACGATTTGGGTTCGAACTTATCAGGTTGAAATTTTTCCACATAAGTATCGTAGCCCCAAACTTTAAAAAACGACAACTTAGGTTTCTTGCCAAACCACAGTTCATACGGTGTCGCCTCAACGGATTTAGATGGTGCCCTATTAATGTGAATTCAGTTGTCTCTAATGCATAACCCCAAAATGATAGTGGTAAATCGGTAAGAGACATCATAGATCGCACCATATCTAATAAAGTATGGTTATGATGTTCGAACACACTATTTTGCTGTGGTGTTCTAGGTGGCATGAGTTTGTTAAACTATTCCACATTGTTTTAATTGAAGGCCAAACTCGTAACTCAAATATTCACCTCTGCGATCAGATCATAGAAACTTTATTTTGTTGTTACGATGATTCTCCACTTCACTCTGAAATTCTTTGAACTTTTCAAATGTTTCAGACTTTTGTTTCATTAAGTAGATATACCCATATCTGCTCAAATCATCTATGAAGGTCAGAAAATAACGATACCCGCCACGAGCCTCAACACTCATCTGACTGCATACATCAGTATGTATTATTTCCAATAAGTCAGTTGCTCGCTCCAGCGAACGGAGTCTTAGCCATCTTGCCATGAGGCATGGTTCGCAAGCATCAAGTGATTCATGATCAAGTGATTCCAAAAGCCCAACAGCATGGAGTTTCTTCATGCGCTTTACACCAATATGACCTAAACGGAAGTGCCACAAATAAGTTGCATTATCATTATTAACTTTCCATCTTTTGGCTTCAATATTATGAACATGTGTATCACTATGATCGAGATTCAATAAACCATTCACCTTGGGTGTATGACCACAGAAGGTTTTATTCATGTAAACAGAATAACAATTATTCTTTGACTTAAATGAATAACCGTTTTGCAATAAACATGATCCAATCATATTATGCTCAACGCAAACACCAAACAACATTTATTTTAGGTTCAACACTAATCTCGAAGGTAAAGGGAGTGTGCGATGGTGATCTTGTCAACCTTGGAATCACTTCCAACACACATGGTCACCTCGCCCTCAACTAGTCTCTGTTCATTTTGTAACTCCTGTTTCCAGTTACTAATCATAACACTAGCAAGTACACATCAATAACATGTATATCATATATACTTTCACTTTGCCATCCTTCTAATCCGCCAAGTATTTGGGGCAGTTCCGCTTCCAGTGACCATTTTCTTTGCAGTATAAGCACTTAGTTTCAGGCTTGGGTCTAGCTTTGGGCTTCTTCATGGGAGTGGCAACCTTGCAATTCTTCTTGAAGTTACCTTTCTTTACCTTGCCCTTTTACTTGAAACTAGTGGTCTGGTCAACCATCAACATTTGATGCATTTCTTGATTTCTACCTTCGTCGATTTCAGCATCACGAAGAGCTCGGGAATCGTTTTCATCATCCCTTGCATATTATAGTTCATCACGAAGTTCCAGTAACTTGGTGACAGTGACTAGAGAACTCTGTCAATCAGTATCTTATCTGGAAGATTAACTCCCACTTGATTCAAGTGATTGTAGTACTCAGACATTCTGAGAACATGCTCACTGGTTGAGCTATTCTCCTCCATCTTGTAGGAAAAATACTTGTCAGAGGTCGCTTACCTCTTGACTCGGGCATGAGTCTGAAATATCAATTTCAGCTCTTGGAACATCTTATATGCCCCTTGTCGTTCAAAATATATTTGAAGTCCCGGTTCTATGTCGTAAAGTATGGCGCACTAAACTATCAAGTAGTCATCATACCGAGCTTGCCAAATGTTCATAACGTCTGCATCTGCTCCTGCAATAGGTCCGTCACCTAGCGGTGCATCAAGGACATAATTCTTTTGTGCAGCAATGAGGATAATCCTTAGATCATGGACCCAGTCCGCATCATTGCTACTATCATCTTTCAACATAGTTTTTCCCTAGGAACATATCAAAAAAATAAACGGGGAGCTACATCACGAGCTATTGATCTACAACATAGTTATGCAAATACTATCAGGACTAAGTTCATGATAAATTAAAGTTCAATTAATCATATTGCTTAAGAACTCCCACTTAGATAGGCATTCCTCTAATCATCTAAGTGATCACGTGATCCATATCAACTAAACCATGTACGATCATCACGTGAGATGGATAAGTTTTCAATGGTGAACATCATTATGTTGATCATATCTACTATATGATTCACGCTCGACCTTTCGGTCTCAGTGTTCCGAGGCCATATCTGCATATCCTAGGCTCGTCAAGTTCAACCCGAGTATTCTGCGTGTGCAAAACTGGCTTGCACCCATTGTATGTGAACGTAGAGCTTATCACACCCGATCATCACGTGGTTTCTCAGGGAGAACACTTATACCTTGAAATTTTAGTGAGAGATCATCTTATAATGCTACCGCCGTACTAAGCAAAATAAGATGCATAAAGGATAAACATCACATGCAATCAATATAAGTGATATGATATGGCCATCATCATCTTGTGCCTTTGATCTCCATCTCCAAAGCACCGTCATGATCACCATCATCACTGGCTTGGCACCTTGATCTCCATCGAAGCATCGTTGTCGTCTCGCCAACTATTGCTTCTACGACTATCACTACCGCTTAGTGATAAAGTAAAGCAATTACATGGCGATTGCATTTCATACAATAAAGCGACAACCATATGGCTCCTACCAGTTGCCGATAACTCTGTTACAAAACATGATTATCTCATACAATAAAATTTAGCATCATGTCTTGACCATATCACATCACAACATGCCTTACAAAAACAAGTTACACGTCCACTACTTTGTTGTTGCAAGTTTTACGTGGCTGCTACGATCTTAGCAAGAACCATTCTTACCTACGCATCAAAACCACAATGATTTTTTGTCAAGTTTGTTGTTTTAACCTTCAACAAGGACCGGGCGTAGTCACACTCAATTCAACTAAAGTTGGAGAAACAGACACCCACTAGCCATTGTAATGCGAAGCACGCCGGTAGAACCAGTCTCGCGAAGCGTCACGCGTAATGTCGGTATGAGCCGCTTCATCCAACAATAGCGCCAATCAAAGTATGACATCTTTGGTAAGCAAGATGACTATTATCGCCCACAACTCTTTGTGTTCTACTCATGCATATAACATCTACGCATAGACCTGGCTCGGATGCCACTGTTGGGGAACGCAGTATTTCAAAAAAATTCCTACGGTCACGCAAGATCTGTCTAGGAGATGCATAGCAACGAGCGGGAAGTGTGTGTCGACGTACCCTCATACACCAGAAGCGGAAGCGTTAAGTAACGCGGTTGATGTAGTCGAACGTATTCGCGATCCAACGGATCAAGTACCAAACGCACGACACCTCCATGATCTGCACACGTTCAGCTCGGTGACGTCCCTTGTACTCTTGATCCAGCTGAGGCCGAGGGAGAGTTTCGTCAGCACGACGGCGTGATGACGGTGATGATGAAGTTACCGATGCACGACTTTTCCTAAGCACTACAACGATATGACCAAGGTGGAAATCTGTGGAGGGGGGCACCGGACACGGCTAAGACAACTGTCAACTTGTGTGTTCTAGGGTGCCCCTGCCCCCGTATATAAAGGAGCAAGGGGGAGGCCTGACGTCCCTCATAGGGCACACCCCAAGTAGGATTCCAACTAGGAATCCTATTCCTAGTAGGTTTCCAACAAGGGAAGAGAGGGGGAAGGAAGGAGAGGGAGAGGGAAAGAGGGGGGGCGCCGCCCCCTCCTAGTCCAATTCGGACTCCTCAAGGGGGGGGCAGCCCTAGGGGCCCCTCCTCTCTCTCTCTCACATGGCCCATGTTGGCCCATTAGTTCCCCCGGGGTTCCGATAACCACCCGCACTCTGATATTTATCCGGTGACCCCCGGAACTCATCCGGTGTCCTAATAACATCACCCAATATATCAATCTTTATGTCTCGACCATTTTGAGACTTCTCGTCATGTCCGTGATCACATCTGGGACTCCGAACAACCTTCGGTACATCAAAATACATAAACTCATAATACCGATCGTCATCGAACGTTAAGCATGCGGATCCTACTGGTTCGAGAACTATGTAGACATGACCGAGACACATCTTCGGTCAATAACCAATATTGGAACCTGGATGCTCATATTGGCTCCTACAGATTCTGTGAAGATCTTTATTGGTCAAACCGTATAACAACATACGTTGTTCCCTTTGTCATCAGTATGTTACTTTCCCGAGATTTGATCATCGGTATCATCATACCTAGTTCAATCTCATTACCGGCAAGTCTCTTTACTCGTTTCGTAATGCATCATCCCGTGACTAACTCATTAGTCACATTGCTTGCAAGGCTTATAGTGATGTGCATTACCGAGAGGGCCCAGAGATACCTCTCCGACACATAGAGTGACAAATCCCAATCTTGATCTATGCCAAATCAACAAACACCATCGGAGACACCTATAGAGCATCTTTATAATCACCCAGTTACGTTGTGACGTTTGATAGCACACAAGGTGTTCCTTCGGTATTCGGGAGTTGCATAATCTCATAGTCAGGGGAACATGTATAAGTCATGATGAAAGCAATAGCAATAAAACTTAATGATCATAGTGCTAAGCTAACGGATGGGTCTTGTCCATCACATCATTCTCTAATGATGTGATCACGTTCATCAAATGACAACACATGTCTATGGTCAGGAAACATAATCATCTTTGATTAACGAGCTAGTCAAGTAGAGGCATACTAGGGACACTCTGTTTTGTCTTTTTTTTCACACATGTACTAAGTTTCCGGTTAATACAATTCTAGCATGAATAATAAACATTTATCATGATATAAGTAAATATAATTAACAACTTTATTATTGCCTCTAGGTCATATTTCCTTCATTTCTGTGGTATCATTTGGGTTGTAATCAAAACTTGGTCGAGTTGGTGCTGTGTCCCCTACCTGCCTAGCTTATGTGGCGAACTTGTCTCCTGCTAGCATTCAGTCCGCTCTAGTAGTAGTTGCATAACTGCCTGTTTACACTGAGATGTTGTCGGATAATGGTTCTCTATGGTTGGGTTTCTTTAATAAAATAGGAGGAAACCCCCTTTCGATATATAAAAAAAATCAGTGGCACTAGCGGTTCCAAAACATTGCCTCAAATTAATAGTGCCACTAGATTAAGGTGCAAAATAATAACATTACTGCTTTATCATGGCAGTGCCAAAACAGTAGCACAAGAGCGGACTCAACATGCAGAATCTTTGGCAAACGGTCCGACCAAAAAGGAACATACCTCGTGATGGGAACCATATCTGTAGTCAACGCCATCCTAGAAGGGATGACACCAGTCATCAACATGGATGATTCAATTCATGGGACCTTTTTGTGCAGTTCGCCTAAAATGAAGCAATGTCCCATGAGCTAGCAGCTTCTTCTTCATTTTTTAAGAAAAGGGCTCCATCCCCGGTTCCATTTCCATCAGAAAACGAAACAGATAGAGCTTCTTCTTCATTAGTTGCAATACAATTGAGCAACATCAAGGTTCGTTGTCAAGCTCGTGGAATGTTCAACTATAATTTGGATATCATTTGTGCAGTTCAACTAAGATCAAGCGTGAAATGTATATCTCTGTTTGCACAAAAAGGTGGAAAGGAGGGTGACTAACAAGTGATGAAACACACATCAAATGAAAAGAAGCATGTTCCTTATCTGAATGGCAATCCTACAAGGACAGTAGCAATTTCTAAAGAAGCAACATTGCTAGATATTAGCGTGGGCATTAGGATTAAATATGACAACCATTAAATACGACATTAATTTAATGGTGCCATTGCTTCATTTTACCAGCAACATTACATTAACATCTGCTATAGTGTTGGTATTTGGGCATGAGAGAGTAGGCGGACCAGGAAAATTGCATTTCTAATGAAAAGAAGCAACTTATATTAATGGGAAATTTAGCAGGACATGAAAAACAATGCCATTGATTAATATTACTGGAGGCATTACATTGAAAACAACATTGGCTTAACGTGTCCTTACTTTTAACAGTGCGACTGCTACATTTTACCAGTGGCATTACATAAGAGGGGCTCGGGGCAACAAACATCAGAACAGGATATCTGGGTTGGTCCCATTTTTGTTCGGTATAGCCACCTTATACTGTGTGAGGCTAGCAAATCTAGTGCTGGACAAACTGTTGACTTGTCCCCCAGTCCCCACTTTCTTTCCTTTTTCAACCAATAGATTGGGTTAATATTGAGTTTGTACTGTGTTTCCCTTTATTTCCCTATTAGACCAAGAGACCAGTTGGCTAGCCAGTCTCTGCTACTTTCTGCCCCCATTATTTCCTCTTTCGGCCAAGTCCTAGATTCAGGTAACAACTCTTCCCCCACCCCACCCCCTTTATTCCTTGTTTGAACCAAGTAGTACTAGATTCGAATGCATGAACTAGTTTTTCCTCTTAACAGTAAAAATTTAGGTGGCTTTCAAATAGCCGATCGATCCTATCTATGAGGGGGCCTACGAAATAGTAAAAGATACAAATGCAGCAACGTCAGGAGCTGGGGAAGTAGAGCAATGCCGGTTTCGAAGGAAGTTATACCTGAGGGTCGCCGGGATGTCGCTAGGTGGGCGGCGGGAGGCTAGATCTTCCCACACTACGGCAGTGAGGAAGAAGGGGTCGGAGGACCTCCCTAGTCGGCGGTGCATGGGAGAGAACGGAAAGGCACGCTAATCGGAACGCGCTGGCAGTGGGTAAGATCCATCGCCGAGGACAAACGCGTGAACGTTGCACCTTCTCACCTTCCCCGGCGAAGAGGATCCGGCTGGACCTGTGACCAGCGGTGAGCAGAGAGAGAGTGTGGCCACCACTGTCATGTTTACATCTGGAGAGGACGAGACAGTGTGAAGAGAGCAACACTAGCAAGCAAGCGCGGAGTCTCCTGCCTATATAGTGGATTAGTTTTCTTTTGTCTAACGGAGCCGGCTTGACCTCGTCAATGACTGTCGAGAAGTCTTCATGCACGTGCCCCGAATGCGCAGTTGTCGTCATTTTGATCTGAAGCACCGGATTAACATATAATACGAAAAAATGTCACATGACAAGAAACCATAACCTCACTGCCCAAGGAGACAACATGAATCCTGACGGACAAACTAAACGAGGATCAAAGCTCAAATTAAAGATAAACTCGTAGAGAAAGGGTCCATCGGTAGATGTCCTAATTAACATAGCCGGCACCTAGATGGCTGCCGAGTAGTCTTCGTGCATGTGCCCCCAATGACCAGCGCCTTGGAGGAACTCAGTTGTCACTATTTAACCCTCGCAGTGATGCGAAGCACATGCCACCTAATATTGGAAGATGACAAGAAACCTTTTTTAATATTTCTCATCAGCACTACAGCCCTGTACAACACATCCTGCATGATATGTAGACGACAGCCAATCCAGCCGTGTCTGCTGGAGTCTGGTCACATGCATGGATGAACTGATCTTCTGTGTCATGCAGGGCTCGTCCAGGCACCGACGTCTGTACAACACTGCTCCAGTACTGTCGCTCGTCTCTCTCTCTCTCTCTCTCTCTCTCTCTCTCTCTCTCTCTCTCTCTCTCTTCTATTAACTCACCCGACTTGTGGGGCCGGGGAGTGTGCCTATGGTCGGTTCTCAATTGTGGTCCCACATGTGTGTGCAAACACAATATGACGCGCGTTCCATTCAGAGAGTGGCGTGCCAGACCGACCGACCGTCTAGGGTGCGACATGAACACGGCGGGCATACTGTATACTTCGTACATGTGTACCGTCGTTTTCTTGAGGCTTTGCTATGGCGCAATCCATGGATACAAAATTATACTATTTAAAAGTCGAGGGCGGGGCTTTTCCCGCGCGGTAGGCGGGGCAGTTCCGCCTAGTCGGTTCGACTGAGAAGCGAGAAGATGAGGGAGTAGGCTGCTGGAAACGTGGGGCCGTGTGATTTGACAACGAGTTACTGCTGGACAGGTGGGTCCCTGTGATTTGACTTGCCATTATCATTTTAACTGCGGTGCTATGACCGGCGTGATTCTCCCAATTCTTGACCACCTCCATGGTATACAGGTGCCTCTCCCAATGCTCCACCATGTAGAGCATGGTTAATAGTATAGCCAGCTGCTGGTGCTGCATGAGTATATAAACATGCCATGTCATCAAAAGTCAGTAGTATTATTTATTTTTCATAAAATAGGGTTGGATATATGGTTGGCTATAAGGTTTTTCTCACTTTCTCTCTATCTCTCTCATTGTATTAAATGCTTTTGTCTAGGAGCACGTGTAGAGGCTGGCTCTTGCATGAGAGCCCACTCCTCCACTTTCTCCTTGACTCTCTCCTCCACATATGCAAAAATGCCATGTAAGCGGGCTTATAGCCCACTATTGTACTTGCTCGTACAGGTGCTAAGCCTGCCACATAGGCATAAAGTCTGATGTGGAAAGTTAATTAAGAAGAGAGAGAGACTAGTTTAGTGACCCCAGGAAGAAATGGTGCTAAGCGCGTGTACCTAGGTGAAAAGACAATTTTGAGTCTATAGCTAATTAAATGAAGCAAGCTTAGCAACAAAAATCTAAGCACCTATGCTTTGGGGACTTGAGTTGCTAATAAGCTATTTATTGCCCTTAGCACCTCATCTAAGCACCATTTCATTGGAAGAGGTCACTCCTTGGCAAATGCAATAAATACTACGAAGAAAGAGATAGGGAGAAGTAAAACAAATACTCTTATAGCCAACCTTATAGCTAACCTTGTTGTATGAGTGACTAAGTGATGACTATGTATAACATGCCAACATCAGATAGCCTAATGCACCATGTGAAATCTCCAAGGGCGCGACCGCGCGAGCGAGGCGACGGTCGTGGTAGGCGAGACCATGATACGGGCTGCTGGCAGCCCTTGGATCCAAGATCGAATGGTCGCATGCTAAGTTGCTGAAACTTTGCAGAATAACCCTCCAGGATAGGATATTCACCCATAGGTCTAGAATCACGCCATGCAACCGTTCAATCTTAGATCCAGGAGCTCTCGGAAGCCCGTATCATGGGAGCATGGAAAGCTTCGTATCACCTGTAATTTTCAAGACGCCTTGACGTGCGAACACGCAGAAGCATGAAGCCATTTAATTGGGCATCGAGTAGACATGACATCTAATTGGGCCCCCATAGTACTGTGCATGAATCCATTTATCCACCAGGAAAGGCACTACCGTGCCGTTCGCACGCCCCACTCATCATTTTTACAATCGAAAAATCGCTAGCAGTTATCTCCTACTCGTCCACAAACGTACTTTAACATTACGACAGTTCGTTCCTAGTCGTCCTGTCCTTTCACAATACGGTAGTTCCACTAATCCTAACCCTCCTCCAAAATCCATGGCGTCCCAAATCTCCATGATCGGCGGTGAGTACAAGGTTAGAACCATCACCAGCGAAGAGTTCGACATCATCTACACCCGTTCTTCCGCGACGGTGAAAGAATGCCTTACTCGCTTCAGACGCATGTTCAAAAAGTCAAATGATGAGTGGGTCGCTGGCCTAGATGTTGAGTACACCACAGCCCTAGACAAAGAGAAGAATCTAAAGGAGGAAGAGAAGATGAAGCCCGCCGTGATCCAGGTTTGCGTGCATAACTTATGCTTGGTCTACCACATATGCCATGCCGACGTTGAGTGCGAGGAATTTAAGAACTTCCTCGCGGGCGGCCTAGTCAAATTCGTTATTGTAGATGTTACGAACGACAGAACGGTCCTGGGTCAGATAGGCCTCGTTGTAGGTGAGCCCTTCGACCTCCAGAAGAATGGGCCGGTGCCCTCCCGTGATCAGCTTTCAATGCTCACCCTAGCAGGAGCCATGGTTCATCCTTCATACGATAAACTGAAGAAACCTCCGAGTTTCATCGTCATGCATGGCAGTGGAATGTACTAGATATAGACCACATCTAGTATGGTGCAATGGTGTAACATCCCAAATTTCAATTTGGAATGTTATACATTAGGTCATCATGCATATCATATTTTCTCGCATTTTTCCGATCCTAGAAAATTTCACGCAACTCAAGGACCCTCGGAGAGAGTTGGAGATTTCATTATTTTCATATTTGGGATTTCTCAAATTTTGAAAATAGGATCATTTGATTTATTTATTTATCTTCAAAAGTTTTTCCGATAAAAAATAAAGAGGGGAATAATATGACTTTCCCAACATTTAGGAAAAATGAAGATTTAATAAATAAATCAAATTTTGGTTTTTCGAAAGTTTATTTGCTTTAGGGAAAAAAATGAGTATTTTAAAAATATGCATTTTTGCCCCATTTTAAAGTTCATTTTGTTCGACTCATTTTTAGGAGTCGGGGAAAATTAATTTTATTTAATTTGGAGTTCGTTTGGTTTCATTTTAAATTCGCTTAGTTTTGTTTAAAAAGCGCGCGCTACTGGGCCAAGGGCCACCGCCCAACCGAGCCGCCTGCCCAGCCCCCTCCCCTCAAGGCCTCTGCTGGAGGACTCCGCCGCCGCCGCCGCCGAGTCCGGCTCAGCACGCATGGACCCCCCGCCGTGCCCCCTCCCCAAGGCACCGAGACCCCCTCCTTTATAAGCCGACCCCCCTCTCTCCTCATCCCGCCCGCCCGCCGCCGCCCGACCGAGCCGCCGCCGCCAAGACGAGCCGCCGCCGCCTTGCTGCCGTCGCCACATCGCCACCTCGCCACACCGCCACCCACCGCCACCGCCGCCTCGCCCTCCCGCCGGAGTTCGAGCCTCGCCGGCGACTCACGGAGGTAGCCACCTCGCCGCGCCCCCGGTCCGGTTTTTGTTTCAAAAACCCGATCCAGTTTTTCTCGCGTTGTTCGTTTTTAAAAAAAAAACCCTAAATTGGTTTTTTTATATTTTTTTTCGGTTTTATAAATTAGTGAACGTTCACCGACCCGTTCATTTCAATGAACATGTTCGTCGGATTAGTTCTGTTAACGAACGTCCGTCGTTTTAACTGTTCGTCGTTTTTCTTTTAATCGGATTTAATCCGTTATTTTCCGATTTCGATTTCCGATTCAATTTTCAAATCTGTTTATTTTCTCGCTCGTTTATCGGAATCAGGTGACTCAAGCGCCTGGAGTTTCGTTACGAAACCGCCGTTCCGACAAACCTACTTAAACAAAGTTTTGCTACTGTAAAATTTTGACCTTGTTTCAAATTGCTAAAACCGAGTCGTTCTCTCTTGACTTTCGACTTTCGATGTTTTATTTGATTTGATTCTTTTGCAACCAGGGTTCTTAAGTTGAACTCTCTGGTAGATCTTTTATTCGAGATTTCCCTGTGCATTAGATGAGTACTTATTGTATGCTTGTTGTTTGTCTGCGATAGATCACCCGAGTGCGCCGCTTGTTACTTGAATCTCTAGGTTTCATGGATCATCGACAAGGCAAGTAACACTTGATCATACCTTTTCTACTACCCAGTTTTATGCATTAGATCAATCCTCAAACACTTGCATGATTAGGATCTAATTAAATTGTGGGATGGGAAGTAGATTGAGGTAGTACCTATTACCTGTTTTCTTATGAAACCTTGGGAGTTACTTCTACGCTTGCTTATTATGCCATGCTATGCTAGTAGACGTGGATTGGGTGAGTGAATATCCATGATGATGTGAGATTGTTAATTAATGGTTTGTCTAAGGTGGCAACCTAAACACACATCTGGGTGGATTGAGGCACCTGGTTTCTATCAGACTTGCTCAGATTTCTTGGACCGCCACCTGTGCTCTAAGGGATCATAAGATTATTCAAACTGAAACTTCCATGTGCAGCCACAAGCCAATATGGGCTCGCATAGTTGAGTAAGTTGTGCGAACTCTTACGGGTAGGCTAGCTGATGTAGGGGATGTAGGTTGGTACGGTCTACCCACATGTAAGGTGCTAGTGCTTCGAAAGACTGTGTCTCGGTCATCCGCTTCTCAAACACCATGTAGTGCGAGAACCAAGCGGAGGCGATCGAGTCTTGTGGGGAAAAGTCATAAACCTCTGCAGAGTGTACAAACTAATCATGATTAGCCGTGTCCCCGGTTATGGACGTTTTGAGTATCTAGTACTTGAATATCCTGTGAATCTCAACATGTTACTTCTAATAAATGTTATTGGGTTTTGATGAGTACTTTTTAATTGGGATTGAGGATCTGTCAACCATTCTCAATGTTTAACAACCACCATGATAGTTAAATAAAATTATTCCTTTGTTGTAGGGAAAACTAGCTTTATGCAAAATGTAACCATAGAGCTTTACCACCAGCCATATATGCATGTAGTATAGGCTTATTCCTTCATTACTCTCTATGTGTTGCTTTGCCAAGATATTCCATGTGTTGATTGTTTTGGCTGCAACTTTCATGTTGCAGACTTTTCGCAACGACGAGTAAGGTGTTAGGTCGTGGTTCTATACTCGGTGATGCCGATGGAGTTGATGGACTCACTTATCTTCCAAGCCTTCCGCCGTTATTATTAGATGGCCTTAAGCCATATTATTGTAATAAGTTCCCTTGTGGACAACGTTGTAATAAGTGTGTGATTGCTACTCGCTATAAATCCTTTGAATCTTGTGTGGTGTCAAGATTATCGATCCGGGGATGACACTGAGCACAGAGACTTGATCCATTCGGGTCTGGTCGCTACAGAGATGGTATCAGAGCACACGCTGACCGTAGGACATGACCACTAAGTTAAAGCCATAGATCACTACTCTCTTCCCATTTTCTAACTCCTCATCTTTTATACTCTTTAGGATGACGGACGCGAAGATCAAGTACACCCAACCAGATGAAGGCACACCTTTTGGATTTCACTTGAAGGAAGTCACCAAGTACCTGAACATCGGACTACCAAGTTTCACCGGAACTTTCAACGCCACTCTGCCTGAAGAGGAGCGCTGGAAGATTCAAGCTCATGTTCCAGGAAGGACATTCGCCCCAATCACCAAGCCTATAGATAGTGTTTTCAGTGCACCCACTTGGAGTCTGGGAAAGAGCATGGCAGCTCACATCACCATGGGACGCATTGGAGAAGTTTATCAAGAAGACCTCAAGGACACTATCTACCAGATTTGCGGACGCCGAAATGAACAATGGGACATAGTCAGCACCAAGAAGGATAGATCCATTGCAGCTTTCATCCAGGAGTTAAACTAGCACATTCGACGCCAGGAGAACCAGATGTGCAATGATATGTTGGAGTTGCAGAATGCAAATGGAAGGATCATCGAACTTGAAGAAGAACTAAAGACTACACGCAAGGACTACATGGACGAGATCGTAGCTCTAGCAAGACACAATAACGATCTTAAGTACGAGATCGAAGAACTCAAGAAGAAGTTGGCGCTCAGGAATGAAGACCAGTATGTCGGTTGTCCAAGCGACTACATCAACATCAACGACACCGATTCGGATCCAAGTGAACCCGACTTTGAAGACGAAGCTGGAGCAGACATCATGGAGTCTTCCACCGGTTCAAATTATTAGAAGTCCCCCACATATTAGTAGTATTCCCTCCATGTAAACAGTATAGTACACACACTTTTGCGATAGTTAGATCGTTGTAAGCCCTTTGTTTGATTGAATGAAGTGATTTTTGTGTGTTTTTGCTCATGAGCATTGGGTAGTGTTTCTCCTTAGACCCCATTCTATTCTTAATTTCTCGTCTCTTCTAAACCCATCAGATGCCTCCGAGACGCGACTCCGGGTTCGTTTTCTCGCCAGAGATCACCCAATTGATTCAGCAGCAGAATACCCTGATTCAAACATTGGTGCAGAACCAGGGCAACAACAACAACAACAACAACCCACCACCACCACCACTGCGGATCATTTGACTCGCTTCTTAGACTGAATCCGCGGTGTATTCCAAAGAGCACCGAGCCGATTGTAGCAGATGATTGGCTCCGCAAGATAGGAAGGAGTTGACCACCGCAGGATGCATGATGCGTAAAGAGTGTAGTTTGCTGCACACCAGCTTGAAGGACCCGCAGCAGCATGGTGGGAGAATTTTACAGCCACTTACCCGTGAGACACCGCCACATGGGATCAGTTTCAGCAAGCTTTTCACACTGCCCATGTTTCAGCAGGAGCCATGGCCATGAAGAAGCGTGAGTTTCGCAACTTACGCCAAGGAGGAAGGACTGTTGGCCAGTATGTGGATGATTTTAGTAAGTTAGCACGTTATGCCCCAGATGACGTTGCTACAGATGCGGCTAAGCAGGAGAAGTTTCTAGAAGGACTGAATGATGAGTTCAGCATGCCGTTGATGGTAGCAAGTTTCAATAACTACCAGGAGTTGGTAGACCGAGCCCTCATGATTGAAGGAAAGCAGCAGACAGAATTGAGAACATGCAAGCGGAAGTATGGACAGGGGAAGTATAACTCTGGAGCTCAGCAGAAGCCTCGTTATACCCCTAAATCAGGAATTCAGTTTCAGCATACCCATGGAGGAGGTAATTCGCATAACCATAATGGCACTAAGAATGGGAACGGGAATGGAGGAAGCAATGGACAGAATCGCACCAACCCGTCAACACCATCCAAGGTAGACCTGAGTCACATCACTTGTTTTAAGTGCCGCAAGATGGGCATTATGCAAATGACTGTCCGAAGGCCGAATGGAAATGGCAATGGAAGCTCGAAAGAAGCCCAACCCTTTCAACAGGGGATGTGAACCACATTGATGTGGAGGAGGTTGAAGATCAGCCCGATGCAATAATCGGTAAGTTTTGGTTAAGTCATTTACCGCAGTTGTTCTTTTCGATACTGGTGCATCGCATTCATACATATCAAGGGGATTTGTGGATAAGTACAAATTACCGACCCAAGCCCTTAGGTCACCCATGCTTGTAACCTCACTCGGAGCAGAATACATGGTTAGTAAATGCTGTGATCGACTGCCATTAAGGATTGGACACTATGTTTTCCCCTCAGACCTAATAGTTCTGGAATCCCAAGGATTGGATGTGATATTAGGAATGGATTGATTATCAAAGTATGGAGGGAACATAGATTGCACCACAAAGTCAATTTTGCTCACCACACCAGAAGGAAAAAGGATCAAGTATGTATCACGGCACGAGCCGAGGAGAGCGCAAGTAAATTGCTTATCGAGTGGTGCGGGAAGAAGTACCAGTGGTGAAGGATTTTCCGATGTATTTCGGAAGAGTTGCCGGGAATGCCACCGGATAGAGACATTGAGTTTTGATCGAGCTGTTGCCGTGAACAGGCCCGATATCGAAGCGGCCGTCTGGGATGCCCGCACAGGATTTGGCGGAAATCAAGAAGCAGATTAAGGAACTATTGGATAAAGGTTTTATTCGCCCAAGTTCTTCACCTTGGGGATCACCCGTACTGTTAGTGGAGAAGAAGGATGGATCGTTAAGAATGGTTGTTGATTATCGTGGATTGAATGAAGTAACAATCAAGAACAAGTACCCACTACCTATGATAAATGATCTGTTTGATCGCTTGCAAGGAGCTAAAGTGTTTTCCAAGATCGATTTACGATCAGGGTACCATCAGTTGAAGATTCGGGAGCAGGACATACCCAAGACAACGTTTACCACGAGATATGGACTGTATGAGTATACCGTTATGTCATTTGGATGACTAACGCACCAGCCTATTTCATGAACCGATGAACAAAGTGTTTATGGAGTTTTTGGATAAGTTCGTCGTGGTGTTCATTGATGATATTTTGATTTTCTCAAGAATGAAGAAGAACATAAGGAACATTTGAGATTGGTTTTGGAGAAACCGAGGGAACACCAGGTTGTATGCCAAGTTCAACAAGTGTGAGTTTTGGCTAAAGGAAGTTGGATTTCTCGGACATGTTATATCCGGAGAAGGAATAGCATTGACCCCACAAAGGTTGAAACCAGAACCAAATGGGAAGCACCAACGACAGTTGGAGAGATTCGAGTTTCCTTGGACTCGCAGGATACTACCAAGATTCATTGAGAATTTCTCAAGGATTGCAAAGCCTATGACATGAATTGTTGAAGAAGGATAACAAATTCATATGGACCGAGGACTGTGAGGCAAGTTTTCAGGAGTTGAAGAAAAGATTGGTTACCTCACCAGTTTTAATATTGCGGATCAAACTAAGGATTATGAGGTGTATTATGACGCTTCACGCCGAGGACTTGGAGCAGTGCTTATGCAGGAAGGAAGAGTTGTTTCAGATGCTTCACGACAACTTAAGCCCCATGAGTTAAATTATGCCACACATGATTTGGAGTTAGCCGCCGTTGTGCATGCCTTGAAGACATGGAGACATTTTCTCATTGGAAATCATTGTGAAGTATATATGGATCATAAGAGTATGAAATACATTTTCACACAGAAGGAATTAAATCTCAGACAGAGGAGATGGTTAGAGCTTATCAAGGATTATGATATGAGATTACATTATCACCCCGGAAAGGCTAATGTCGTAGCAGACGCATTGAGCCGTAAGAGCCACGTCAATACCCTAATGATG
Organism: Aegilops longissima; assembly: GCA_021605205.1. Taxonomy (NCBI): domain Eukaryota; kingdom Viridiplantae; phylum Streptophyta; class Magnoliopsida; order Poales; family Poaceae; genus Aegilops; species Aegilops longissima. The sequence continues at coordinate 152,339,108 of CM038679.1, forward strand.
GGAGGGATACCCAATGAGTTAGCCGAGGACCTTCGAGAGCTATGTTTGGAAATAGTTCCAAGAGGCTATGTAGCAGCATTGGAGATTCAGTCAACACTGATGGACAAAATCAGAGAAGCCCAAAAGGCGATAAGGAAGTTGCCTCTATAAAGGAGAAAATGAGCAAAGGAAAGGCTAAAGGATTTCGTGAGGATGAGCACGACACCCTATGGTTTGAGGACCGTGTTTATGTGCCCAATAACCCAGAGATCAGGAAGTTGATTTTGCAAGAAGCTCATGATTCACCCTATTCGATTCACCAGGAAATACCAAGATGTATTTGGATTTGAAGAATACTTTCGGTGGACCGGAATGAAGAAGGATATTGCGGAGTATGTAGCAGTTTTGCGATGTATGTCGAAAGTAAAGGCAGAGCATCGAAGCCAGCAGGATTGTTACAACCATTGTCGATACCGAATGGAAGTGGGATAAACTAGGCATGGATTTCATCACAGGTTTGCCAAAGACCCGCTCAGGATATGACTCGATTTGGGTTATAGTCGACCGCTTGACGAAGGTAGCTCATTTTATTCCGATCAAGACTACCTATAGCAGTGCTAAGTTGGCAAAGATATAGATGACCAGAATTGTGTGTTTACACGGAGTTCGAGGAGTATTGTATCGATAGGGAACCCAATTTACCTCAAAATTTTGGATCCAGCTTTACGAAACATTGGGAACCAGATGGAATTCAAGACAGCTTTCCACCCACGCACCGATGGATGACCGAGAGAGTCAATCAGATTTTGGAGGATATGCCGAGAGCTTGTGCACTAGATTATGGATCCAGTTGGGATGATAATTTGCCGTATGCAGAATTTTCTTATAACAACAGTTACCAAACCAGCTTGAAGATGGCACCTTTCGAGGCTCTATATGGAAGAAGATGCAGGACACCGTTGTCATGGGACGAAACTGGAGATCGTCAATTGTTTGGACCAGATTTGGTTAAAGAGTCTGAGCAGAAGGTTAAACTGATTCGAGATAGGCTCAAGGTAGCCCATCCGCATGTAAGAGCTATGCAGATTCAAAGCGCAAAGCGATTGAGTATGAAGTTGGAGACAGAGTATATCTTAGAGTATCCCCGCTTCGAGGAGTTAAGTGTTTTGGAGTTAAAGGAAAGTTAGCACCACGTTTCGTTGGACCATATAAGATTTTGCAACGCATGGGAGAAGTTGCTTATAAGCTGAAATTGCCAGAAGGACTGTCAGGAGTTCATGATGTATTCCATGTTTCTCGGTGAAGAAATGTCACCCGAGATAGCAGAGATACCGTTAAGAGACACAAGTACACTGGAAGCAATTCATTGAAGGATGACTTAACATATGAGGAAAAACCAGTTAAGATTCTCGACTATGCCAGCAGAGTTACTCGCAGCAAGGTTATCAAGTTTTGCAAGGTTGATTGGAGCCACCACATCAAGATGAAGCCACCAGGAAAGAGAGGAAGTTTTGCTCAAGGACCACCTCACCTATTTTCTAGTTAACCCGAATCTCGAGGGCTAGATTCATCTTAAGAGGTAGGTTTGTAACATCCCAAATTTTCAATTTGGAATGTTATACATTAGGTCATCATGCATATCATATTTTCTCGCATTTTTCCGATCCAAGAAAATTTCACGCAACTCAAGGACCCTCGGAGAGAGTTGGAGATTTCATTATTTTCATATTTGGGATTTCTCAAATTTTGAAAATAGGATCATTTGATTTATTTATTTATCTTCAAAAGTTTTTCCGATAAAAAATGAAGAGGGGAATAATATGACTTTCCCAACATTTAGGAAAATGAAGATTTAATAAATAAATCAAATTTTGGTTTTTCGAAAGTTTATTTGCTTTAGGAAAAATGAGTATTTTAAAAATATGCATTTTGCCCGTTTTAAAGTTCATTTTGTTCGACTCATTTTTAGGAGTCGGGAAAATTAATTTTATTTAATTTGGAGTTCGTTTGGTTTTATTTTAAATTCGTTTAGTTTTGTTTAAAAAACGCGCGCGCCGGGCCAAGGGCCACCGCCCAACCGAGCCGCCTGCCCAGCCGCCCCTCCCCTCAAGGCGCTCCTGGAGAGGAGACCCGCCGCCCGCCCGAGTCCGGCTCGGCACGCCGGACCCCGCCGCCGTGCCCCCTCCCCAAGGCACCGGAGACCCCCTCCTTTATAAGCCGACCCCCCTCTCTCCTCATCCCGCCCGCCGCCCCCGCCCGAGCCGCCGCCGCCGCCCGCCGCCGCCGCCGCCATCGCCACCCCGCCGACCCCGCCACCCACCGCCCGTCGCCCGACCTCACGGAGAGCAGAGCCTCCGGCGACTCGCCGGAGGTAGCCACCTCGCCGCGCCCCCGGTCCGGTTTTTGTTTCAAAAACCCGATCCGGTTTTTCTCGCGTTGTTTGTTTTTTAAAAAAAAACCCTAGATTGGTTTTTTTATATTTTTTTTTTCGGTTTCATAAATTAGTGAACGTTCACCGACCCGTTCGTTTCAATGAACATGTTTGTCGGATTAGTTCTGTTAACGAACGTCCGTCGTTTTAACTGTTCGTCGTTTTTCTTTTAATCGGATTTAATCCGTTATTTTCCGATTTTGATTTCCGATTCAATTTCAAATCTGTTTATTTTCTCGCTCGTTTATCGGAATCAGGTGATTCAAGCACCTGGAGTTTCGTTACGAAACCGCCGTTCCGACTAACCTACTTAAACAAAGTTTTGCTACTGTAAAATTTTGACCTAGTTTCAAATTGCTAAAACCGAGTCGCTCTCTCTTGACTTTCGACTTTCGATGTTTTATTTGATTTGATTCTTTTGCAACCAGGGTTCTTAAGTTGAACTCTCTGGTTAGATCTTTTATTCGAGATTTCCCTGTGCATTAGATGAGTACTTATTGTATGCTTGTTGTTTGTCTGCGATAGATCACCCGAGGCGCCGCTTGTTACTTGAATCTCTAGGTTTCGGATCATCGACAAGGCAAGTAACACTTGATCATACCTTTTCTACTACCCAGTTTTATGCATTAGATCAATCCTCAAACACTTGCATGATTAGGATCTAATTAAATTGTGGGATGGGAAGTAGATTGAGGTAGTACCTATTACTGTTTTCTTATGAAACCTTGGGAGTTACTTCTCGTTTGCTTATTATGCCATGCTATGCTAGTAGACGTGGATTGGGTGAGTGAATATCCATGACAGATGTGAGATTGTTAATTAATGGTTTATCTAAGGTGGCAACCTAAACACACATCTGGGTGGATTGAGGCACCTGGTTTCTATCAGACTTGCTCTGTATTTCTTGGACCGCCACCGTGCTCTAAGGGATCATAAGATTATTCAAGCTGAAACTTCCGTGTGCAGCCACAAGCCAATATGGGCTCGCATAGTTGAGTAAGTTGTGCGAACTCTTACGGGTTGGCTAGCTGATGTAGGGGATGTAGGTTGGTACGGTCTACCCACATGTAAGGTGCTAGTGCTTACGAAGACTGTGTCTCGGTCATCCGCTTCTCAAACACCATGTAGTGCGAGAACCAAGCGGAGGCGATCGAGTCTTGTGGGGAAAAGTGCATAAACCTCTGCAGAGTGTACAAACTAATCATGATTAGCCGTGTCCACGGTTATGGACGTTTGAGTATCTAGTACTTGAATATCATGTGAATCTCAACATGTTACTTCTAATAAATGTTATTGGGTTTTGATGAGTACTTTTTAATTGGGATTGAGGATGCTGTCAACCATTCTCAATGTTTAACAACCACCATGATAGTTAAATAAAATTATTCCTTTGTTGTAGGGAAAAACTAGCTTTATGCAAAAATGTAACCATAGAGCTTTACCACCAGCCATATATGCATGTAGTATAGGCTTATTCCTTCATTACTCTCTATGTGTTGCTTTGCCAGCATATTCCATGTGCTGACCCGTTTTCGGGCTGCAACTTTCATGTTGCAGACTTTTCAGACGACGAGTAAGGTGTTAGGTCGTGGTTCTATACTCAGTGATGCTGATGGAGTTGATGGACTCACTTATCTTCCAAGCCTTCCGCTGTTATTATTAGATGGCCTTAAGCCATATTACTGTAATAAGTTCCCTTGTGGACAACGTTGTAATAAGTGTGTGATTGCTACTCTGCTATAAATCCTTCGAAGTACTGTGTGGTGTCAGCATTACTGATCCAGGGATGACACTGAGCACAGAGACTTGATCCATTCGGGTCTGGTCGCTACAAATGGATGCCTACCTTTGTTTCAATATCTACAAGGGTTGGATGAAGAGCAAGAGCCAAGTGTGTGGTTCAAGCAAAGAAGTATCGACCAAGCGGAAGAGGGACAAGGATGAAGTCGCGCACATGGATGAGGAGTCCGAGTAAGGTGGCAGTGTCATTGCTCATGGTGGTTCTAATGCAGTGTCTATCTACCAGATTAGTTGCTTAGTTTAATTTCAGGGGTGCTTAGTTTTATTTGAGGGGTGTGTTGTGCTGAGCCCCCTGCAGAACTATGTTATGTTGTAACTTCTAATGGCAAAACTGAGTAGTGATACACAACTAGTGGCATAAATAATAAGAACCCAAGAATTAAATAGCTATGCTAATTTTTGATAGAATTTAGCACCCCATTTAAGCACGTAATAGCTTTTTTAATAGTACTATATACATAATTTGGCGACAAGCGCTCTCTATATGTACCACCCTTTTTCTTTAATTTCATCTTGTTAGTTTTGCTCCATCGCGCAATCCATCAATACTACTACTGTACAAGAGTATACATTTTTTTAAAAGGCTAGAGGGCGGGGCAGTCCCGCTTGGTCGTTTTCACGAGAGGCGAGGGCCTTTGTGATTTGACGGCTCATTACTGTTGGAAGGCGGGGCCTTGTGATTTGATTGCTCGTATAAATGTTGCCGATGACCTGAGGAGGAGCAAAGAACCGTGCGGTATACTCAAGTTTTCCACTGGAGTTAGGGTGCTCCTGGGAGCCCTCGCCTGTCTCTGCTAGGCGGCGAGCCCTCTTTTTTTTCACGGCCTTGGTTGCCGCTCCCTTGTTACGAGTAGTTCTCGACCTAGAGCTCTGCACACCGGCCATGGAAAGGACGGACTAACAATAAAGACTTATGAGGAGGAAGAGGTAGAGTTATTTTCGGCTAGGTACTAGTTCCCCTTTTTGTAACCTAGTACTAGCACTAGTACTAAAACATGTATAGTGGGAACACGTTCAGGTTTGATACGTACTACTAGGTGTGAACAGGTTTGCACTTAATTACTCCCTCCTTCCATCTATATAGGGCCTAATGCATTTTTCAAGACCGCCTTTGACTATTGACAAGATTAATAGTACATGAGATGTATAATGTGAAAATTATATCATCGGAAGCTCCTTTCACATACGAATTTGACGGTATGCTTTATGTAAGTTGCATGTAATATATTATTGCTTTAAGATTTGGTCAAAGTTAGCCTCGAAAAACACATTATGCCCTATATAGACGGAAGGAGGGAGTATAATATACACTTTGTAATGTGATGGGAACAAGCTAAAGATTAATTGATGGTTTTGGTTTCGAGGCCCAAAATGGCTCCCGATGAGTTTCCTGGAAAACAAATTTCAAGTGCTACTGCTCAAATACGGTCGCACAAGTCAGTGATGTAACTGGTCGTACATGTCAGACCAAGCCAATGCATGTCGCAGGTCCGACCGACCATCTATTGGTGCGGCCGACCGTAAGTATTATGTGATGGAGACTTCTGGTTGTGGCTTCGGGTGATTGTCACGACCAATCATTCAAAAACTAGGGATAAATCAATTACCATCTTTTTCCAAACGGCCAAGTATTTTCACAGGAATACAATACATATAGATGGAGTGATTGTAACAGTTGCAAACCGCCATGGCACCGCAAGTTCACTGTAGCAGCAACCGAGTAGGTCATTGCATCGCCGGTGGGGAGGGAGGGCAGCTCATGTCGCCCACAATGCATGCCCAGCGGCGCCGCCGCAGCTGGTCCCGCGATTTGGCTTCTCCTACCGCCCATTTGAGCAGTTGCACCGGCTGCTCATGCCATTCCGCAGGCATGCGCGTTCTTTCCTCCGCAGTTGTCTCCGTGAATATGATCTCTACCATTAGCCCTAGCCCGAAATCAACGTGACGCTACCAGATGGTGATATCCCTCAGCATCTCTCCCCTGAGATCGACTTGCGCCTCCATCTTGTGCTGCGCCAGGCGCAAATCCTTCGAACTTCTCTCCAATCGATGTGACGCTTCCTCGATCCGATTTGCCCTTGCTGCCCACCACCTGAAACGCAGCCTTGGCCTGTCCTCCGAAGCCACCGATTTGTGATTCCAGAGCAATGGATCCCCTCTAAAACACATGTGGGTTTCACCCAAAGGCGGCAGTGCTGCGGGCCGCAGCGAGATGGCAGCCCGCAAGATCCTAGGATCTAAGGGATTATCCATGTCTGGATCCTCCATGGCAGGATCCGGTGGGCGAGGCGGGGAGGCGAGCCTAGGCATCGGGAGAGCCCTGCGAAGCTAAGATAAAGATAGTACTACTCCACTCCATCCATATTTAAATACAACGACCACCAACAGTAGACCTGGCAAAAATTGATCATGCTACATGCGTCCTGGTTTATTGGCCCCCTTTTTTGTGCCAGTTTTTATGATATGCCTAAATATTAAGTTACTTAAAAATATGGTAAAAAATTGGCACAAAATATGAAGGAGACCAATGGAAGTAGCAACCCATGATTTAACTACTCGCATGCACACAGTGGAGTAATAATGTCTTTCTCAACTACTTCCTCCCTCACGTCCACACAATTTGCATGCGCTGTGTTAATTGACCATCAATGAAGTGAAGGACTTTACACGCGTCAAATTATCACATGGGGGTGGATCTTCATACAAAAATGCGTCCCACTGTGTACCCGCGTGTGCGTGCGAGGGAATGAGTGCGTGCATCATATCTTCGCTTCGTGCATGTACTGCCAGTGTGCCTGAGAGAGGATGAGTACATTCTTCTGGAACCAGCAGCACATCATTGTGATCAATCCATACAAGGAGGTTGCGACAACGCCTCCACATGTGTCACGTGGCTTCATGAACTGAAAGGGAGACACTATGTAGCGTGCCATTGGAATTCTAATTTACATGTTCTGCACATATTGTTAGTACTAGTAAGGTACACGTGCATTGCATGCATCAGATTTGGCAACCAAAATATGAATAAATACCACACCTTAGCATGTAAGCTTTGATTCATATATGCATGATGTAGACGTTCGTTTAATTCTTATAGTTCATCCCATTCAAAATCATTTAGTTTCTATAAAAAAAATAGGGCCTCTTTGATTCGTAGGATTTCCAAAACGCGGGAATAGGAAAAACATGGGATTAGAGTGGAATGTCGTCTTGAATCCTATAGGATTGTACGAGTGTTTGATTGTGCATAGAAAAAACGTAGGATTCTTTCAAATAGGTTTGAGTGGATGGAAAGTTTCCTATGAAATCTAGTGCAAATGAATCATATGGAATAATTCCTATGGTTTAAAATCCTACGAATCAAACAACCAAGATAGGAAAAATTCCTAAGGATTAGAATCCTCCAAAATTCTTTTGAGAATCCTAATCAAAGAAGCCCTTAATCTATTTTAAGATTCATGGAATTGTGCATTGTAAAGCATAAATTAAAAACAAATAATGGCAATTCAACTAGAAATAAAGTTTGGGCAATTATGATAAAGAAGATTCTAGAACAAAGGAGAAGAACTTGTGTATTGAGGTTTGTGCATTATGCTTAAGTTCAACCATGGAGTCTGCTAGATTGTACATGTGGAAAAATCCGGTGGGGGGTTATAAGATGGTGCGAGGGGCCAAGTGAAGGGAGACTATGAAGGAGTGCACAAGTACGAGATTGATATTTAAAGAGAGAGGTCGAGAACGTGTGTTGTTGCGCGCAGTGGCGGAGCCATGAAAAATAAATGAGCTAGGGGGCCAAGCATTGCTAATCCTTTATGAGGAGGGCCAATTCATCAACTTAAAACATTTTACTAGCAATTTATCTACTGATCACATTCATATTAGCCTCAATATATAGTGATGTTAGGGGGGTAAGGGCCCTTTCTGCCCCCGGGCTTCACCACTGTGCGCATGTCTGAGAGATGAAGCGGAAGGCATGGATGATGAGAGGGGGACGTTGGATATATAATTAATGTGGGTGTATTATCTATGTAATCCTATATAGAGAGGTATAGATTGATCGATGTGTACGTGGGAAAGAGGGTTAGACCTCACTAGATATATAGATTGATTGGTTTGTGTGGATAATTAGGAAATACCTAGCTATATACACACACACATAGAGGAACATTGACCGTTGCGCATGCATGTGAGAGATAAAGAATGCCCGATATGATGAAGAGGGGGGTGTGTGTGTGTGTGTGTGTGTGTGTGTGTGTGTGTGTGCATGCATGGGAGACTAACCTAAAGAAAGAGATTGCATGTGTGCGATGGATAATGCCGAGTGGTAGTGTGTGTGCATGCATGCACGAGAGAAAGTTACTGGTACAATTATAAAGAGAAGACGACTGTGTGGGTGTAAAAGACTAGGTGAGGTCATTATCAATGTAAAGTTGAATTCAAATATTTGAATAAGAGATCATGATGTTTGAAACCCATGCATGCATGAATATAACTGAGATATGCGCGGTGTGGTTTGGAAACGAGCATGCTATACTGTATACACATTGAACAAGCTCATACTGATTTGAATTTGAGATACCGATGGCAGACATCGTTTGGTCACATGGCATCCGTGCATGGACACACTATTCTAATTGGAGATGACGGGTGGTTTTCGCATCACATATCTATATCTATACCCCTATATATTATATTTTATATATATATATATATATATATATATATATATATATATATATATATATTATATAGTGTCTTGATGTCAGAGATGGCAAATTCGAGCACTACTGGTCGTTGGATATCATCTACATTCCACCAGATTTTGCCATATTTACAATCTAGAAGACTCCATGGTTGAACTTAAGCATAATGCACAAACCTCAAAACACAAGCAATTCTTCTTTGTTCTAGAATCTTCCGTATCATAATTGCCCAAATGTTTTTCTACATGATTTACCATTATTTGTTTTTGCTTTATGCTTTACAACGCACAATTCCATGAATATTAAAATAGATTAGCTTTCTTATAAAAACTAGATGATTTTGAATGAGATGAACTATAAGAATTAAACGAACATCTACATCATGCATATATGACTCAAAGCTTACATGCTATAATGTGGTATTTCTATTCATAATTTGGTTGCCAAATCTCATGCGTGCAATGCACGTGTACCTTACTAGTCTAAATGGTGTTTGTGTCTGTGTTGTGCGTGTTAAACACATTGTACGTAGTATCATACATGGTTTAGATTCCGAACATCTAGCTAGAGCATACATGCACTATGATTTGAATTTAACATAAAATGGATAGATATATTTGAATTTGAGATCGTATGTACATGTAGTTCATATTTATATAGGAATTTACTACTCCTATATTCACGTCATGTGTTGTGAAGATAATATTTAGATGGTTGTATAACTAACCCGATACAATCCCATTCAAACAGGGAAAATATACTCAAATTTAGTCCATATGCTAGACAACAGGAATTTTTTTTATTGTTGAGGGAAGTGTAAATTGATTTGGTATTGTACACGTTATGTTTGTTGTCCCAATTTTTTTAGTTTTGTTGTTGTTGTATTTGAATGCATTTCTAGTAATATAGTAAAACGGGACATGGCTCTCTGTAGTGATGAGGTGCGAATTGTCTTTTTTTGTACACGTTAAGCTTGTTCTCCCGAAATTTCAAGCCGCACCTTGTTATGCCGAAATTTCAAGATAGCATCTCTGTCTATCATGCTGTGAAACTCCCGCCTCTTCAACCCGCGCCTTGTTACCCCAAAATATGTAAGATATATCTTTGTTTCATTGTGCTTCGAAAACTCCCTCCATCTCTACCCGCGCCATGCTATCCCAAAATTACAACACGCGCGAAAACTCCCACCTCCCGTTAAATCCCGACACGCGAAATGCCCGTGATACCCCTGAACCGAAAGAACCGCCTAGCTCAAATCGGTGGGGGTACTTTCGTAACTTATCCCACATTTCGGACAAGCGAGTCCCTAAGCAATGGTTCCCCCACCCATCCCATCCACCCACCCATTCGTGCACAAAGGCCGTGAAAACCCGCGAAGCCCCACACCCTCCTCCATCCGCCACCCAGCCGGAGCCTCTTCCCCGACGAAGTTGTCCACAACAACACCTCGACGTCCCTCATCCACCGTACCGGATGAGTACCCGTCATCGATCTTGTCGTCCCGCCGGTTCAGCCACCCCGTCCTCCACCTCCAAGGAGCTGCCCCGATGTTCCCCTCGTCTTTCACGCCACCTCCATTCCCACGCCCACATCTTCACCTGCACCAGTGAAAGAGCATCATCATCACCGTTTCCTCAGATGAAGCTGAGGCCTAATCGGCGCCACCAAAGAGGTTGTACACTAATCGCCGCATTTTCTTCTTGATTCGATCTCACGGTGCAGCCGGTGGTCGGTCCACGGAATCCCTATATACTGGATTCGATCTCACGGCGCCAGAAATCCTTCTTGCTACCTCTTGAGCACTGCGTTGGTTTTCCCTTGAAGAGGAAAGGGTGATGCAGCAAAGTAGCATAAGTATTTCCCTTAGTTTTTGAGAACCAAGGTATCAATCCAGTAGGAAGCTACGAGTGAGTCCCTCGCACCTACACAAAACAAATAAATCCTCGCAACCAACGCGATAAGGGGTTGTCAATCCCTACACGGTCACTTACGAGAGTGAGGTCTGATAGATATGATAGGATAATATTTTTTGGTATTTTTGTGATAGAGATGCAAAGTAAAATAAAAAGCAAAGGAAATAACTAAGTGTTGGAAGATTAATATGATTTAGATAGACCCGGGGGCCATAGGTTTCACTAGTGGCTTCTCTCATGAGCATAAGTATTTTACGGTGGGTGAACAAATTACTGTTGAGTAATTGACAGAATTGAGCATAGTTATGAGAATATCTAGGTATGATCCTGTATATAGGCATCATGTCCGAGACAAGTATACCGACTCCTGCCTGCATCTACTACTATTACTCCACACATCGACCGCTATCCAGCATGCATCTAGAGTATTAAGTTCATAAGAACAGAGTAAGGCCTTAAGCAAGATGACATGATGTAGAGGGATAAATTCATGCAATATGATAAAAACCCCATCTTGTTATCCTCGATGGCAACAATACAATACGTGCCTTGCTGCCCCTACTGTCACTTGGAAAGGACACCGCAAGATTGAACCCAAAGCTAAGCACTTCTCCCATTGCAAGAAAGATCAATCTAGTAGGCCAAACCAAACTGATAATTCGAAGAGACTTGCAAAGATAACCAATCATACATAAAAGAATTCAGAGAAGATTCAAATATTGTTCATAGATAATCTTGATCATAAACCCACAATTCATCGGTCTCAACAAACACACCGCAAAAAGAAGATTACATCAAATAGATCTCCACGAGAGAGGGGGAGAACATTGTATTGAGATCCAAAAAGGGAGAAGAAGCCATCTAGCTAATAACTATGGACCCGAAGGTCTGAGGTAAACTACTCACACTTCATCGGAGGGGCTATGGTGATGATGTAGAAGCCCTCCGTGATCGATGCCCCCTCCGGCGGAGCTCCGAAACAGGCCCCAAGATGGGATCTCGTGGGTACAGAAGGTTGCGGCGGTGGAATTAGGTTTTGGCTCCGTGTCGATCATTTGAAGTGCGAGGTATATATAGGAGGAAGAGTACGTCGATTCACGAGGGTGGAGGCGCATACAGGGGGTAGGCGCGCCCCCTACCTCGTGGCTTCCTCCTTTATTTCTTGACGTAGGGTCCAAGTCTCCTGGATCATGTTTGTTCCAAAAATCACGTTCCCGAAGGTTTCATTCCGTTTGGACTCCGTTTGATATTCTTTTTCTGCGAAACTCTGAAATAGGCAAAAAAAGCAATTCTGGGCTGGGCCTCCGGTTAATTGGTTAGTCCCAAAAATAATATAAAAGTCAATAATAAAGCCCAATAATGTCCAAAACAGTAGATAATATAGCATGGAGCAATCAAAAATTATAGATACGTTGGAGACGTATCAAGCATCCCAAGCTTAATTCCTGCTCGTCCTCGAGTAGGTAAATGATAAAAACAGAATTTTTGATGCGGAGTGCTACTAGGCATAATTTCAATGTAATTCTTCTTAATTGTGGTATGAATATTTAGATCCGAAAGATTCAATACAAAAGTTCATATTGACATAAAAATAATAATACTTCAAGCATACTGACTAAGCAATCATGTCTTCTCAAAATAACATGGCCAAAGAAAGTTATCCCTACAAAATCATATAGTCTGGCTATGCTCTATCTTCACCACACAAAATATTTAAATCATGCACAACCCCGATGACAAGCCAAGCAATTGTTTCATACTTTTGACATTGTCAGAACTTTTTCAATCTTCACGCAATACATGAGCGTGAGCCATGGACATAGCACTATATGTGGAATAGAATGGTGGTTGTGGAGAAGACAAAAAGGAGAAGATAGATAGTCTCACATCAACTAGGCGTATCAACGGGCTATGGAGATGCCCATCAATAGATATCAATGTGAGTGAGTAGGGATTGCCATGCAACGGATGCACTAGAGCTATAAGTATATGAAAGCTCAACAAAAGAAAATAAGTGGGTGTGCATCCAACTCGCTTGCTCACGAAGACCTAGGGCATTTTGAGGAAGCCCATCATTGGAATATACTAGCCAAGTTCTGTAATGAAAAATTCCCACTAGTATATGAAAGTGATATCATAGGAGACTCTCTATCATGAAGATTATGGTGCTACTTTGAACCACAAGTTGGTAAAAGGATAGTAACATTGTCCCTTCTCTTTTTCTCTCGTTTTTTTATTTGGGCATTTTCTTTTTTTATGGCCTCTTTTTTTTGTTCGGAGTCTCATCCCGACTTGTGGGGGAATCATAGTCTCCATCATCCTTTCCTCACTTGGGACAATGCTCTAAAAATTGATGATCATCACACTTTTATTTTCTTACAACTCAACAATTACAACTCAATACTTAGAACAAGATATGACTCTATGTGAATGCCTCCGGCGGTGTACCGGGATATGCAATGAATCAAGAGTGACATGTATGAAATAATTATGAACGGTGGCTTTGCCACAAATACAATGTCAACTACATGATCATGCAAAGCAATATGACAATAATGGAGCGTGTCATAATAAACGGAACGGTGGAAAGTTGCACGCAATATATCTTGGAATGGCTATGGAAATGCCATGATAGGTAGGTATGGTGGCTGTTTTGAGGAAGGTTTATGGTGGGTGTATGATACCGGCGAAAAGTGCGTGGTATTAGAGAGGCTAGCAATGGTGGAAGGAGGAAAAGTGCGTATAATCCATGGACTCAACATTAGTCATAAAGAACTCATATACTTATTGCAAAAATCTACAAGTTATCAAAGAAAAGTATTATGCGCATGCTCCTAGGGGGATATATTGGTAGGAAAAGACCATCGCTCATCCCCGACCGCCACTCGTAAGGAAGACAATCAATAAATAAATTATGCTCCGACTTCATCACATAACAGTTCACCATACGTGCATGCTACGGGAATCACAAACTTTAACACAAGTATCTCTCAAATTCACAACTACTCAACTAGCATGACTCTAATATCACCATCTTTATATCTCAAAACAATTATCAAGCATCAAACTTCTCATAGTATTCAACACACTCATAAGAATTTTTACCATTCTTGAATACCTAGCATATTAAGATTATTTAAGCAAATTACCATGCTATTTAAGACTCTCAAAATAATCTAAGTGAAGCATGAGAGATCAATAGTTTCTATAAAACAAATCCACCACCGTGCTCTAAAAGATATAAGTGAAGCACTAGAGCAAAAACTATATAACTCAAAAGATAAAAGCGAAGCACATAGAGTATTCTAATAATTTCCGAATCATGTGTGACTCTCTCAAAAGGTGTGTACAGCAAGGATGATTGTGGTAAACTAAAAAGCAAATACTCAAATCATACAAGACACTCCAAGCAAAACGCATATCATGTGGTGAATAAAAATATAGCTCCTAGTAAAGTTACCGATGGAAGTAGACGAAAGAGGGGATGCCTTCCGGGGCATCCCCAAGCTTTGGATTTTTGGTGTCCTTAGATTATCTTGGGGGTGCCGTGGGCATCCCCAAACTTAGGCTCTTGCCACTCCTTGTTCCATAATCCATCTAATCTTTCACCCAAAACTTGAAAACTTCACAACACAAAACTTAACGGAAAATCTCGTGAGCTCCGTTAGCGAAAGAAAACAAAAGACCACTTCAAGGTACTGTATGAACTCATTATTTATTTATATTTGTGTTAAACCTACTTTATTCCAACTTCTCTATGGTTTAGAAACTATTTTACTAGCCATAGATTCATCAAAATAAGCAAACAACATACCAAAAAACAGAATCTGTCAAAAACAGAACAGTCTGTAGTAATCTGTAACTAACGCAAACTTCTGGAACTCCCAAACATCAGCCAAAATAGGAAGACCTAGAAAATTTGTTTATTGATCAGAAGCAATTGGAATCAGTATTTTATCACGTTCTGGTGATTTTTAACAATTGTTTTCGTGAACAGAAAGTTTCTGGAAATTACAGCAAGATCAAATAGCTATCATCCAAGAAGATCCTATAGGTTTATGGCAAAAACACTAATTAAAAGATAAAAACACATCTAACCAGAGGCTAGATCAAATATTTATTCCTAAACAGAAGCAAAAAGAAAAAAAATTAAAAAAATTGGGTTGCCTCCCAACAAGCGCTATCGTATAACGCCCCTAGCTAGGCATTAATAATTGTAATGATGCTCACATGAAAGACAAGAATTGAAGCGCAAAGAGAGGATCATAAAACACGTGAAAAACACATCTAAGTCTAACATACTTCCTATGCATAGGCATATTATAGGCAAACAAATTATCATAGCAAGCAAAAACTAGCATATGCAAGGAAGCGGAAAGAAACAATAGCAATCTCAACATAATGAGAGGTAATTTATTATCATGAAAATTTCTACGACCATATTTTCCTCTCTCATAATAATTACATGTGGGATCATAAGCAAATTCAACAAAATAGCTATCACATAAAATATTTTCAAAATGATCCACATGCATGCAAAGTTGACACTCTTCTGAAATAGTGGGATTAACATTAACTAAAGTCACGACCTCTCCAAACCCACTTTTATCAAAAATTTCATAAGATTGAATATTCTCCAAATATGTGGGATCTAAAGTTGACACTCTTCCAAACCCACTTTCAATATTATTTCAAACAATATTATCAATCTCATATTCATCATGGGGATTAAATAAATTTTCAAGATCATAAGAAGAATCACCCCAATCATGATCATTGCTACAAGTAGTAGACATAGCAAAACTAGCATCCCCAAGCTTAGGGTTTTGCATATTATTAGCACAATTGACATCAAGAGAATTTATAGTAAAATCATTGAAATCATGCTTTTCATCGAGGGAACTATCAAGCATGGGTGCAATAGCAACAATCTCATTTTTAACATAAGGAACTATAGCAAATTCGTCTTCATAAATATTGGCATCATGGCCAAAAGAATAGCAAGCATCATGTTCATCAAGGGATATTTCAACCAAATCATCGGAATCATCATTATATATAGATTCATGCATATCATTATTTTCTTCCAAAGCAACGGTCATTTTTTCAATAAATTCTTGGACATAGACATTATGAGCAAGGTTTTCATTGCAATATTTAAGTATGGCGGAATTTTCAGATTTGTTGAGAGTAAAATCGTACTTTTCAATCAAAGAAGCAACTTCATGAGCACCCTTAAAAACGGCAAATTCTTCAATTTGTTCGATATTATAGTAGCTATAAACACCCTTTGCATAAGAAGATAATATTTCATTATCATTGAACTCACATAGGTAGGGAAGGTGTTTTTTAGGGTTCTTAGAGCAACAAGTAAAATAATAAATTTCACAAAGATTCCAAGCATAGCATAGCAAACTATTTATATGATACCATAAGAGCTTCCCCTTTTCGGACAAACGATGATGCACAAAATGAGCATGCTCATCTAAGGATTTCCATCAAATAGGCTAGTTGGGGTTTCAGCACGAGCGCATAAGGATCAAAGATGATCCAAGTAGAACACTTTAAGTGGATCAGTATCAATAGATTTTCAGCAAGCGAAGATGCAAGCATATAGAAGGCATAAGGAAACACAAACAAAGATACATACGGGTAGAAGGCGAACAAAAAAGAGAGGGCGAACAAAACGGCAAGGGTGAAGCGGGGGAGAGGAAATCGAGAGGCAAATGACAAATAATGTAATGCGGGAGATAAGGGTTTGTGATGGGTACTTGGTATGTTGACTTTTGCGTAGACTTCCCCGGCAACGGCGCCATAAATCCTTCTTGCTACCTCTTGAGCACTGCGTTGGTTTTCCCTTGAAGAGGAAAGGGTGATGCAGCAAGGTAGCGTAAGTATTTCCCTCAGTTTTTGAGAACCAAGGTATCAATCCAGTAGGAAGCTACGCGCGAGTCCCTCGCACCTACACAAAACAAATAAATCCTCACAACCAACGCGATAAGGGGTTGTCAATCCCTACACGGTCACTTACGAGAGTGAGATCTGATAGATATGATAGGATAATATTTTTTTTATTTTTGTGATAGAGATGCAAAGTAAAATAAAAAGCAAAGGAAATAACTAAGTGTCGGAAGATCAATATAATGAAGAGAGACTCGGGGGCCATAGGTTTCACTAGTGGCTTCTCTCATGAGCATAAGTATTTTACGGTGGGTGAACAAATTACTGTTGAGCAATTGACAGAATTGAGCATAGTTATGAGAATATCTAGGTATGGTCATGTATATAGGCATCACGTCCGACACAAGTAGACCGACTCCTGCCTGCATCTACCACTATTACTCCACACATTGACTGCTATCCAGCATGCATCTAGAGTATTAAGTTCATAAGAACAGAGTAACGCCTTAAGCAAGATGACATGATGTAGAGGGATAAATTCATGCAATATGATAAAAAACCCATCTTGTTATCCTCGATGGCAACAATACAATACGTGCCCTGCTGCCCCTACTATCACTTGGAAAGGACACCGCAAGATTGAACCCAAATCTAAGCACCTCTCCCATTGCAAGAAAGATCAATCTAGTAGGACAAACCAAACTGTTAATTTGAAGATACTTGCAAAGATAACCAATCATACATAAAAGAATTCAGAGAAGATTCAAATATTGTTCATAGATAATCTTGATCATAAACCCACAATTCATCGGTCTCAACAAACACACCGCAAAAAGAAGATTACATCGAATAGATCTCCACGGGAGAGGGGGAGAACATTGTATTGAGATCCAAAAAGAGAGAAGAAGCCATCTAGCTAATAACTATGGACCCGAAGGTCTAAGGTAAACTACTCACACTTCATCGGAGGGTCTATGGTGATGATGTAGAAGCCCTCCGTGATTGATGCCCCCTCCGGCGGAGCTCTGAAACAGGCCCCAAGATGGGATCTCGTGGGTACAGAAGGTTGCGGCGGTGGAATTAGGTTTTTGGCTCCGTATCTGATCGTTTGGGGGTACGTAGGTATATATAGGAGGAAGGAGTACATCGGTGGAGCAACAGGGGGCCCACGAGGGTGGAGGGCGCGCCGTGGGAGGGTAGGCGCGCCCCCTACCTCGTGGCTTCCTCCTTTATTTCTTGACGTAGGGTCCAAGTCTCCTGGATCATGTTCGTTCCAAAAATCACATTCCCGAAGGTTTCCTTCCGTTTGGACTCAGTTTGATATTCTTTTTCTGCAAAACTCTGAAATAGGCAAAAAACAGCAATTCTGGCCTGGGCCTCCGGTTAATAGGTTAGTCCCAAAAATAATATAAAAGTGAATAATAAAGCCCAATAATGTCGAAAACAGTAGATAATATAGGATGGAGCAATAAAAAATTATAGATACGTTGTATCGTATCACTCTCGTTCTTGCTCTTGCTTGCGCTGCTGCTCTCGCTCTTGCTCTTGCTTGCACTGCTGCTCTCGCTCTTGCTCTTGCTTGCGCTGCTGCTCTGATTTAGGTACACTTCAGTCGACTGAATCGACTTTTGGGCCAGTCGATTTTCAGGGGGTGGGGGGGTCTCGTCGGAGTTAAGGAAGAACCAGCGCAGGGGAGGGGCTCACGGAGAGGTACCCACTATCTATCTTAGGGGTCAGGGTGGGGGTGGTGGTCGCCGACGGTGGCGGGGCAGTGGCGTGGGGATTGCGGAGAAAAGCTCGGTCTTGCTGTGGGGCTAGAGGATGGTCGGGCGGCGGCGGACCGACGGTGGGGAGTGGTTTGGGCAGGCGGGGTGTGAGGCGCCTGCAGGCAGGCCATGTGGCGGCGGGGGCCGGCGGTTTGGCCAGTGGTGGCTGGCGGCTCAGGGGGTGGAGGTTGAAGATGAATTATAGGCCCTTGGTTTCGTATCCAACGGCTAGAAAATTGACTGACCAGAGATGAAAAAGTCAGTCGACTGACTCTTGCACGCGCTGCTGCTGCACGAGCAGTAGATACTGCTCTCGCTCGAGCCCCTGCAGCTGCTACCTGAGATGCTGCTACACGACCAGCTGCCCCGGCTCTCGCACGCGCTGCTGCTGCTGCTTTTCTGCTACTAGTGCGTTTAGTTTCGACAGTAAAATTCAGTTTCGACAGCAAAATTCAGTTTCGATAGTTAAATTCAGTTTCGGCAGTTAAATTCAGTTTCGACAGTTAAGTTCAAAGATGAGCGGCTGATGTATTTTACATCTAGCACTTTGTGGTTATGTATTTTACGTCATCTATTGGAGATGCTATTAAAAATCCACTCAGGTTAACGTTGTCTCTCTTGTCCTGCTTCAACCTCGCCATCGTACAACTCAGCGGAGCTGCTCCAACGACGAAACCCTCCATCACAGCGGAGCAGTACCGCGGGCTCCATCTCCAGACGCCTAAGATCTTCGTCCCCTCCTCCGACAGCCAAATCAGTCGGAGGATCCTCACCGACTAATCCAATCACGCCGAGATCGACATGGCTTCGCCAAAGAGGTTGTACACTTTCTGCATCTCTTTTTTACTCTACATGTTATATATATTGTCCACTAAGCACACGTAGCAACATGAAATACGATTAGTTTCTCCAACTATATGACAAGCAATGATGTACCAGGCAACTTAGCCATCCGTGATGGACTCTCTTGAATGCCATCATTATTTACCTCTGCGTGTTTGAGTTGTGCATTTGTAGATGGGCCTGGGAGTTGAGCTAGTAGGGAAGTGGCCTGGGTCCAAAGTAGTAGAAGTAGCACAAAAACATTTTTTGAGTGTAGCCTTTCCCCTGCTCAAGCCTGCCTACTAGAATCGCTAGTGCTTGAAAGGAAAAGTGAAGGAAAAACATAGGAATTGGAAAGTTTCCTATGGTACTACTACTATTCATGCATCTGGTTCAAAGAAATGGAGCAAATGAAAACTGTAGGATTTGTTCCTTTAGTGTCTCCTTGAAAGAAAAACCGTAGGAATTTTAATATCCACTTTTCCTCCTTTTCAAATTCCTATTCATGAAGCACAATACTAAGAGATAGTAGCATAATAGCATTATAACCGTACATTTTCTTGTGGTTTGACTTAATCTCACCATGCTTCTTTGCATCCTGTGATATTCCAATTCTTGTGAACCAAACACCCAGATTGGTAGAAATCCTGTGTTTTTAAATTCTCTGTTTCGCACGTGCATTCCTATCCTCTTCCTGTGTATTTCCTATCCCTGCATTGTTAGAATCCTCAAATTCAAACAAGCCCTTACACAATTACTTCTGTTACAGATATGTGTCAAAGAAAACCTTGTGTGGTTTGTTCCGCTCCAGCTGTGTTGTGTTCCACCCCAGCTCAGCTGCTCCAATGACGGAAGGGTTCACCACAGCAAGGATCTACTCTCCAGACTGTCTTGCGCCGCCTTAGATCTTCTTCCCCGCCGCCGGCTGCCACGACAACTGCATTACCATCATCAACTGAGCAGATTACCTTGAGGACTAGACGGGTCCGCAAGAGAGGTCGCACTCTTCCGTGTCTGCTTACGTTATGCATCTCTTAATATGATGACTTGCTACTTTATCGTCCTGTTCACCTATTAGACTATGAGTCAGGTCCAAACTAATGCTGAAACTTGAGTTTTTAAATGGTTGTGGGGTACATGTTGGGGGCAGCAGTCAGTACTATCTGTCTACTATCTTGTTAATCTCGGGTGTCTACTATGAGTTTCATGTTGGGTGCAAACAAACATTAAAGGAGCCATTATCTGTATTTTTTAACTAAAGCTATTATCTACTTGCTATTATTGGTTTTGGGTCTATCCATAGTTTGCTACCATCACTCTGGATTTGTGCATGCACTCCTTACATAATCTCACTATGTTTTATTCCTATGCATGTCAGTTATTGTACACAATGGAACTGAACATGAGCAAAAGAGACGAGCCTTCCGTGGCAATAAAATTTCATGCAGACGTCGCTGCATGGTGGGCGCAAAGGCAGCCCCCTCCACCCATTTCAGATTGTAATCAAGAGGAAGATAACTGTTGAGGGGGATTTAGAAGGAGAAGACCACTCCTATTTACCCCCTGAGGTCTTCGCTCTAACTTGGCATGCTGATGTTGGTAATATCATGCATATGGTGCCTTGCATTGCTTACTTTATACATCAAATATGTCATCTGCTTAGTTTAGACATGCTTTGTGTGAATGCCATCTATTTAGTTTCTTTATCGTATATGTGAATCATGCAATGCCATCTTGTTTAGCCAGGCATCATATATGTGAATTTTGCAATGCCACCCTGGTTAGCCAGTCATCTTATATGTGAATTATATCATGCCATCATTTTTTATTACGTATTAAATTTGTCAATAATTTTAGTACATTCAATTACTCTTCCTGTGCATCAGCCATTCGACACGGTCATGGAAAAAATCTGGAGTGGAAAGAAGGTCTACAGAGCAGACAATGCTATCTGACGAAGCGCATGTCTTGCTGGTTACGGATAGCTCCTCAGAGGAGGATTCAGAGACAGATTACCAGTCCTATTCCCCCCCCCCCCGTGGTGCATGCTCTAACTTGGCAGGGTTATGTTCCTCATATCGTGCGTATGGTGTCTTGCATTGCTATGTCATTTGCTTAGTTTAGACATGCTTTGTGTGAATGCCACCTGTTTAGTGTCTAATTACCATATATCTGAATTATGCAATGCCATCTTGTTGCAAGACATTATATATGTGAATTATGCAATGCTATCTTGTTGCAAGGCATTATATATGTGGATTATGCAATGCCATGATGTTTAGCCAAGCGTCATTTATGTGAATTATATCATGGCATCCTTTTTTTGTATTTCTCATTGCATTTATCGACAATGTTTGTATATTCAATTGCTCTTCCTGTGCATCAACCATTTGAATTGGTGATGGAGAAATCTGGAGTGAAAACAACGTCTTCAGAGCAAACAATGCTACCTGCTGAAGCAGATATCTTGCTGGTTACAGATAGCTCCTCAGAGGAGGATTCAGAGGCAGATGACCAGTCTTATTATCCCCCTAAGGTGTATGCTCAAACTTGGCAGTGTTATATTACTCATAGAATGCATATCTTGTATTGCAATGCTTAGTTTTTACATCATATACACAATATTGAATGCCATCTCCTTAGTTGACACATCATATATGCGATTGCCCTCTACTCACTTGCTTAGTATATAAATCACATATTTGAATTATATCATGCCATGATGTTTACATAGACATCATGTATCTGAATTATGGCATGCCAACCCATTTTCTAAATACATAATATAGTTATATCATCTCATCCTATTTACATAGTCATCATATTTTTAATTATGTCATTCTATCCGCGAATTATATCATGCCATCATGTTTCCGTCGACAGCATGTTTGTGAATTATGGCATGCCAGCCACTTTAATAGACACATCGTATAGTTATATCATGCGATCCTGCTTACATAGTCATCATATTTTGAAGTATGTCATTTTATCCTATTTAGTTAGCCATCATATATGTGAAATTGTGTCATGCTATCCTGTTTAATTAGCCATCATATATGTGAAATTATGTCATGCCATTCTGTTTGGTTAGACAACATAAATGTGAATCATTTCATGCCCTGTTTTCTTCCCTACTATCCATTGCACCTATCTATCTTACAATCTCTGTACATTCAATTACTTTTCTTGTTTATCAGCCATTTGAATTGGAGAGGGTGATTGCAGTATGTGTGGGAGTAAAAACACGGTCTTCAGAAAAGATCGTGCTACATGTCGATGCAGATAGAACCACGGTTGTGAAGGAAATATGCCCTAGAGGCAATAATAAAGTTGTTATTTATATTTCCTTATATCATCATAAATGTTTACATGCTAAAATTTTCTTAACTGAAAACTTAGTACATGTGTGAATACATAGACAAAACAAAGTGTCCCTAGTATGCCTCTACTTGACTAGCTCGTTAATCAAAGATGGTTAAGTTTCCTAACCATAGACATGTGCTCTAGGACTGGGAGTCAAATCCTACTAGGACTGGGAGCCCTAGTAGGACTCCCCTCTCTTGGCGCGCCCCCTAGGGCCAGCCTCCTCCCTCTACCTCCTTTATATACATGGGCAGGGCACCCCTTGGAGACTCACCAGTTGTTTCAAGCCGTGTGCGTCGTCTCCCTCCACGGTTTACTCCTCCAGTCAAATTCACGTAGTGCTTAGGCGAATCCCTGTGCGGATCACATCACCATCACCGTCACCACGCCGTCATGCTGACGAAACTCTCCCTCGACACTTTTGCTGGATCAGGAGTTCGAGGGACATCATCGAGCTGAACGTGTGCTGAACTCGGAGGTGCCGTAAGTTTGGTACTTGATCGGTTGGATCGCGAAGACGTACGACTACATCAACCGCATTAACCTAACGCTTCCACTTTTGGTCTATGAGGGTACGTGGACACACCCTCCCCCTCTCGTTGCTATGCATCTCCTAGATAGATCTTACGTGATCGTAGGAATTTTTTTGAAATTGCATGCTACGTTCCCCAATAGTGGCATCCGAGCTAGGTCTATGCGTAGATGATATGCACGAGTAGAACACAAAGAGTTGTGGGCGATAATAGTCATACTGCTTACCACCAATGTTTTCTTTTGATTCGGTGGTATTGTTGGATGAAGCTGCCCGGACCAACCTTACATGACCAAGTTCATGAGACCGGTTCCACCGATAGACATGCAACTTGTTTTGCATAAAGGTGGCGGGCGGGTGTCTGTTTCTCCAACTTTAGTTGAGTCGAGTTTGACTACTGCCGGTCCTTGTTGATGGTTAAAATAGCACACTTGACGAAAAATCCTTGTGGTTTTGATGCGTAGGTAAGAACAGTTCTTACTAGAAGCCCGTAGCAGCCACGTAAAACTTGCAACTAGAAAGTAGAGGATGTCTAACTTGTTTTTGTAGGGCATGTTGTGATGTGATATGGTCAAGACATGATGTGATATAATCTATTGTACGAGTTGTAAAAGTTATCGGCAACTGGCAGGAGCCTTATGGTTGTCGCTTTATTGTCTGAAATGCAACCGCCATGTAATTGCTTTACTTTATCACTATGCGGTAGCGATAGTTGTAGAAGCAATAGTTGCCGAGACGACAACGACGCTACGATGGAGATCATGATGGTGCTTTGGAGATGGAGATCAAAGGCACAAGATGATGATGGCCATATCATGTCACATATTTTGATTGCATGTGATGTTTATATTTTATGCATCTTATTTTGCTTAGTACGGCGGTAGCATTATAAGATGATCCCTCACTAAATTTCAAGGTATAAGTATTCTCCCTGAGTATGCACCATTACGACAGTTCGTCATGCCGAGACACCACGTGATGATCGGGTGTGATAAGCTCTACGTTCACATACAACGGGTGTAAGATAGTTTTGCACGTGCAGAATACTCAGGTTAAACTTGACGAGCCTAGCATGTACAGACATGGCCTCGGAACACTGAGACCGAAGGTCGAACGTGAATCATATAGTAGATATGATCAACATAGAGATGTTCTCCATTGAAAACTACTCCATCTCACGTGATGATCGGACATGGTTTAGTTGATATGGATCACATGATCATTTAGATGACTCGAGGGATGTCTATCTAAGTGGGAGTTCTTTAGTAATATGATTAATTGAACTTAAATTTATCATGAACTTAGTCCTGATAGTTTTTGCATATCTATGTTGTTGTAGATCAATGGCCCGTGCTACCGTTCCCTTGAATTTTAATGCGTTCCTAGAGAAAGCTAAGTTGAAAGATGATGGTAGCAACTACACGGACTGGGTCCATAACTTGAGGATTATCCTCATTGCTACACAGAAAGTCCTGGAAGCACCGCTAGGTGCAAGGCCTGCTGCAGGAGCAACTCCGGACGTTATGAACGTCTGGCAAGCTAAATCTGATGACTACTCGATAGTTCAGTGTGCCATGCTTTACGGCTTAGAATTGAGACTTCAAAGACGTTTTGAGCGTCATGGAGCATATGAGATGTTCCAAGAGTTGAAGCTAATATTTAAGCAAATGCCTAAGTTGAGAGATATGAAGTCTCCAACAAGTTCTATAGCTGCAAGATGGAGGAGAACAGTTCTGTCAGTGAACACATACTAAGATTGTCTGGGTACCATAACCACTTGACTCAAATGGGAGTTAATCTTCCGGATGATAGTGTTATTGTCATAGTTCTTCAATCACTGCCACCAAGCTATAAAGGCTTCGTGATGAACTATAATATGCAAGGGATGTAAAAGACAATTCCCGAGCTCTTCGCAATGCTTAAGGCTGCGGAGGTAGAAATCAAGAAGGAGCATCAAGTGTTGATGGTTAACAAGACCACTAGTTTCAAGAAAAAGGGCAAAGGGAAGAAGGGGAACTTCAAGAAGAATAGCAAGCAAGTTGCTGCTCCCGGGAAGAAGCCAAAGTCTGGACCTAAGCTTGAAACTGAGAGCTTCTACTGCAAAAGGAGTGGTCACTGGAAGGGGAACTGCCCCAAGTATTTGGCCGATAAGAAGGATGGCAAAGTGAAAGGTATATTTGGTATACATGTTATTGATGTGTACCTTCCTAATGCTCGTAGTAGCGCCTGGGTATTTGATACTGGTTCTGTTGCTCATATTTGCAACTCAAAATAGGGGCTACAGATTAAATGAAGATTGGCTAAGGACGAGGTGACGATGCGCGTCAGAAATGGTTCCAAGGTCGATGTGATCGCAGTCGGCACGCTACCTCTACATCTACCTTCGGGATTAGTTTTAGACCTGAATAATTGTTATTTGGTGCCAGCGTTGAGCATAAACATTATACCTGGATCTTGTTTGATGCGAGACGGTTATTCATTTAAATCAGAGAATAATGGTTGTTTTATTTATATGAGTAATATCTTTTATGGTCATGCACCCTTGATGAGTGGTCTATTTTTGTTGAACCTCGACCGTACTGATACACGTATTCATAATATTGATGCCAAAAGATGCAAAGTTAATAATGATAGTGCAACCTATTTGTGGTATTGCCGTTTAGGTCATATTGGTGTAAAACACATGAAGAAACTCCATGCTGATGGGCTTTTGGAATCACTTGATGCTTGCGAACCATGCCTCATGAGCAAGATGACTAAGACTCCGTTCTCCAGAACAATGGAGCGAGCCACCGACTTACTGGAAATAATACATACCGATGTATGCAATCCGATGAGTTTTGAGGCTCGCAGCGTGTACCGTTATTTTCTGACCTTCACAGATGATTTAGGCAGATATGGGTATATCTACTTAATGAAATACAAGTCTGAAACATTTGAAAAGTTACAAGAATTTCAGAGTGAAGTGGAAAATCATCATAACAAGAAAATAAAGTTTCTACGATCTGATGGCGGAGGCGAATATTTGAGTTACGAGTTTGGTCTTCATTTGAAACAATGTGGAATAGTTTCGCAACTCACGCCACCTGGAACACCACAGCATAATGGTGTGTCCGAACGTCGTAACCGTACTTTATTAGATATGGTGTGATCTATGATGTCTCTTACCGATTTACCTCTATTGTTTTGGGGTTATGCTTTAGAGACGACTGCATTCACATTAAATAGGGCACCATCTAAATCCGTTGAGACAATGCCATATGAATTGTGGTTTGCAATAAACCTAAGCTGTCGTTTCTTAAAGTTTGGGGCTGCGATGCTTATGTGAAAAAGCTTCAACTTGATAAGCTCGAACCCAAATCGGAGAAGTGCGTCTTCATAGGATACCCAAAATAAACTATTGGGTACACCTTCTATCATAGATCCGAAGGCAAGATATTTGTTGCTAACAATGGATCCTTTCTAGAGAAGGGGTTTCTCTCGAAAGAAGTGAGTGGGAGAAAAGTAGAACTTGATGAGGTAATTGTACCTTCTCTTGAATTGGAAAGTAGTTCATCACAGAAATCAGTTCCAGTGATGCCTACAGCAATTAGTGAGGAATTTAATAATGATGATCATGAAACTTCAGATCAAGTCACTACCGAACCTCGTAGGTCAACCAGAGTACGTTCCGCACCAGAGTGGTACGGCAATACTGTTCTAGAAGTCATGTTACAAGACCATGACGAACCTACAAACTATGAGGAAGTGATGATGAGCCCAGATTCTGCGAAATGGCTTGAGGCCATGAAATCTGAGATGGGATCCATGTATGAGAAAAAAGTATGGACTTTGGTTGACTTTCCCGATGATCGGCAAGCCATTGAAAATAAATGGATCTTCAAGAAGAAGACTAACGCTGATGGTAATGTTACTGTCTACAAAGCTCGACTTGTTACGAAAGGTTTTCGACATGTTAAGGAGTTGACTACGATGAGACCTTCTCACCCGCAGCGATGCTTAAGTCTGTCCGAATCATGTTAGCAATTGCCGCATTTTATGATTATGAAATTTGGCAAATGGATGTCAAAAGTGCATTCCTTCATGGATTTCTTAGAGAAGAGTTGTATATGATGCAACCATAAGGTTTTGTCGATCCTAAAGGTACTAACAAAGTGTGCAAGCTCGAGCGATCCATTTATGGACTGGTGCAAGCCTCTTGGAGTTGGAATATACACTTTGATAGTGTGATCAAAGCATATGGTTTTATACAGACTTTTGGAGAAGCCTGTATTTACAAAAAAGTGAGTGGGACCTCTATAGCATTTCTAATATTATATGTGGATGACATATTGTTGATTGGAAATGATATATAATTTCTGGATAGCATAAAAGGATACTTGAATAAGAATTTTTCAATGAAAGACCTCGATGAAGCTGCTTATATATTGGGCATCAAGATCTATAGAGATAGATCAAGACGCTTAATTGGACTTCCACAAAGCACAGACCTTGATAAAGTTTTGAAGAAGTTCAAAATGGATCAGGCAAAGAAAGGGTTCTTGCCTGTGTTACAAGGTGTGAAGTTGAGTCAGACTCAATGCCCGACCACTGCAGAAGATAGAGAGAAAATGGAAGTCATTCCCTATGCCTCAGCCATAGGTTCTAATATGTATGCAATGCTGTGTACCAGACCTGATGTGTGCCTTGCTATAAGTTTAGCAGGGAGGTACCAAAGTAATCCAGGAGTGGATCACTAGACAGCGGTCAAGAACATCCTGAAATACCCGAAAAGGACTAAGGATATGTTTCTCATTTATGGAGGTGACAAAGAGCTTGTCGTAAATGGTTACGTCGATGCTAGCTTTGACACTGATCCGAAGACTCTTAGTCGCAAACCGGATACGTATTTATATTGAATGGTGGAGGTGTCAGTTGGTGCGGTTCTAAGCAGAGCGTCGTGGCGGGATCTACGTGTGAAGCAGAGTACATAGGTGCTTCAGAAGCAGCAAATGGAGGAGTCTGGATGAAGGATTTCATATCCGATCTAGGAGTAATACCTAGTGCATCGGGTCCAATGAAAATCTTTTGTGACAATACTGGAGCAACTGTCTTAGCGAAGGAATCCAGATTTCACAAGAGAACTAAACACATCAAGAGATGCTTCAACTCCATCCGCGATCAAGTCAAGTAGAGAGACATAGAGATTTGCAAAATACATACGATCTGAATGTTGCAGACCCGTTGACTAAGCCTCTTCCACGAACAAAACATGATCAACACCAAGACTCCATGGGTGTTAGAATCGTTACAATGTAATCTAGATTATTGACTCTAGTGCAAGTGGGAGACTGAAGGAAATATGCCCTAGAGGCAATAATAAAGTTGTTATTTATATTTCCTTATATCATGATAAATTTTTATTATTCATGCTAGAATTGTATTAACCGGAAACTTAGTACATGTGTGAATACATAGACAAAACAAAGGGTCCCTAGTATGCCTCTACTTGACTAGCTCGTTAATCAAAGATGGTTAAGTTTCCTAACCATAGATATGTGATGCCATTTGATGAACGGGATCACATCATTAGGACAATGATGTGATGGACAAGACCCATCCGTTAGCTTAGCATAATGATCGTCAAGTTTTATTGCTATTGCTTTCTTCATGACTTATACATATTCCTTTGTCTATGAGATTACGCAACTCCTGAATACCGGAGAAACATATTGTGTGCTATCAAACATCACAACTTAACTAGGTGATTATAAAGATGCTCTACAGGTGTCTCCGAAGGTGTTTGTTGGGTTGTCATAGATCGAGATTAGGATTTGTCCCTCCGAGTATCGGAGAGGTATCTCTGGGCCCTCTCGGTAATGCACATCATGATAAGCCTTGCAAGCAATGTGACTAATGAGTTAGTTGCGGGATGATGCATTACGATGCGAGTAAAGAGACTTGCCGGTAACGAGGTTTAACTAGGTATGAGGATACCGACGATCGAATCTCGGGCAAGTAACATACCGATGACAAAGGGAATGACGTATGTTGTCATTGCGGTTTGACCGATAAAGATCTTCATAGAATATGTAGGAACCAATATGAGCATCCAGGTTCTGTTGTTGGTTATTGATCGGAGATGTGTATCGGTCATATCTACATAGTTCTCGAACCCGTAGAGTCCGCACGCTTAACGTTCGATGATGATTTGTATTCTGAGTTATGTGTTTTGGTGACCAAAGATTGTTTGGAGTCCCGGATGAGATCATGGACATGACGAGGAGTCTCGAAATGGTCGAGAGGTAAAGATTGATATATTGGATGATGATATTTGGAAACCGGAATGGTTTCGAAGTGGTTTGGGTACGAGGGGTTACCAGAACCCCCCGGGGAAAGTAACGTGCCTACATGGGCCATAGGGGAGAGGGGACGTAGCCCAGAAGGGGTGGCCGCGCCCCCCTCCCATGGGGAGTCCGAATTGGACTAGGGGAGGGGGCGCTCCCCCTTTCCTTTTCCTCCACCCTCTCCTTCCACCTTTTCCCCCTCCATGAGAAGGAATAAGAGGGGGGGGGGGCGAATCCTACTAGGATTGGGAGTCCTAGTAGGACTCCCCTCTCTTGGCGCACCCCCTAGGGCCGGCCTCCTCCCTCTCCCTCCTTTATATACGTGGGCAGGGCACCCCTTGGAGACACACCAATTGCTCCAAGACGTGTGCGGCGTCTCCCACCATGGTTTAGTCGTCCAGTCATATTCACGTAGTGCTTAGGCGAAGCCCTACGTGGATCACATCACCATCACCGTCACCATGTCGTCGTGCTGACGAAACTCTCCCTCGACACTTTGCTGGATCAAGAGTTCAAGGGATGTCATCGAGCTGAACGTGTGCTGAACTCGGAGGTGCCGTACGTTCGGTACTTGATCGTTTGGATCGTGAAGACGTTCGACTACATCAACCGCGTTAACCTAACGCTTCCGCTTTCGGTCTACGAGGGTACTTGGACACACTCTCCCCCTCTCGTTGCTATGCATCTCCTAGACAGATCTTGCGTGATCGTAGGAAATATTTTGAAATTGCATGCTACGTTCCCCAAGAGGTTATACTTGCCCAAGAACCAGCCCCAGCACACATAACCCAGACTCACTCAGATTGTACCCCTACCCAGTTGGACAGAGAACCAGCTACACCCCTTCTAACCCCAACCCCAGCAGATAGTAACCCAGTTCCAGTTGACACAGCACCGTCTCCACCATAGAGCACCCAAACACGAGCAGTTAGTAAGGCAACTGCAGTGCCCAAAGCACAAGGACCACAACTCTGAACCCCAAGTCAACGCTTATAGCAGAAGAAGAATTGTTCTCAGGTCAAGTTTCATAGCTATGGTTCATACTCCTTTGCTCTTGCATCACTGATTTTTTCATACCAACTAATTTCAAATTTGAAGGATGCAATTTAAACTCCAATGGCGCAATAGGTATGTTTTAAACCTGTTTCTTTAACATGTTTGCTGTTGTAACTTGCTCTATGTTGATTTTAGGTTTAATTGAATAAACAATTATGTTCTCATGCCATGCACATTACAAGTGTTGTTATTGCTGTGTAGTTTGAGACACTTATATTCTGTCTATGCTGCTTTATCTTAAATAGATATGATTTGAACTGTCTCTATCTTGATTTGGCAACATAAACTAGAATGATATAGAGCATACAGTGACCATACTACATAGATATATGTTTGTTTCATGCTGTTATCCTGTCCACCTTACTACTGAACTGGCTTACCAAAATGAGTTTCATATACAACATGGTAAACCTATGATGTGTCTGTTTGTTTCTCTTTTAGAATGCAGATAAAATATTGGAGAAGAGTACCCTGTTATGTAATGGTAAAGGAAGGAATGGAGATAAGGTTCAAGACAGTGAGACAACCCTATTGGTCTCCAAGAAAGCTGATAAAAACTATATTGAAGACACTGAGATAACCCCAAAGTCCTGTCTTGATGTAGTGTTCGAGTTACTGGCTACTACTGCTGGCACCAGCTCCTCGAACTCACTTCCTGAATTAGTTCGGCTTCTTGAGTCTCAACTTCAAGTTGAAAGACATCGATTAGATGTTCTACGACAGGAAGCTGAAGGGCTGACGAAGTCCCTGCAGAATTCAGATGCATACTTTCTGGTGCAACAATAAGTGCTGGAAGATTTAAGCACCAAACAAGAGAAAGTTAATAAGCTTGCTAAGCATCTTGCCAGCATTATCGGTACCCAGGATATTGTTTCTTGAGCTCTTCTGAAGTGGTTTCAGTTCTGGACTTGTTTTGCTGCGGCGTTTATTTGCACTGGTCGCCAACTTTGACAACCGATGTATGTGATATGCCAC
The DNA here is from genome assembly GCA_021605205.1 of Aegilops longissima. Lineage (NCBI taxonomy): Eukaryota > Viridiplantae > Streptophyta > Magnoliopsida > Poales > Poaceae > Aegilops > Aegilops longissima. The sequence continues at coordinate 152,370,675 of CM038679.1, forward strand.
TTTGTTCCCTATATTTGCACTGGTGGCGAACTTTGATGCCCAGTGGATGTAATATGTGTAATAGTCGTGATAGTGTAGCGTAAGTTGCTTGCTTATTTATTTCCTTGTTGTCGTGTTTATTTGTTTGCTTGTAGTCAGTGCAGTTCTTTTTCTGCAGTTTACTAGTGGCTGCAATAACCTATTCTTAAAAACTGGGCCACAATAACCATGGGCTACATATTTACTGTAGTGACCTTGGGCCTCCTACGGGCCATAGAAACAATGGGCCTTCTACGGGTTGTAGAAACAATGGGCCTTCTATGGGCCGTATCATCAACGGGCCTTCTACAGGCCGTATGATCGATTGGCCAAACATGGGCCAATAACAGACTGCATTATGGCCCGTAAACTAGTGATATGTCTCCAACGTATCTATAATTTATGAAGTATTCATGTTATTATATTATCCATCCAGGATGTTTTATATGCATTTATATGCTATTTTATATGATTTTTGGGACTAACCTATTAACCTAGAGCCCAGTGCCAGTTTCTGTTTTTTCCTTGTTTTTGAGTTTTACAGTAAAGGAATACCAAACGGAGTCCAATTGACGTGCCATTTTTTGATGATTTTTTCTGGACCAAAAGAAGCCCCCGGAGTAAAAGAGTTGGGACAGGAGAGTCCCGGTCTGCCCACGAGGGTGGGGGCGCGCCCACCCCCCTGGGCGTGGGCCCCTGCCTCGTGGACAACCCGGAGATCCCCCTGACGTGAGACCTACGCCAAAAAATCCTATAAATACTGAAACCTCCAGAAAATAACCTAGATCAGGAGTTCCGCCGCCGCAAGCCTCTGTAGCCACCAAAAACCAATCGAGACCTGTTAAGGCACCCGGTGGAGGGGATCCCTCACCGTGGCCATCTTCATCATCCCGGCGCTCTCCATGACGAGGAGGAAGTAGCTCACCCTCGGGGCTGAGGGTATGTACCAGTAGCTATGTTTTGGTCTCTCTCTCTCTCTCTCTCTCTCTCTCTCTCTCTCTCTCGTGTTCTTGATTTGGCGCGACCTTGATGTACCGCAAGCTTTGCTCTTATGGTTGGATCTTATGATGTTTCTCCCCCTCCACTCTCTTGTAATGGATTGAGTTTTCCCTTTGAAGTTATCTTATCAGATTGAATCTTTTAAGGATTTGAGAACACTTGATGTATGTCTTGCCTGGAATAACCGTGGCGACAATGGGTTATTCTATTGATTCACTTGATGTATGTTTTGGTGATCAACTTGCGGGTTCCGCCCATGAACCTATGTATAGGGGTTGGCACACGTTTTCATCTTGACTCTCCGGTAGAAACTTTGGGGCACTCTTTGAAGTTCTTTGTGTTGGTTGAATAGATGAATCTGAGATTGTGTGATGCATATCGTATAATCATACCCACAGATACTTGAGGTGACATTGGAGTATCTAGGTGACATTAGGGTTTTGGTTCATATGTGTCTTAAGGTGTTATTCTAGTACGAACTCTTGAATAGATCGATCCGAAAGAATAACTTTGAGGTGGTTTCGTACCCTACCATAATCTCTTCGTTTGTTCTCCGCTATTAGTGACTTTGGAGTGACTCTGTGTTTCATGTTGAGGGATAGTTATATGATCCAATTATGTTATTATTGTTGAGAGAACTTACACTAGTGAAAGTATGAACCCTAGGCCTTGTTTCCTAGCATTGCAATACCGTTTACGCTCACTTTTATCGCTTGCTACCTTGCTGTTTTTATATTTTTAGATTATAAAAACCTATATCTACTATCCATATTGCACTTGTATCACCATCTCTTCGCCGAACTAGTGCACCTATACAATTTACTATTGTATTGGGTGTGTTGGGGACACAAGAGACTCTTTGTTATTTGGTTGCAGTGTTGTTTGAGAGAGACCATCTTCATCCTACACCTCCCACGGATTGATAAACCTTAGGTCATCCACTTGAGGGAAATTTGCTACTGTCCTACAAACCTCTGCACTTAGAGGCCCAACAACGTCTACAAGGAGAAGGTTGCGTAGTAGACATCAACTAGCTAGAGTTGGAATCATCCATTCATGGGCCCACCACAACGGGTCGTCGTTAATCGGCCGTATTTGATGACGCTATGAAAACGGCCCAATGGATTAACGGGCCACAAACGGGCCGACTGTAACCACAAACTGAATTTGGCCCACAGGAAGAAAAGGACGGTAACGTGCCGTAAGTAACCGAATGCTGGAAAGGAGCCCAAGAATAAATGGTCCCTGAGAAGGCCGAACGATAACATGGGCTGGAAACGACCCAATGGAATAATGGGCCGTTAATGGGTATAAAGTGATACACTATTCACTACAGACCAGTTTCACCATGAGCCGTTAATGAGCCAAGAGTTACGAAGGGCCTTATATGGGCCGGGAAACGACATGGGCCATACATGGGCCGGAAGTTAAAACGGGCTGGAATCATATTGGACGGCCCAGATGACGCTACTGGGCCTAATTTGGATAGGCCGTAACTGGCCCTGGGTTAGCGGGCTATAAATGGGCTATATGCAAACAGGTCGTTAACAGGCTTTCCATGGGCCGGCCTGCTACCTTTTTACCAAGTTAAACGGGCTAGCCCTTTTCATAAGAATGGGCCTCTGTTGGGCCGTGCCACGTGTCGGTGTACAGAAAGAAGGGTACACCTTTTAACTGCATGCAGGCGATCGAGCCATGGGCGTCGCCACGCTAAAGCAAGGCAAGGAAGGTGAGCCAAGGTAAGGCTGAAGCTCGAAGAAAGCGAGCGACGCCAAGACCAAGACCACAAAGAGCAAAGGGGAAGCAGACTCCCGGCAAGATCCTTGCCGGGGCAGTTCTTGAGACCCGCAAGGCCCTTGCCGGGCGATCACCCCACGCCCACAAGCGGGTCACCTTTGAGTCCTGCCCCCCATGGGGCAAAGGATTCGGGAGGCATCCCGTGGTGGCATACAGATCTTTGTGAAGACATTGAAGATCAGATACATACTCTGAAGATGGCGACCCTTGGCGGGATCCCGACCAAGGATCCCGCCAAGGGGACCCGCCCCGGCAAGAGCCTGCCGGATGGCAGCAGCGCCATGGCAGACCCTTGCCGAGGCCCCGGCAAGACCCTTGCCAGGGCTGCGGCAAGGCCCCTGCCAAGGACACCCGTTGGGCCACCATCAGGCCCGCGCCAATCGAGCCTCCACCATGCGGCTGCTGACCCAACCAGTTGGGCAGGGACCTGCGTGGTGACAAGCGAACCTTCGTGGAGACCCACCACTGCGCCACCTCAGCTGCCTGCCTGCCTACGTGGCACCACAGGCACCACTGGCCAGGGTGCGTGTCAGCGTGAAAGGGAGCGGCGGCGGACGAGACTAGGCTCTCCCCCGTCCCCGATAAAGCAAGGACACCTAAGCAAGATGCATTAATGGCGCCTTGTCATGTAATGCAAGGATAAACTCGTATGACTGCACCCTTTCCACCTCCTGTATGCCACTGTGGCAGCCCCTTCCCCTATAAAAGGAGGCCCAAGGCGACCAGGAGGAGGATTCGGCTTTTTGGAGCTCCTGACGCCCCATAGCTAGCTCAAGAACGCAGATAAACTAACCACCAAAGCAGGAGTAGGGTTTTACACATCTCGCGGCCCGAACCTGGATAAAGAACCCGTGTGCTATCTGTTTGATCTGCTCTTCTCACGACCCCGCGCCCCGCAACCGTAGTAGGGATTCTTGTGATCCCATAGGTGTAATCCCCGACCGACATCTTTGCGCGCCCGGTAGAAGCGCGATTGTGAAATCAACTTTAGCGGTTAGTTCGACGCTTCTTCTTCATCGTCATGGCACCCAAGAAGAAGACGACGGTGGCGGTTGCCCCGTCGGAAGCCGGACACCCCGCCCCGACGCAGGCGAGCAGCTGACCGGTCGCAGAAAGGACCCGGGGCGCTGTTCGCGAACACCAACGCCGTCCCAGCAGCCAAAGTTTGGGAGGCGGCGATGTTCGTGCACCTGGTAGCGGGCCGCACGCCACCAAATCCAAGGACGGAGTCAGGCCCTCCGCGGGTGGCACGGGGCCTTCTAAGACCGCTACCACCCCGTTTGCAGGCGAAGCGAGGGCCTCCAAGACTCCCACACCGGCGCCAATGGCACGCTCTTCTCAAGCAACGCGTGACGAACGGCGTAATCACGCCGAGGACCCCGGGTGTCGCCGCGGAAAGAGCCCCGAGCGCCACCTCCGGGATTTAGAAGACCTGCCCACTCACCGAGGCGCTAGTGAAGATGGCGTGCAACCACAGGGTCGTGATAGAGCTCCTTCTGACATGGTCAGAAGTCGAAGCGCGTCACGATCCACGCAGGTTTCACTGCCACCAACGCCAGTAGAAGCCCTGGCTCGCGCACAGTTCCTCCTCGATTTTCTCCCCACTGTGGGGAAGCTCGACGAATGGAGAGCCACCATCCGAAGCCTTGTTGCGGTGGCCAACAAAGACGAACCGGGTCCGGTGGAGCCCCCGGGTCGACGTTCCGACGGAGTCCCACGCACCAGCAGCAGGAGAGCCGATGGCGCTGCAACCACGATGCACTCACCTCCTCCTCGTCCGGCCCCACGGACGCCAGCCCGTCGCGATGTTACGGGCGACGAGATCGTTGTAGCATCGTCTGACCCGCGAGCCCACTGTGACCAGCGCCAAGTTCTTCGGGAACGAGAACATGAAGACGCTCGAACCACTATCGGCGCCAGCCGCTGAGCGCGCCACCAATCGAACAGCGGCAGGGCCTGCTGTGAGCCACCGGCACCGGGAGCCCCGAGGCCTACCTTACGAGGTGGGCTGTCCGGATTTTACCCGTGAGCTGCGGCAGTTCCAGTGGCCCACTCACCGCACCTTCAAACCCGACGTGGGCGAAAAGTACAGTGGCAAGACTCACCCCTCCGAGTTCCTTAGCGTCTACACCATCGCTGCTGCAGCTGCGGAGCCGCGACGATAAGGTGCTTGCGAACTACTTTCGATTGGCTCTCAAACCCAACGCCATGTCGTGGTTGGCGACTTGCCGGTATACTCTGTTTCTTCTGGTCGGATTTGTGCCATGAGTTCGTGGCGCCTTTCTTGAGGCCACCAAGCCCATGGCCAAGCAAGCGACCTGCACGTCATTCCTCGGAAGAGGCGAGAGTCTCCGCAAGTATATTCAGAGGTTCAGCCGGATGCGATACAATATCCCGATGTTCACCCCGTCGCCATCATCAGCGCGTTTCATCAGAACGTGCGTAACCGCAAGATGCATGAAGAGCTGGCGATGAACAAGGTGAGAGATGTGGCAGAACTCTATGTTCTTGCTGACAAATGTGCTTGAGCTGAAGAAGGAAGGAAGTACCCCGGTGAAGATGCCGGCGTGGAAACCGATTCTTCAGATGAGGATATTGCCGCCCCGGCGAAGAAAGGCCGGCGCCGCAACCGGAAGCGCAAGGGAAAAACCGTGCTTGCCGTTGAGGGATCTGATGACACCGGCTCCACCAAGGAAACCAAGGCGAGCGACCCGGCAAGGAGGTTGCGGTGCGTCGCCGCCGGCCTTGGCGGCTGGCGAGAAGCCGAAACCCGACAAAGCGTCTGCAAGATCCATCGCACCAAAGGCCATGCTCTCGGGACTGCGTCGAGTTGAGCTCCTCGGCGAAGCGAGGGCTGAATATGAGAGGCGGAACAAGGAGAAGGGCCCGACGGTCTTGAGGGTCGGCAAGAAGCGTGGCGGCCAGACCGGCCATCACGGCAGGATAAGCAACAGAGAGAGGCCGCCGGGGCCGTGATGAAAGCCGAAGACGGCGATCACGAAGAGGATGACGAATCTGGCGACCAAGAGTTTCGAAAGCTACAGAGGCCATGTGCATCAGCGGCGGCGCTCGTTTCATACTTCTCACCGCGGCTTAAGCGATTAGGCGCGAGAGGTTACAGCCGGCGAGCCGTCGTTTAGTGCCGAAGGCGCTGAAGTGGTCGGCACACCTATCATCTTTGACACCGAGGATCACCCCGATCGCACCATGCGGTCGGGTGATTGCCGTTTAGTGTCACCAACAATCTGCAACCTCAAGGTGACGAAGATGCTAGTCGATGGCGGGGCGGTGCGAACTTGATTTACGCTGCCGTGATCGAGAAACTGCAGATTCCTGATGGAGACCTTGAAGAGACAGGCACGTTTCAGGGAGTCAACCCGGGAAGGAGGCAACCTAAGGGAAAGGTCACGCTGCCCGTGACCTTTGGAAGCGACTTGAACTTCAGAACAGAGAGGATCGTGTTCGACGTTGCCAAGATCCCCTTGCCTTACAATGGGATCCTTGGCCGCCCAGCGCTAGCCAAATTCATGGCGGCGTCACACTACGCCTACAACACCCTGAAGATGCCAGGGCCTGTGATGATTATCACCATTCCCTCCGACAAGAAAGATCGCTGATTTGCGCTGACCAACTATACCAAGACAAGCGGTTGCAGCGATTGCCGCCCGGCAGGCGCTGCTCCCTTGCTTGGGACCCGGGAGAAGAAGAAGGAGACGGTGCGACCTCGGACACCCACTCCGCAGCGCCCCTCTTGAGTGTAAGCGCTGCCGTCGAGGCGTGCAGAGAGCTCCACCAAGGGAACAAGAAGCCGGGCCACACCACCGGGAACCAAGAAGGTTTACATCAATGAGGGCGGCACGGGAGGAGCTTTCACCATAAGCTCCACCCTTGACGACAAATAGGAAAACGCTTCGTCACCTTCCTGCGGGCGAATGTCGATGTGTTTGCATGGCAAGCTTCGACATCCCCGGCGTTCCTGAGGAGGTGATTGAGCACCACCTTGATGTCTGCCCTCATGCCCGCCCGTCAGCGAAGGTCGAAAGCAAGCTTTGGAGCGACAAGAGTTCATCACGAAGAGATCCGGAAACTGGAAGCGGTGGGTTTGGTAAGAGGAGTGCTCCATCCAACGTGGTTGGCCAATCCGATCGTGGTGCGCAAGGCAAATGGGAAGTGGAGGCTGTGTATTGATTACACGGATATCAATAAGGCTTGCCCTAAAGATCCCTTCCGCTGCAGCGATCGATCGATTGTTGACTCCACGGCGGGTGTGATCTGTTGTCATTCCTCGATGCCTACTCCCGCTACCACCAGATCTTAATGACAAGAGAAGGCGAAGAAGACATCATTCATCACTCCATGTGGTACGTATTGTTTCATACGGATGCCTTCGGGTTGAAGAGTGCTGGTTCGACGTTTGCAAGGGCGGTCCGGATTGGTTTTGAACCCCAGCTCCATAGAAATACGGAGGCATATGTGGATCCCACATTGGGTCAAGGGCCCTTGCCGCAAGGCATTCCGCAAGGCTTCTTGGCCCACCGCCCAGGATGCGATTTACACTAGTCACCGGTGTGAAGCGTCTCGGTTCCATTCGAAGAAGCTTCATCAGCCGGCTCAAGCCCTTCAAACCATTCTCTCTCTCGGCCCTTCTCGATGCAGGGCTCGACATATTGGGCCCATTCCCAGCGCTGTCGGGGCTTTGAGTACTTGTACGTTGCAATCGACAAGTTCACAAAGTGGCTGTAAGTGGAGGCGAGGAGGAAGGTCACAGCTCGATCCACCGTCAAGTTCTTCAAGGGACTGGTGTGCCGTTTTGGCGTACCCAACAGGGTTATCACCGACAACGGCACACAGTTCACAAGCCACACCTTCATGCAATATACCCGAGACCTCGGCAGCAAAGTCTGTTTCGCTTCCGTTGCTCACCCACGGAGCAATGGTCAACCAGAGAGGGCAAATGCTGAAGTACTGCGAGGCTTAAGGACCAAAACCTTTGACAGGCTGCACAAGAGTGGAAGGCATTGGATTGATGAGTTGCTGGCGGTTCTTTGGTCGATCAGGACGACGCCAAATCGATCCACCGACCAGACACCTTTTGCCCTGATATATGGGGCGGAAGCAGTTCTCCCCAGTGAACTCATATATGGGTCACCTCGAGTGCTCGCTTATGACGAGCTCGAGCAAACAAGCGCGCAAGATGACGATGCTCCTTGAGGAAGATCTTCTTCGGGTAATTTGTGAGACCAGCACGCTACCGAGCAAACCTTTGCGCCGCTACCATAGCCACAAGGTTCATGCCGAAGCCTTGAGGAAGGCGACCTTGTCCTTCGGCGCGTTCAATCGGCCAAGAATTCCAACAAGTTGACACCAAAGTGGGAAGGCCCTTACCGGGTAACACGAGTCACCAGGCCCGGCCCTGTCCGCCTGGAGACCGAAGATGCCGTTCCAGTGAGTAACTCCTGGAACATTGAGCATCTTCGCAAGTTTTACCATGGGCGCGGCTTGCCGGGCCCCGACAACTACCTTTTGTACAAGCATTGCCGATGATGCATGTAACCCTTTGTACAAAGCCAGGCGCAGACCCTGAGCATAAATAAATGAAGCGCTGGCGCCCTAAGTTATAGCATGCATGCTAGGTCGAGTCTCGTCCTTGGTTAGGGTTGATAGTGCTTGGCGGTGACTAACCCCTAGCTTAGAGGTCGAGTGTGCGTCTCATTGCCATTATTTTGTCTCCTTTGGTTCGCAGGACTCACAGATACCCTTGCCAGACCACTTGAGGACGAAGGAGGAAAAAGAGGGACAAATCAGTATCTTGACCCCGGCAAGCCAGTATTGCCGGGGGCTGCAAATATGAAGATTCACCCACGGCAATCCAGAGTTGCCGGGGGCTGCAGCTTCAGATAAGTTCTTCATTCCTTATCATGCATTCCCTTATGGACTGAGGTATGTGAAACTTCGTTGTTTCCCAAGCTACCGTGCTCCCCTAAAAAAACTCTAGGCTCTAGGGCTCGTTCCTGGGGCCAGGTTTGGTCGTAGTCGCGGCAGCAAAAGGGTGAAACGAGGGCACGAACCGCCTCATCCTGCCTCCGCCAAAAGCGTGAGGAAGGTCGAGTGAAGTGGGAAGGCGGCAGGGCCTGTTGCCGGGCAAGGAAATGTTTATCTTAGAGATGTCAAGGATTTATTCCTTGTCGTGGGTTCTACCCGCAAACAAACGACCCGGCAAGCATCCCTTTTCATTAAAAACATTCCACTCAGGAGGCTGGTCAAGGAGGCGAAAAGGGCAAAAGGGACGCCTAGACGAGCTACGGGTGGCAGAAGACACCAAGAGAACATCTCGGTGGCCGTCCGAAGGATGGATGGTGATGGCGGCGCTGGAAGCAGAGCTCGAAGACGAGGTGGCAGGACGTCAGCACGCGTCGAAGGCGTCGATGTCTGCGTGCTCCGATTTGGCGGCCTTGCTGCCCGCCCTCTTCCTCTTCCGCAGCCTCCCAATGCCAGCCGCCCAAGGAGACGACCCCGAGAAGTTCAGGAAGCCGGCGACACGGATGATGGTATCGCGGTGCCGCCGACGGGCGGCGCCCGACACCTAGTCGGACCGTCATCCTGCCGCTTTGCCACCCTCGTCGTCGCTACCGCTATCCTCCTCGCCCTCTCGCTCGAGGAGAGCCTTCCCCTATCGAAGAGCTCTCCACACAGCACCTTGCCCGAGTCCCGAAGCACCCGAAGACCTTGACGGAGAGGAGGCCTCCCTCCATCAGCTTGAAATGGAGAGTGAGCCCCGCCGTCAAGCGGTGGATGTGAGCGAACGTCTTCCACCCTCGGCCAAGATACATCACTTGAGGGGCTGGAAAGTCGGCGAGGTCGCGTGCCGCTGATCCAACAGCCCCTCATGTGCAGCCATGATGACTCCAGTGGATCTTGCTCCATCTCACTTCATGAAAAGTCGGAGGCGGAGGCGGCGGCGAGGCGCCGACGAGCCTGCGACAAAAGAACTTGCAAGGTCATCCCCAACATGGCCCTCCGTGGGGGGAGGAACCGTTGGCGGAGGCGGGACCAGCGCGCCGCCCCGTTCTCCTCTTCCCTGTGCACCTCGACCTCGTCCACGGCCTCGCCCCCTCCCCCTTCCCCTCGTGGCTGGCTCTACCACCGCAGGTGAAGGGGAAGGAAGGGCGCGTTGTCGAGCGGCGACCCTCGCTGCCACCGTTGAAGAGCCAGGATTCCCTCTCTCCATGGCGAATGGAGGGAGGGGGAGCGGAAGCTGAAGGAAAGAGAAGATGGAAGAGTGCGGGCCGCGTTCCCCCTGCTCTTTATAAAAAGAGCGGGCACACCGCCCCTCAACCAATCAAGGCGCAGAAAGCGCGAGGCTGGGATTGACCCGCTGCCCCGGTCATGACGGCCCGTTTCCATTCGCCATTCGCCACCCCAAGCGCGCCAAAGCCACATGGCAGGCATGCGGGACCAAAGCGACGGGTGGCGACCCCTCCCACCCCGTGATCGTGGGAGTGAGCATATGAAGACCACGCCCGGCCCGTTCGATAAATGAGTCGCGCCTCCGCCTCCCTCCGTTTATGGGGAAAGCGCGAACCGCTCCCTTTTACTGCGGCGGGGCGCATGCGTCTGAGCTCAGCCCCACGCATGCCTCCCGTCACGCACACCTCTCCACGCCAAGCCACGCGGGGAGGCATGGAAGCGCAGCAGCGTAAAAGACTTACCGTGGTAAAACCGCCCTGCCTGCGCAACATTTTGGGCCTAGCCAGCGACACGATTCTGCGCTTACGTGTGGCCCGGGCCAGGGGCTCTGTCGGTGTCTGAAAGAAGGGTACACCTTTTAGCGTACCGCAGGCAGTGCGAGCATGGCGTCGCATACCTAAAGCAAGGCAAGGAAGGTGAGCCAAGGCAAGGCGAAGCTCGAAAAGAAGCGAGAAGCGCCAAGACCAAGACCACAAAGAGCAAAGGGGATGAGCAGACTCCCCGACAAGATCCTTGCCGGGCGGTTTTAGCAGAACCAGCAAGGCCCTTGCAGGCGACTTCATACGCCCATGAAGCGGGTCACCTTTGAGTCCTTGCCCCCCCATGGGGCAAAGGATTAGGAGGCATCCCCATGGTGGCATGCAGATCTTTGTGAAGACATTGAAGGTCGATACATACTGAAGATGGCGACCCTTGGCGGGATCCGGCCAAGGGGACCTAACCCCCCGGCAAGAGCCTGCCGGGATGGCAGCGGCGCCGTGGCAAGACCCTTGCGGGGCTGCGGCAAGGCCCCGCCAAGGACACCGTGGGCCACCATCGAGCCAGCCAATCGAGCCTCCACCATGCGGCTGCCGACCCAACCAGTTGGGCAGGCACACTGCATGGCGACAAGCGAACCTTCATGGAGACCCACCGGTGAGCCACCTCACCTGCCTGCGCCTCGTGGCACCACGAGCACCGCCCGGTATGCGTGTGTCCGCTGAAAGGGCGGCGGACGAGCAGGCTCTCCCGTCCCCGATAAAGCAAGGACACCTAAGCAAGGCGCATTAATGGCGCCTTGTCATGTAATGCAAGGATAAACTTCGTATGGCTGCACCCTTTCCACCTCTGTATGCCTTTGTGGCAGCCCTTCCCCTATAAAAGGAGGCCCAAAGGCGACCAGGAGGAGGATTCGACTTTAGAGCTCTGGCCCCATAGCTAGCTCAAGAGCATGAATAAACTAACCACCAAAGTAGGAGTAGGGTTTTACGCATCTCGCGGCCCGAACCGGATAAAGAACCCGTGTGCTATCTGTTTGATCTGCTCTTCTCACGACCCGCGCCCATAACCGTAGTAAAGTTCTTGTGATCCCATAGGTGTAAATCCCTTTTACCGACACCGCGTGTCGACGTATCATAGGCGCGTTTGGTCCAATTAATGGATGACATCTATCCCAACGGTGAGCGGACTAGTGTTTCCTCCAGCCAATGATGATTTTACATGTGGAAAATCCCCATTGGTCGGGGTTGTTAATGGGTTATTGGATCCAAACCTGAACCCGGTAGCTTAATGGCGACCCGTTACGGTGGATGCCACATGTCGGTCTGTAAGTGCATCTAGTGCCACCCCTAGCTGGTTTTGGAGTATTGACATCAAACTTGGTTGAGGGACTAATGTGTTTGTGAGAATTGCAGGATAACACAGGTAGTAGTCCCACATTGATTCGGTTTACCTACCAGAGATGACCCCTAAAAATGTGTGAAGACATTGAAGACAATGGTGGTTTGTGAAGATATCCACAACAAAGATTATGACTTGAGAAGACATTCACATGAAGACTATGGAGTGCGAAGACATAGTTGTTTCGTAGTTTCCTTTTCTTCTTTATTGAGTCATGGGAACCACAACACTGTTAAGTGGGGTCCAAGCGAACAAAGTCAGAGTGACTGAAGTGATGCTCAACCAAATCCTATATCTTCGAGCGAAGACAATGAGAGCAAATCTTATCCAGAGCTGGATGATTCAGCTTTACTTGTAGCCCAAGTCAAGCTGCCGCGTGTGTCTGAAATCTGACCGTTGGACACATGTTAGTTCCTTAGTGACCCAGGGTCATTTCGGACAAATCATGCCGGGTTGCCTCCTGGCTATAAATAGCCCACCCCCTACACCATAAATTGGTGGCTGCTCAGAGTTAGTGCACGGCTTTTGTCGTTTGAGAGCAACCCACCTCCGAAGCATTTGAGAGAGAGATCCTTGCGAGGACAAAGACCAAAACACCCAGAGCCAAAGAGTGTTAGGCATCACTGAAGTCTTTCTGTCTGCGTGATCTGAAGACTTGTTACACTTGAGGACTGTGAATCCTCCAGCCGGTTAGGCATTGCGTTCTGAGCATCCAAGAGTCATTTTGGATTGTCGGTGAACGAAGTCTGTGAAGGTTTGGAAGTCTACCTTCAAGACTTACCAGAGTGATTAGGCGAGGACGAAGTGTTCTTAGCTCAAGGGGAATAAGGTGAAGATGCTATCTTCTGAGTTAAATCTCAGCCTCCCTAACCAGACGTACAATTGTCACAGCAACTGGAACTGGTCCAACAAATCCTTGTCCTCACCAAGCAACTGGTTCTATCTCTTACCTCTCTTTACTTACAGTATGTCTTCATGAAGTTATTGCCTGCTTGCATGATCTGATTGGCTTCACTGTGCGAAGACTATTGTTGTTTGGCTTCATACTATCTTCCATCCTGATCCATACTACCTAGCCGCTAATAGTCTTCGTGCTTTCACTTTATTGCTTACTTGACTTAGGCTTGTCTAGTGTATTCTACCTTTCGCTGCATATCAATAGGTTCATTTCTATTGTTTGCCTTCAAAGCCCCCGCATTTTGAAGACTTCCATAAATATTGCCTATTCACCCCCTCTAGTCGATAACTAGCACTTTCAATTGGTATCAGAGCAAGGTACTCCCTTATTCTTTGTGATTTGGTTTAACCACCTTGGGTTTTAGCTATGTCGACTGCAGGGATAATCAAAGTCTCCGCTGCGTGCCCTGTCTTCGATGGCACTGATTACCCCTACTGGAAGAATAAGATGCGTATGCATCTTGAAGCCATTGATGTCGACCTCTGGTATGTCGTCAAGAATGGCGTTCCCAAGGCTGGTGAAGGTGTCACTCCTGCTGATGTCAAGAGGTTCATTCAACTGGATTCAACTGCCAAGAACATCATCTGTGGTCATCTGACCAAAGGATAGTATGGTCATGTGAGTGCTCTGGAAACTGCGAAGCTAGTCTGTTACTGGCTCTCCAAGGTCAACGAAGGCGTCTCAACCCAGAGAGACTCAAGGATCAGTGTTCTTTGCAACCTCTTCAAGCGCTTCAAGAGAAATTACAATGAGAATGTCCAGCTCACATTTGATCGCCTCACTGATATCACAAATGAGCTTCACGCACTCGGCGCCACAGAGATCACCAAGCACGAAATCGTCAAGACACTCTTGAGATCGCTTGATAGCTCATTTGATACCCTGGCCCTGATGATTCAAGAATGCCCTGAATTCAAGACTCTCGACCCGTCTGACATACTTGACAGGCTCAACACACATGAGTTCCAGTTATCTGATAAAAGAGATATCTATGGTCCCAACTATGGCCATACTTGCGCTTTGAAGGCAAAGGTTGTTTCCTCATCTGAAGAAGAATCTGACTGTTGTTCCGAGGATCCTGAAGACATTGGAAAGGAGCTTGCTATGCTTGTGAAGAAGTTCCAGAAGTTCACCAAGAAGAAAGGCTTCGGAAAGTCTTCAAGATCCAACTCTAGAAATGATGAAGCTTCCACACGTGATCACAAGAAGAGAACATGCCACAAGTGAAAGAAACCTGGTCACTACATCTCTGAGTGTCCACAGTGGGATAATAAGACCAAGAAGAAGAAGAAGAGCAAGGAATCCTCAAAGTCTTCTTCAAAGTCATCATCAAAGTCTTCATCACACAAGAAGAGCTCATCTGGCAAGGCTCGTGCTTTTGGTTGCAAGGAGATGGATTCAGAGGAGGAGTCTGCATCTGATGAGGCAGAGGTGGAGTCTGAGGAGGAGTCCGATTCAGGCGTGGCCAGCTTGGCTCTGGCTACTGCCTATGTTGCCAAGTCCATCTTCAACTCTGAAGACAATGGATCCGCCACCAACGCCGATGCTGATGATAAGGACGAATCTGCTCCCCCTACTGCTTCATGGCACGCGGTGCCAAGGTAAACTCACTCGATGCTTACTTTCAAACATCAAGTGAAGATGACTCTGAATGTGAATCTAAACCTAGCTACAAAACACTTTCTAAAATTGCAATTGAACAATAGAATGCCATGGAACAAATTCAAAAATTGCTAGACAAAAGCGATGACCTGTTGGACGCGGAAATGACCCGATCTCAGTCCTTAATTGAAGACATAAAAAATCTTCATGTTAAGTACGAGGAACTTGAAAGTCGTCATGAAACGCTCTCAACAACTCATGAAAAGCTTTCCTACGATTATCTTCAAAGGAAGCAAGAACTTGAGAACTTGAGAGCGGCTCATGAAGATCTTCAAAAAGAGAACGAGTCACTTTGCGCTCAACAGATCAGTTCCGCTCAGGAAGGATTTGAACCACCATATCTAAAATGTCTTGAGCGTGATAACAATGTCTCTATTGCTGAATGTTCAACTGCTGCTACTGCTGCAATATCTTCAACTGCTGATGTGGTAACTAACCCCTCTACGGAGGAACCACTTCTATTCCTGATGAGAATGACAGGTTGAAGACATTGCTTGAGACGGGAATGTACAAAAGTCTCAAAGGGCATCAAACACTATGTGATGTCCTCAAAAAGCAGATTCTGAACCGAAACCCTAGGAAAGAGGGTGTTGGGTTCGAGAGGAAAATGAATGTTGATGGTTCTTACTGGAAGCCTGAGCAGTACCCCAAAACCACATCGGTTGCTGCAAAGGGACCTTCAGTGGATCCGTCTACCTTGTTTGGCTTCACTTGTTGTAACATCCCAAATTTTCAATTTGGAATGTTATACCTAGATCATCACTTCCATATCATATTTTATTGCATGTTGGCTCGATCCTAAAAATTTCACGCAACTCAAGGACCCATAGAGAGAGTTGGAGATTTCGTTATTTTCATATTTGAGTTTTCTCAAATTTTGAAAATAGGATCATTTGATTTTATTTATTTTATCTTCAATTATTTCTACTGTCAAAATATGAGAGAGGGAATAAAATGACTTTCCCAAAGTAAAGGTATAATGAAGATTTAATAAAAAAAATCAAATAAGATTTTTATTTGGAGTGTTTCACTATTTTATTTGAATTTAGGAAAAATGTGCATTTTTCAAAATTGCATTTAGGCGCCAAATAAATGTTCATCCTGTCCGGCTTGATTTTGGAAGCCGGGGAAAATTTATTTCGGGATTTTTGGAGTCCGTTTAGTAATTCTTTCATTAGTTTTTTCTGCGCGGAATTAATTTTAAAAAAAGGAAACCGCCTATGGGCCGGATTCGGCCAGGACTCCTCTGGCCAGGGGGCTTTAAATAGCGCCACCCGGAGCCGCCCCGCCCCAAACCCTAACCCTAGCCGTCGCTGCCGCCGCTGCCCGGCGCCATGCCGCCCGGAGCCGCCGTCGCCCGTCCCGCCGTCCCGGCCGCCGAGGTTGACCCGCCGCCGGTTTTTTAGAAAACCGTTCGGTTTCGTCGGTTTCGCCGGTTTTATTAGTTTCCTTTTTTATTAGATCGGTTTTTTGGTTTAGGTTAAATAGCGGCGTTAAACATTCGTTCGTTTTAATGAACGCGTTAAATCGCTTAGATCCAGTCAGCGAACGTTAGATTCGTTAATCATTCGTCGTTTTTCTTTTTCTCGGATTTTCCGCGATTATTTCGATCGCGATTTCTGATCCGATTTTCGTTTTAGTATAACTTTTAAGCTCGTTTATCCGAATCAGGCGATTCAAGCGCTGGAGTTTAGATCTCGAAACTCTCTTTCCGAATAATCAACCCAAACAAGTTTTTGCTTCTGTAAAATTTGACTTAGGTCCAGATTAGTAAAATGAAGTTCTTTTCTTTCGCCGTTTGACTTTCGTTGCTTCGTTTGATTTGACTCTTTTTGCAAACCGGAGTTCTTAAGTTGAACTTTCTGGTTAGATCTTTTATTTGAGTTTTATCTGTGCATAAGTTGAGTACTTATTGAGTGTTTGTTTGTTTGCGATAGAGTACCCAGAGTGCGTCGCTTGCTACTTTGAATCTCTAGGTTTCACGGATCATCAGCAAGGCAAGTAACACTTTGATCATATCCTTTTCATACCCAGTTTTTTATGCATTAGATCAATCCTCAAACATTGCATGATTAGGATCTAATTAAATTGTGGGTTTTGGGAAGTAGATGAGGTAGTACCTATTACCTGTTTCATTATCAAACCCTTGGGAGTTACTCCTACGTCTGCTTATTATGCCATGCTATGCTAGTAGACGTGGATTGGGTGAGTGTATCCATGACAGATGTGAGATTGTTAATTAATGGTTTATCTAAGGTGGCAACTTAAACACACATCTGGGTGGATTGAGGTACCTGGGTATTCCAGGATTGCATGTTTCTTTTTGGACCGCCACCCAGGCTCAAAGGGATCATGAGATTATTCATGCTAGAAACTTCCGTGTGCAGCCACAAGCTACTATGGGCTCTAGCATAGTTGACTAAGTCGTGCGAACTCTTCTGTGGTAGACTAGCAGATGTAGGGGATGTAGGTTGAGTACGGTCTACCCATTCGTAAGGTGCTAGCGCTTCGAAGACTATGTCTCGGTCATCCGTTTCTCAAACACCATGTAGTGCGAGAATCTTAACGGAGGAGATCGATTCTTGTGGGGAAAAGTGCACAAACCTCTGCAGAGTGTATGAAACTAATCATGGTTAGCCGTGTCCCCGGTTATGGACATCTTGAGTATCTAGTACTTGGATATCATGTGAATCTATCACGTTACTTTAATTAATATTGTTGGGTTTTAATGATGATGCTTAATTGGGATTGAGAATGCTGTCAACCATTCTCAATTTTTAACAACCACCATGATAGTTAAATAAAATTTATTCCTTTGATGTAGGGAAAAACTGGCTTTACGCAAAACTGTAACCATAGAGCTTTCCACCAGCCATATATGCATGTAGGTTAGCTTATTTCTTTCATTACTCTCTATGTGTTACATTGCCAGCATATTCCATGTCTTGACCGTTTTGGCGGCAACTTCATGTTGAGACTTTTTAGACGGCAGTAAGGTGCCTTAGGTCGTGGTCCTATCTGTGATGATGCCGTTGGAGTTGATGGACTCGCTATTCTTCCAAGCCTTCCATTTGTTATCGTTATTAGATGGCCTTAAGCCATGTTTATTGTAATAAGTTCTCCTTTGGAGATATTCGATGTAATAAGTGTGTGATTGCTACTCTATTATAAATCCTTCAAATCTTGTGTGGTGTCAAGCATTCTTGATCCGAGGATGACACTGAGCACGAAGATCGACTATTTGAGGTCTAGTCGCTACAAGATGGTATCGAGCACCTGTTGTTGTAGGACACTGACCACTAAGCTAAAGCCCTAGATCACTGTTGTTTATCCTCATTTCTGACTCCTCATCTTTTCTATTCTTTTAGGATGGCGGATGCAAGGAACAAGTTCACACAACCGGATGAAGATACACCCTTTGGATGTCACTTGAAGGAAGTCACTAGATACCTGAACATCGGAGTACCAAGCTTCACCGGGACCTACAACGCCACATTACCCGAAGAGGAGGCTGGATGATTCAAGTTCAAGTTCCGGGAAGGACATTTGCACCGATCCACGGAGCCCATAGAATTTTCCTTTGATGCACCAACACGAGTCTAGGAAGAGCATGGCATCCCACATCGCCATGGGGACGTATTGGAGAAGTTTAGCAAAATGATCTCAAGAATACCATCTACCAGATTTGTGGGCGCCGAGATGAGCAATGGGAGATGATCAGCACCAGGAGGGACAGATCAATCACAGCTTATATCCAGGAGTTAAACCAGCACATCCGACGCCAGGAGAACCAAATGTGCACAGGCATGGAGGATCTGCAGAAGGCTATGACCAAGATCAAGGAGCTAGAAGATGAACTCAAGGCTACACGTGAAGACTACATGGAGGAGATCGTCGCTCTAGTGAGACAAAACGGTGACCTTAAGGAGAAGATTGAAGTATTAATGGGAGGTTCAGCACCCAAAAGAAATGATGACGATTCCACTTGCCCGGATAACTATATCATCATCGACGACACCGACTCGGACCCCGATGATAGTGATGATGACTATGTTGATGAAGCTGGAGCCGATATCATGGAGTCTTCATCGGAGCAGTTTTTCTAGTTGACCACCATGGAAGTAGTAGAAACTCCACCATTGTATCTATTTTAGTCCAAGAACTTTGTAACGATAGTTAGACCGTTGTATGCCCTTGTTTGAATTGATTGGAGTGATATTGTTTGCTTTTGTCTCATGTGCATATGGGTAGTGTTTTCTCACTAGACCTCATTCTATTCTATTTCTCTTCTTTTCTAAAACCCTCAGATGCCTCGAGACGCGACACCGGATTTGTTTTCCCACCGGAGATCACCCAGTTGATTCAGCAGCAGAATGCCTTGATTCAAACATTGGTACAGAACCAAGGCAACAACAACAACAACGACAACAACAACCCACCACCGCCACCTGTTGATCATTTGACTCGTTTCTTGAGGCTAAATCCGCCGGTGTTTTCTAGTAGCACCGAGCCGATTGTTGCAGATGACTGGCTCCGTAAGGTTGGAAGGGAGTGACCACTACATGATGCACTGATGCGGAAAGAGTGCGTTTTGTGGCATATCAGCTTGATGGACCCGCAACATCATGGTGGGAAAATTACACAGCCACGCACCCCATTGACACAGTCACGTGGGATCAGTTTCAGCAAGCTTTCCATACTGCCCACGTTTCAGCAGGAGCTATGGCCATGAAAAAGCGTGAGTTTCGCAACTTACGCCAAGGAGGACGCACTGTAGGCCAGTATGTGGAGGATTTTAGTAAGCTAGCACGTTATGCCCCAGATGACGTTGCTACAGATGCAGCTAAGCAGGAGAAGTTTATAGAAGGACTGTGTAACGCCCGGATAATCATGCTACAGTAATCCCACGCTAATCGTGCCATGACACCTCGGTTACTATTGCTATCCTCACAATAATTCGGAACAGTTCGAAATTCAAATTCAAATTAGTGATGACAATAAAAGTTTTCAAAAATTAAAACTAAAATGTTCGGTGGTTGTCAAATATTACAAAGGTAATTATGGTGAAGTAAACACATTTTTATAAAATGCCTAAATACGTTTAAATGAATTAAAACAGAAAAGAAAATAAATAAAAGAAAGAAAATACAAAAAAAACAGAACAAACAAAAAAAAACAAAAGGAGAAGAAGCCCCCTATTTGGACTGCTGCCCGGTGGCCACCAGGCAGCCAGCCAGCCCACCCCGCACCCCCCCATAAGCCTCCCCCGACTCCCCACTCGGTCCAGCCCGCAACCCCCACGACCTCCCCGAATATCCCCTCTCCCCGATCTGGATCGGGAAGACCCGCCGTCCCCGAACCACCCAATGCAGGCGCTCCGCCCCCCCCTGTCGCCACCGTCGCCTCGCCCGTCACCAACCCCGAGGCCGCCGGATCGATCGCGCCGCCCCTCGCCGATTAGGCGCCGCCACCAAGCCAGCGCAACCACCGCCCGACGTCGTCCCGTCCTCCTCCTCGCGGTCCTCCCGACCGCCGTCAAGCCTTGCCCGTCCCTACTCCCCCCGTGAGCTCCCTCCTCTCCCTTCTCCGTCCAGCGCCGTATCCCCCCCGTTCTGTTGTTGCCGCCCGCCGTGGGGCGCAACCGCGCCGACCAGCGCCCTGAGCGCGCGACACCAACCGCGCCGGACCGTCGCCCCGTCTCCTCCTTTCCCGCGCTCGTCGCGCTCATCGGGCCCTCGCACCCGTGGCGCGCCCTCTTTCCCGCACTCCGCGTCGTCTACAACTCCGGCGCCGTTGGTTGCGGCTGCCCAGCCAGCAGCCCTCGAAGCCTCGCCGCTTTTGCCCGTCCGGCCTCAAGGCGCGCCTCGGCGCGCCAGCCCTACTCCCGTGGCGACGCTACCTGCGGTGGCCGCCGCCGTCCGCCGTTCCGCTCCCCCATGCGGCACCGCCCGAGTCCACCCCCCCTGTTGGGCGTCGATCCCGCCGGCTGTCCCACGCTGGCCAAGCGCCGCCGCTCCCCGGTGGCCTCGCCTTCCCGGTCGGACTCGGCCCCTGCAGGTGCGCCGAACCGCACCGGTGGCGCCCTTGCGCCCGCATAGGCCTTTGGCCCATCTGACAAAGGGCCCCGGCCCCGAGCGAAAAAAAAAAAAAAATAATAATATTAATAATAAAATATTAATTAATTAATTAACTTAATTAATTGAGTTTAATTAACTCGATCAATTAACTAAACTAATTAACTGTTAGTTTAATTAAAGCGTAATTAGATTAACCTAAACCTAATTAACCTAACAGTATGGTGGGTCCCACGGGACCCACATGTCGATTGACCAGTCAACCGCCTTTGTGCCTGCTGACATCACACATACGTCATCTTGACGTCATCATTTACTAATACGGATAATGTTGGATTAAATAATTAATTAAATTCCGAAGTTAATAAAATCTTTAGAAAATCATATCTTTTAATCCGTAACTTTCGGTTAAAATATTTTCAACATGAAAGTTGCTCGAGCGACGAGGCGAATCCGGATCGCAGTCCGTTCGTCCGCCACACACCCCTAACCTATCGAACCTGCAACTTTCCCCTCGGCTCCTCTGCTGAAAACCACGAAACCCGGGATATTTTCCGGATGTTTCCCCTTAACGGTACCACCTCATACCACGTTAGGGCACGCCTAGCATCGTTACTTGTCATGTCATGCATCGATATGCATCTGTTTACATGGTATTCATTGTTTCTTCCCCTCTTCTCTCCGGTAGACTACGAGACCGACCTGCTGCTGCCCGATTCGACTACGGAGTTGGCGACCCTCTCTCTTGCGAGCAACCAGGCAAGCCCCCACTTGATCACCAGATATCGCCTATTCTACTCTATACTGCTTGCATTAGAGTAGTGTAGCATATTCTGCTTTCTGTTATACCTATCTTGATGCATAGCCTGTCCTTGTTACTCATTGTTACCTTTACGCAATCCTATATGCTTAGTATAGGATGCTAGTATATTCATCTGTGGCCCTACATTCTTGTCCGTCTGCTGTGCTATGCTATCGGGCCGTGATCACTCGGGAGGTGATCACGGTATATACTATATACTTTATACATGATACATGTGGAGACTAAAGTCGGGTCGGTGGTGGAGCACCATGAGTGGATCTTTGTGGCGGGCGTCGGGGCAGGTTGAGACCGCCTAGGAGAGAGGTGGGCCTGGCCTGTTCGGCGTTCGCGGATACTTAACACGCTTAACGAGATCTTGGTATTTGATCTGAGTTGGCTCTGAGCCTATCGCACTAACCATCTATGTGGGAGTAGTTATGGGTATCCGGCCGTGGTATCGGCCGAAGCACTTCGTGACGTCGGCCCGAGCGGCGCGCGCGGATTGGACTGAGCGCCACTAGGCTAGGTCTGCTTCGGCGCGTCACATAACATGCTGAGGTGTGCTCGAGGCGATGGGCCCGGACCCCTGGCGCATAGGTTTGAACCGGCGTGCTGGCCTCTCTATTGAGCCAAGGTGGGGCTGCGACGTGTTGATCTTCCGCGGCGGGCATGACCGGGAAAGTTTGTCGGCCAAATGGGATCAAGCGTGTTGGGTAAGTTGGTGCACCCTATGAAGTTAATCTATTGAATAGCCGTGATCTTGATAACAGGACGACTTGGAGTTGTACCTTGACCTTATGACAACTAGAACCGGATACTTAATAAAACACACCCTTCCAAGTGCCAGATACAACTGGTGGTCGCTCTCTCTCAGGATGACGAGGAGGGGATCGCCGGGTAGGATTATTGCTATGTGATGTTGCTTGGAGGACTTCAACCTACCCTCTTCTACATTGCGAGGCGAAGGTGACGAGCGTAGTCTTCGATAAGACTAGCTATCCCCTCTTATTACGGCATTCTGCGATTCGGTCCATCGATATGGCCCTTTACACATATATCCATGCATATGTAGTGTAGCTCCTTGCTTGCGAGTACTTTGGATGAGTACTCACGGTTGCCTTGTTCCCCTTTTCCCCTATCTCTACTCGATTGCTGCAACAGACGATGGAGCCGGGAGCGAGACGCCACCGCCGATGGCGACTACTACACTGGAGGTGCCTACTACTACGTGCAGCCCGGCGGCGACGAGGAGTAGTTAGGAGGATCTCAGCGGGAGGCCTGCGCCTCTTCGATCTGTATCCCAGTTTGTGCTAGCCTTCTTAAGGCAAACTTGTTTAACTTATATGCGTACTCAGATATTGTTGCTTCCGCTGACTTCGTCTATGATCGAGCACTTGTATTCGAGCCCTCGAGGCCCTGGCTTGTATTATGATGCTTGTATGAGTTATTTATGTTTTAGAGTTGTGTTGTGATATCTTCCGTGAGTCCACGATCTTGATCGTACACATTTGCGTGCATGATTAGTGTACGATTGAATCGAGGCGTCACCAGTTGGTATCGAGCCCATTGCTGTAGGAATCCCCTTCCACAATCCTTGGCCGAAGTCGAGTCTAGACATTGCAAAAACTTTTACTAACTTGGCTGCGTGCCTTACGGGCCCACGTCGCCATCGGGTGGTACTAGGATCTTTTACTCCTCGACCTTTACTGCGGGACTCGAACTCTCTTCTACTCGGGTTAAGCGAATTTCTTGACTAACACTAGGATCCCGTGACCACATTCACCCCAAAGTTGGATAAAGCCATAGTTATTCCTTGGAATTGTATTTTGATCAATTTCCACACTGTCATTTGACTCCTTTGAAACATCTTTGTTTTCAGATGGAACCCATGAGGCAGGTCGTGCGCCACACGACGGCCATTGGTGCCTCGGGATCACTGCGGTGCTAGCAGAGATGATGACCTATTCGGGTTATCGGCTGGCACCTGAGTACACCGTCTTTGAGGAGTACGGGACTTTAACCAGAGCGATGCCGAGCCATCGTCCACCTCTACTCTCGGGAGTATGACTCCACCTCTTGTGCTGCATACCGCACATGGTGTTGGGGTGACTGTCGATATGGCAGTCCACGATGCTGCTTATGCTGCTCGACACGTCTTCGTGGAGAGTATCGGAGTTGGACACCTCCCCTTGAGCACATTGCTATCGCATCCGATGTTGGTGAGGAGGTTACTACACCGCTGCCTACTCCTTTGTCACGAGAGCCCTTCTATCATCGAACTTTGTTACGCATGCGATGGGCTGGATCGAGCTAACCGAGCTCTTCGCCACGAGTTGTACACCACCGTCGGCACCTTTACCGTGCTCGGCTGTTGCACCCTTTGTCCGATCCGAGCTGCGCGATCTGCGATCTACCCAGCCAGACCGTGATGCCCGGGGTGTCGGTTGGCGAGGTGGGAGGCTACTCTCCGCACTTGGTCCTCTTCGCCACTTAGGCGTCGGGTTCGCACGAGTATCCGCGGCCCCAGTCAGCGGCGTGGAGGACTATCCGCTGCCACACTACCAGCTTAGGGCTACACTACCTCCGCGATGCGCGTGGGACTAATGTAGGCTTGCTTGTTAGTGTTAGATGCATTTGCCGCGAGCCTGCGTGCCGCCTATGATGTCTTAGTCTATGTACTGAACTCTGTGTACCGGACTCTATGCATGATCCCTTTTGTAAGTTATGCCGACTACTATGTAGTTTCTATCGTGCTGCTTTCATTATGCATGTTTCATCATGAATGATTCTTGTCCTTTGCAAATTTCTCAATTGCTGAACTACCCCTGTTATATATTAGCAGGATGGTTAGACCAGCTGGTCGTGGTCGTGGTGGCAACTTCCCACCACCGCCTGAGTACATGGCTGGTATGATCCAACAGCTTGAGATGAATCGCCAGTTCATGGAGAACATGATGGCTCAGTTTCCTCGCCCCAATATGGACCAGCAGCCAAACACAGTAACTCTGCAGGATTTCATGCGCCTCAACCCAAGTGTGTACTGCAGCTCAACCCAGCCCCCGGATCTTGATGGTAGCTCCGTGACATCACCTATGAGATGGAGTCTGCTGATGTAGCCCCCGCCAGCTATGTCACTTTTGCTTCCTTCTTCTGAAGGGACCCGACTCAATGGTGGGACAGCCACGGCGTACTCAGCCAGTGGAACAATCATCACTGGCCAGACTTCCAAGTTGCTTTCCGTGCCGCTTCATCCCTCAAGGAGTCATGGACGGAAGAAGCGTGAGTTCATAACCTCACCCAAGGCAACAAGACTGTTGAAGCTTATCGGCGAGAGTTTACGGACTTGTCTCGCTATCTTGAAGAGGACATTGCAAGCGATGCCACGCAGACGGGAGAAGTTCCGTGACGGCCTTCAAGTTGACATCAAGCTCGCACTTCTAGTGCGCGACTTTGCTGATTTCGCCACCTTGGTGAACAAATCTATCAATGTCGAAACTGGTGCTGCAGGAATACGAGAGCTCTAACAAGCGCAACCGTGACACGGGCTCATCTTGGGCCCGTCCTCGTGAGCGTAAGATATGGATTCCCAACGGCATGTACCAGCCAAATGCACCTGCCCCAAGGCGAGCTATCTGCACCTCGTCGCCTACTCCAACTAGGCAGCCAAAGCTTCCAGCTCCACCACCCCAAGCTCTGTTCCCACCCCCAATAATGGTTTGTGCTTGGTGTGGACAACGAGGCACCGTGCTAGAGAATGCAACCGAACCGAGAATCAGTTGGCCCTTCCAGCGGCGGCCGTGGAAGCAACCAACCCCGCAACAACAATGCCAAGCCTTATGGTCGAGTTCATGCCAACCACGTTGATCCGAGCGAAGCTCAAGACCACACCTGCTCTTGTGATGGGTACACTCCTCATAAATTCGTGCACGCATCTGTTTTATTCGATTCAGGAGCATCGCATTCATTCATGTCGGAAGATTTTGCATACAAGCACGACGTTAAGTGTGAGGAGATGAACTCTTGATGAGTGGTAAAACCCCTTGGGACAATGTCAAACCTCCATGGTTGGCGTCGGCGTCCCGTGGAAATCGAAGGGCTGGAATTCTATGCCTCACCCATTATCCTCAAGACGTCTAACATCTACCTCATTTTGGGGATGGATTGGTTGAAAGCGCATCTCGCTTCAATAGTTTGCGCCACTAAGACCGTCCATCTGCTACACCCTTCGATGAAATAATAAGCTACAATGCTCAAATGCGGTTCGAATGCGAGGCAAGGCTCTATGCATTGAATGCATTGAGCGCGCACCCTCGAGGGCATTGAAAACATTCCTGTCGTTCGCGACTTCCAGGACGTCTTTCCTAAAGAACTTCCAGGGATTCCCCCTGCTAGAGCTGTCGAATTCGTCATCGACTTGAAACCAGGCACCACTCCTATAGCCGAGCGACCCTACAAGATGCCGCCGCATGAACTCCTTGAGCTCAAGGAGGAAATCGACAAGTCTCTTCGCAGTGGTTTCATTCGCCCAAGTTGCTCTCCTTGGGGAGCACCTTCTCTCTTTGTCAAGAAGAAGGATGGGACAAACCGATTGGTCCAAGACTACCATCCTATAAACCAAGCTACCATTCAGAATAAGTATCCTCTTCCTCGGATCAATGATCTGTATGATCAACTGGCTGGTTCATCAGTGTTCTCTAAACTTGACTTGAGGTTGGGTTACCACCAGATCCGTGTTCGTGAGGAGGATATCCCCAAGACCGCATTTGTGACTCGTTATGGTTCATACGAGTACACCGTCATGTCTTCGGCTTAACCAATGCTCCAGCCACCTTCTCTCTTTGATGAACTATATATTCATGGATTACCTCGACAAGTTCGTCGTGGTTTATCTGGATGATATCTGATATTTTCCAAGAATGAAGAAGAACATCTTGAACATCTTCGTCTTGTCTTTGGAAAAGCTACGAAGGCATCAACTTTATGCCAAGATCTCCAAATGTGAATTCGGCTTCCGAAGTGACCTATCTCGGGCATGTCATCTCTAAGGATGGTATTGCCGTCAACCCTGAACG
Source organism: Aegilops longissima (assembly GCA_021605205.1). NCBI lineage: Eukaryota > Viridiplantae > Streptophyta > Magnoliopsida > Poales > Poaceae > Aegilops > Aegilops longissima. Next base: position 152,397,183 of record CM038679.1, read on the forward strand.
AGTTCAAGCTATTCTCGATTGGACTCCTCCGAAGAACGTTAAGCAAGTCGAAGTTTTCTCGGTCTCGCCACTATTGCCGTCGATTAGTCGAGAACTTCTCCAAGATTGCCAGCCTCGACTAACTTTGTTGCATAAGGCGTCAAGTTCAATGGACGAGATAAATGTCGGAAATTTCCGGCACTCAAAGACAAGTTGACTTCTGCCCGATGCTAGCTCCTCGATACTAAGAAGTACTTTGTCATTTATCGCGGCGCTTCCCGTCAAGGATTAGGCTGTGTCCTAATGCAGGAGCGCAAAGTGGTTGCTTATGCCTCTCGGCAATTGTGCCCTCACGAAGAGAACTACCCAGTTCACGACCTCGAACTTGCTGCTGTCATTCATGCGCTAAAGCAGTGGCGACATTACCTACTCGGTAATCGTTGCGAGATCTTCACCGACCACCAAAGTCTGAAGTATCTGTTTACTCAGCCAGACCTGAACCTCCGTCAGCAGAGATGGATGGAGACTGTTGCAGACTTTGATTTGGGTATTTCCTATACACCAGGCAAGGCTAATGTAATGGCTGATGCTTTAAGCCGCAAGTCTTACTGCAACCACCTCCAGATTCACAAGGTTCAGCCCTCACTTGTTGAAGAGTTCAGAAAGCTGAAACTCCATATTGTTCCTCGGGTGATTTTCGCTTCCCTCCTCCGGAGTTCCACAAGATGAATCTCCGTGTTGTTTCCCAGGGTTCCCTCTATACCCTGGCTGTCGAACCCGATCTCGTGAGCTCCATCAAGACAATGCAGGGATATGACTCTGAAGTCTACAAGATTAAGCGAGACCTCAAAGAAGGAAATCCCTCATTCTTCACTATTGCTGATGATGGCGCCTTGTACTTCAAAGGCCGCCTAGTGGTGACGTGTAAGAAGGAAAACCTGAATATGACTCAGGAGGTTATGAAAGAAGCTCATGATACACCTCTATGTATCCATCCTGGTAGTACAAAGATGTACCAAGACATCCGTCAGAGATTCTGGTGGTCTAATATGAAGCAAGACATTGCTCGCTATGTTCTTGAGTGTGGCGCTTGCCGTCGTATCAAAGCGAACATCAAAGGCCTCTTTGGAACTCTGCAACCTATCTCTATTCCTGAATGGAAATGGGACCATGTTGAGATGGACTTCGTCACCGGATTTCCCAAGTCGCAGAAAGGTAATGATGCTATTCTTGTCATCATTGACCGGCTTTCTAAAGTTGCATATTTTCTGGCGGTCAAAGAAAGCGATCCTTTGCTAGTCAGCTTGCAACTCTCTATATGTCGAATTGTTTCACTTCACGGTATTCCACTGGTTATCAGTTCGGACCGTGGCAGCTTATTCACTTCAAGATTACGGGCAAGTTTCCAAGAAGCTATGGGGACTCACTTATCTTTCAAGATCTGCGTTTCATCCATGATCACAAGGGCAAGTTGAGCGTGTCAACCAAGTTCTCGAAGACATGCTTGAGCTTGTGTTATTTCCTTCGACAAGAAATGGGAGGAATCTCTCCGTATGCTGAGTTCTCTTATAATAATAGCTATCAATCTAGTCTCAAGATGGCCCCTTGAAGTGTTATATGGACGAAAGTGCGAACCCCTCTCGAACTGGTCGAAGCGGGAACGTCCACTCTTCGTCCGGATATTATCCAACATGCCGAAGAACAAGTCCGCATTATTCGCGAGAATCTCAAGACCGCTCGACCACGTCAAAAGAGTAATTATGACCGCCATCATAAAGACATGGTCTATCAACTTTGGCGAAAAGGCCTATCTTCGCGTTACACCAATGAAGGGTGCTCACCGCGGGATCAAGGGCAAGCTAGCTCCTCGCTATATTGGCCCATTCACTATTACGGAAAGGCGTGGAAAAGTGGCATATCAAGCTGGAGCTTCCGCCGAACCTTTCTCGGTGTTCACGATGTGTTCCACGTGTCACAACTCCGACGCTGCTTCAAGGACCCAATCCGGGCAGTGGATCATGAAGTGCTCGAATTGCAGCAGGACCTCTCCTATAAAGAGCATCCGGTCCGCATTCTCGACCAAGCTGAACGCCGCACACGCCAGAAGGCGATCAAGTTCCTCAAAGTCCAGTGGTCGCACCATTCTGAAGATGAAGCCACTTGGGAACGAGAGGATTGTCTGCGTGATGAATACCCCGCACTCTTTTCTTCGACCTCCTAAATCTCGGGACGAGATTTCTTGAAGTGGAGGAGATTTGTAACGCCCGGATAATCATGCTACAGTAATCCCACGCTAATCGTGCCATGACACCTCGGTTACTGTTGCTATCCTCACAATAATTCGGAACAGTTCGAAATTCAAATTCAAATTAGTGATGACAATAAAAGTTTTCAAAAATTAAAACTAAAATGTTCGGTGGTTGTCAAATATTACAAAGGTAATTATGGTGAAGTAAACACATTTTTATAAAATGCCTAAATACGTTTAAATGAATTAAAACAGAAAAGAAAATAAATAAAACAAAGAAAATACAAAAGAAAACAGAACAAACAAAAAAAACAAAAGGAGAAGAAGCCCCCATGCTGGACCGCGGCCCAGCTGGCCACCAGGCCGGCCAGGCCGGCCCACCCCGCACCCCCCCATAAGCCTCCCCCCCCACTCCCTACTCGGTCCGCCCGCAACCCCCACCGACCTCCCCGAATATCCCCTCTCCCCGATCTGGATCGGGAGGAGACCACCGCCCCCCCACCCGAACCACCCGGCGCGGCGCCCGCTGCCCCCCTCCAGATCGCCCGCCGTCGCCTCGCCCGTCACCAACCCCGAGGCCGCCGGATCGATCCGTGCCGCCCCTCGCCGATTGGGCGCCGCCGCCCGAAGCCCGCGCAACCACCGCCGACGTCGTCCCCGTCCTCCTCCTCGCCGGTCCTCCCCGACCGCCGTCAAGCCCACTGCCCCGTCCCCTACTCCCCCCCGTGAGCTCCCTCCTCTCCCTTCTCCGTCACCGGCGCCGTATCCCCCGTTCACGCCGTTGCCGCCCGCCGTGGCCGGCGACGCCGCGCCGCGCCACAGGCACACGCGACGCCAACGCGCCGGACCGTCCCGCCCCCGTCTCCTCCTTTCCCCGCGCTCGTCGCGCTCACCGTGGCCCTCGCGCCCGTGGCCGCGCCCTCTTTCCCCCGCACTCCCGCGTCGTCTACAACTCCGGCCGCCGTTGGTTGCGGCTGCCCCAGCGCGCGCCCTCGAAGCCTCCGCCCGCACCTGCCCCGTCCGGCCTCAAGAAGCGCCTCGGCGCGCCGGCCGGCCCCCTGCTCCCCGTGGCCGCACGCTACCTGCGGTGGCCGCCGCCGTCCGCTGTTCCACTCCCCCATGCGGCACCGCCCGAGTCCACCCCGTTGGGCGTCGATCCCGCCGGCTGTCCCACGCTGGCCAAGCGCCGCCGCTCCCCGGTGGCCTCGCCTTGCCTCGCCTTCCCGGTCGGGCTCGGCCCCGCACGGGTGCGCCCGAACCGCACCGGTGGCGCCCGCACGCCCGCATAGGCCTTTGGCCCACTGACAAAGGGGCCCCAGCCCCAGAACAAAAAAAAGAGAAAATAATAATATTAATAATAAAAATATTAATTAATTAATTAACTAAATTAATTAACTTAATTAATTGAGTTTAATTAACCTGATCAATTAACTAAACTAATTAACCTGTTAGTTTAATTAAACTGTAATTAGATTAACCTAAACCCTAATTAACCTAACAGAGTATGACAGGTGGGTCCCACGGGACCCACATGTCAGTTTGACCCAGGTCAACCGCACTGTGCCTGCTGACATCACACATACGTCATGCTGACGTCATCATTTACTATTCTGGATAATGTTAGATTAAATAATTAATTAAATTCCAGAAGTTAATAAAATCTTTAGAAAATCATATCTTTTAATCCGTAACTCGGATTAAAATATTTTCAACATGAAAGTTGCTCAGAACGACGAGACGAATCCGGATACGCAGTCCGTTCGTCCGCCACACACCCATAACCTATCGAACCCGCAACTTTCCCCTCCGACTCCTGCGCTCAAAACACGAAACCCGGGATATTTTCCGGATGTTTCCTTAACGGTACCACCTCATACCACGTTAGGGCACGCCTAGCATCGTTACTTGTCATGTCATGCATCGATATGCATCTGTTTACATGGTATTCATTGTTTCTTCCCCTCTTCTCTCCTAGAGACTACGAGACCGACATCGCTGCTGCTGCCCGGTTCGACCACGGAGTTGACGACCCTCTCTCTTGCGAGCAACCAGGCAAGCCCCCTTGATCACCAGATATCGCCTATTCTACTCTATCTGCTTGCATTAGAGTAGTGTAGCATGTTCTTGCTTTTCGTTATACCTATCTTGATGCATAGCCTGTCCTTGTTACTACTGTTGTTACCTTTACCTGTAATCCTATATGCTTAGTATAGGATGCTAGTATATTCATCTGTGGCCCTACATTCTTGTCCGTCGATGTGCTATACTATCGGGCCGTGATCACTCGGGAGGTGATCACGGTATATACTATATACTTTATACATGATACATGTGGAGACTAAAGTCGGGTAAATTTGGTGGAGCACCCGCGAGTGGATCTTTGTGGCGGGCGTCAGGCAGGTTGAGACCGCCTAGGAGAGAGGTGGGCCTGGCCCTGTTCGGCGTTCAGCGGATACTTAACACGCTTAACGAGATCTTGGTATTTGATCTGAGTCGACTCTGAGCCTATATGCACTAACCATCTACGTGGGAGTAGTTATGGGTATCCCGCGCCGTGGTATCACCGGCACTTCGTGACGTCACGATCGAGCGGGCGCCGGATTGGACTGGAACGCCACTAGGCTAGGTCTGCTTCGGCCAGCGTCGCATAGCGTGCAGGTGTGCTCGAGGCGATGGGCCCTGACCCTGCGCGCTTAGGTTTAGACCGCGTCTTGGCCTCTCTGTTGAGCCTAGGTGGGGCTGCGGCGTGTTGATCTTCAGCGGCGGGCATGACCCAGAAAGTGTGTCGGCCAAATGGGATCAAGCGTGTTGGGTAAGTTGGTGCACCCTGCAGGGAAGTTAATCTATTGAATAGCCGTGATCTTGGTAATAGGGCGACTTGGAGTTGTACCTTGACCTTATGACAACTAGAACCGGATACTTAATAAAACACACCCTTCCAAGTGCAGATTCAACCGGTGGTCGCTCTCTCTCGGGGTGACGAGGAGGGATCGCCGTGTAGGATTATTGCTATGTGATGTTGCTTGGAGGACTTCAACCTACCCTCTTCTACCTTGCAAGGCGAAGGTGACGAGCGTAGTCTTCGATAAGACTAGCTATCCCCTCTTATTCGGCATTCTGCAGTTCAGTCCATTGATATGGCCCTTTACACATATATCCATGCATATGTAGTGTAGCTCCTTGCTTGCGAGTACTTTGGATGAGTACTCACGGTTGCCTTGTTCCCCCTTTTTCCCCTATCTCTACTCGATTGCTGCAACCAGACGATGGAGCCCAGGAGCCAGACGCCACCGCCGATGACGACTACTACACTGGAGGTGCCTACTACTACGTGCAGCCCGCTGACGACGACCAGGGGTAGTTAGGAGGATCCCAGGCAGGAGGCCTGCGCCTCTTTCGATCTGTATCCAGTTTGTGCTAGCCTTCTTAAGGCAAACTTGTTTAACTTATGTCTGTACTCAGATATTGTTGCTTCCGCTGACTCATCTATAATCGAGCACTTGTATTCGAGCCCTCGAGGCCCCTGGCTTGTATTATGATTGTTGTATGACTTATTTATGTTTTAGAGTTGTGTTGTGATATCTTCCCGTGAGTCCCTGATCTTGATCGTACACATTTGCGTGCATGATTAGTGTACGATTGAATCGGGGGCGTCACAGACTGAATGGTGAGCTAAGCATGCAGTTGATGGTAGCCACTTTTAATAACTACCAGGAGTTGGTAGATCGTGCTCTTATGATTGAAGGGAAGCAGCAGCAGATTGACAATCGCAAGAGGAAGTATGGACAGGGGAAGTACAACTCTGGAGCTCAGCAGATGCTACGCTTTACCCTGAAGCCGGGAGGACAATTTCAGCATACCCACGGAGGAGGTAGCTCGCATGATCATAATGGCACAAAGAATGGAAACGGGAATGGAGGAAGCAATGGACAAAACCGCACCAACCCGTCAACCCCTGCCAAGAGAGACCTGAGCCAAGTCACTTGTTTTAAGTGCCAGAAGACTGGGCATTATGCAAATGAATGTCCTGAAGCCCAAAATGGCAATGGCATATGGCAATGGAAGCTCAGGGAAGAAGCCGAACCCTTTCAACATGGGACAGGTGAACCACGTTACCGTGGAGGACGTTGAAGCTCAGCCAGATGCAGTAATAGGTAAGTTTTTGGTTAAGACATTTACTGCAGTTGTTCTTTTTGATACTGGTGCATCGCATTCATACATATCAAGGGGATTTGTGGATAAGTATAATTTGCCTACCCAAGCCCTTAGGTCACCCATGCTAGTAACCTCACTCGGAGCAGAATATATGGCGAATATATGGTGTGATCGACTACCATTAAGGATTGGAAACTACTATTCCCCTCGGACCTAATAGTTTTGGAATCGCAAGGATTGGATGTGATATTAGGCATGGATTGGTTATCAAAGTACAGGGGGAACATTGATTGTGCAAGTAAGTCGATTTTGCTTACCACCCCAGAAGGAAGGAGAGTCAAGTATGTATCACGGCATGAGCCGAGGAGGGCACATGTAAATTCCTTATCAGGAGTTGTGCAGGAGGAAGTACCAGTGGTGAAGGATTACCCGGACGTGTTTCGTAAGAGTTGCTGTGCATGCCACCGGACAGAGACATTGAGTTCCTGATTGAATTATTGCGAGCCTTCGGGCGATATCTAAGAGACCGTATAGGATGCCCGCACAAGATTTGGAAGAAATTAAGAAGCAGATTAAGGAGTTACTGGATAAAGGTTTTATTCGCCCAAGTTCTTCGCCTTGGGGATCGCCAGTACTTCTAGTGGAGAAGAAGGATGGATCATTAAGAATGGTTGTTGATTACCGACGATTAAATGAAGTGACCATTAAGAACAAATACCCGTTGCCGATGATCAACGACTTGTTTGACCAATTGCAAGGAGCTAAGGTATTTTCCAAGATCGATTTGCGATCGGGATACCATCAGTTGAAGATTCGAGAGCAGGATATACCTAAGACGGCTTTTACCACCAGGTACGGGCTGTATGAGTATACGGTTATGTCATTTGGATTGACTAACGCACCTGCCTATTTTATGAACATGATGAACAAGGTGTTTATGGAATTTTTGGATAAGTTCGTCGTGGTGTTCATTGATCATATTTTCGTCTACTCAAAAATGAAGAAGAGCATAAGGAGCATTTGCGTTTAGTACTCGAGAAGCTCAGTGAACATTAGTTATATGCCAAGTTCAGCAAATGTGAGTTTTGGTTGAAGGAAGTTGGATTTCTCGGACATGTTATATCCGGAGAAGGTATAGCAGTAGACCCCACTAAAGTTGCCACTGTGACAAACTGGGAAGCACCAACGACAGTTGGAGAGATCCGGAGTTTTCTTGGACTGGCCGGATACTACTGGAGATTCATTGAGAATTTCTCGAAGATTGCGTAGCCTATGACTGAGTTGTTGAAGAAGGACATTAAGTTCAATTGGACCGAGGAATGTGAGGCTAGTTTCCAAGAGTTGAAGAAACGTTTGGTTACCTCACCAGTGTTAATTCTGCCAGATCAAAGCAAGGATTACGAGGTGTATTGCGACGCTTCACATCGAGGACTTGGAGCAGTGCTTATGCAAGAGGGAAGAGTTGTTTCGTATGCTTCACGATAGCTTAAGCCTCATGAGTTAAATTATGCTACTCATGATTTAGAGTTAGCAGCCGTAGTGCACGCACTGAAAACTTGGAGACATTTTCTTATTGGAAACCACTGTGAGGTGTACACGGATTACAAGAGTTTGAAGTACATCTTCATGCAGAAGGAGTTAAATCTCAGGCAGAGGAGATGGTTGGAGCTCATTAAGGATTACGATATGAGATTGCATTATCACCCCGGCAAGGCTAACGTAGTAGCAGATGCGTTGAGCCGCAAGAGCCATGTCAACACACTAATGACCGAAGGTTTACCAAAATAATTAGCCGAGGAATTTCGAGAGCTATGTTTGGAAATAGTTCCGAGAGGCTATGTAGCAGCATTGGAAATACAGTCTACTTTGATGGATAAGATTAGAGAACCTCAGAAGACGGATAAGGAGATTGCCTCTATTAAAGAGAAAATGAGCAAGGGAAAAGCTAAGGGATTTCGTGAGGATGAGCACGATACCTTATGGTTTGAGGACCGCGTTTATGTGCCAAGTGATCCGGAGATCGAAGTTGATTTTGCAAGAGGCCCATGATTAGCCAGATTCGATCCACCCAGAAATACCAAGATGTATTTGGATTTTAAGGATACTTTCGGTGGACCGGAATGAAGAAGGATATTCTTGAGTATGTAGCAGTTTGTGATGTATGTCGAGAGTGAAGGCGGAACATCAAAAGCCAGCAGGATTGTTACAGCCATTGCCAATACCCGAATGGAAGTGGGAAAAATTAGGCATGGATTTCATCACGGGATTGCCCAGGACTCATTCAGGCTATGACTCGATTTGGGTTGTAGTCGATCGTTTGACGAAGGTAGCTCATTTCATTCCAGTGAAGACTACCTACAGCAGTGCCAAATTGGCTAAGATATACATGACCAGAATCGTATGTCTGCATGGAGTTCCGAGGAGTATCGTATCAGATAGAGGAACCCAATTCACCTCAAAGTTCTGGAATCAGTTGCACGAAACTTTGGGAACCAGACTAGAGTTTAGCACAGCTTTTCATCCCCAGACAGATGGACAAACCGAGAGAGTCAACCAGATTTTGGAGGATATGCTGAGAGCATGTGCATTGGATAATGGATCAAGTTGGGATGACAACTTGCCGTATGCGGAGTTTTCTTATAACAACAGCTACCAAATCAGTTTGAAGATGGCCCCTTTCAAAGCCTTGTACGGAAGGAGGTGCAGAACCCCGCTGTTGCGGGATGAAGTTGGAGACCGCCAGTTGTTTGGACCGGATTTGATTAAGGAGTCTGAACGGAAAGTGAAGTTGATTTGCAATAGGCTCAAGGTAGCCCAGACTAGGCAGAAGAGCTATGCGGATTCAAAACGCAAGGAGACAGTATACGAAGTCGGAGACAGAGTTTATCTTCGAGTATCTAAGCTACGAGGAGTTAAGCATTTTGGAGTTAAAGGAAAGTTAGCGCCACGTTTTGTGGGACCGTACAAAGTTTTGGAGCGCATGGGAGAAGTTGCGTATAAGTTGGAATTTCCCGAGGGATTGTCAGGTGTTCACGACGTGTTCCACATTTCTCAGTTGAAGAAGTGCCACGCAGATATGGCGGATATACCCCTGAGAGTTACTGTGCCGCTTGAAGCGATTCAGTTGGGTAATGATTTGACCTATGAGGAGGAACCAGTCAAAATTCTCGAGTATGCCAGCCGAGTCACCCGCAGCAAGGTTATCAAGTTTTGCAAAGTTCAGTGGAGCCACCACACCGAGGAAGAAGCTACCTGGGGGTGAGAGGAAGATCTACTTAAGGCCCTCCCTCACCTATTTTCTAGCCAACCCGAATCTCGAGGGCGAGATTCATCTTAAGGGGGGTAGGTTTGTAACATCCCAAATTTTCAATTTGGAATGTTATACCTAGATCATCACTTGCATATCATATTTTATTGCATGTTGGATCGATCCTAGAAATTTCACGCAACTCAAGGACCCACGGAGAGAGTTGGAGATTTCGTTATTTTCATATTCGAGTTTCTCAAATTTTGAAAATAGGATCATTTGATTTTATTTATTTTATCTTCAATTATTTCTACTATCAAAATATGAGAGAGGGAATAAAATGACTTTCCCAAAGTAAAGGAATAACGAAGATTTAATAAAAAAAATCAAATAAGATTTTATTTGGAGTGTTTCTCTATTTTATTTGAATTTAGGAAAAATGTGCGTTTTTAAAAATTGCATTTAGGCCCCAAATAAATGTTCATCTTGTCCGGCTTGATTTTAGAAGCCGGGGAAAGTTTATTTCGGGATTTTTGGAGTCCGTTTAGTATTTCTTTCATTAGTTTTTTCTGCGCGGAATTAATTTAAAAAAAACGGAAACCGCCTATGGGCCGGATACGGCCAGGACTCCTCTGGCCGGGGGGCTTTAAATAGCGCCACCCCGAGCCGCCCCAGCCCAAGCCGCCCCGCCCCAAACCCTAACCCTAGCCGCCGCCGCCGAGCCGAGCCGCCGCCGTCTCGCCCCCCACCGCCGAGGTTGACCCCGCCGCCGCCGGTTTTTTTTAGAAAACCGTTCGGTTTTCCGTCGGTTTTCGCCGGTTTTTTTAGTTTTGATTTTTTATTAGATCGGTTTTATTCGGTTTAGGTTAAATAGCGAGCGTTCGCTCGTTCATTCATTTTAACGAACACGTTCGTCGCTTAGATCCAGTTAACGAACGTTTGTTTGTTAATCTGTTCGTCGTTTTTTCTTTTTCTCGAATTTTCCGCGATTATTTCTGATCGCGATTTCTGATCGGATTTTCGTTTTAGTATAACTTTTCGCTCGTTTATCGGAATCAGGCGATTCAAGCGCCTGGAGTTTCTTCTCGAAACCCTCTTTCCGAATAATCAACCCAAACAATTTTTTGCTTCTGTAAAATTTGACTTAGGTCCAGATTAGTAAAACGAAGTTGTTTTCTTTCGCCGTTTGACTTTCGTTGCTTCGTTTGATTTGACTTTTTTTGCAAACCGGAGTTCTTAAGTTGAACTTTCTGGTTAGATCTTTTATTTGAGTTTTATCTGTGCATTAGTTGAGTACTTATTGAGTGTTTGTTTGTTTGCGATAGAGTACCCGGAGTGCGCCGCTTGCTACTTTGAATCTCTAGGTTTCACGGATCATCAGCAAGGCAAGTAACACTTTGATCATATCCTTTTCATACCCAGTTTTTTTATGCATTAGATCAATCCTCAAACATTGCATGATTAGGATCTAATTAAATTGTGGGTTTTGGGAAGTAGATGAGGTAGTACCTATTACCTGTTTCATTATCAAACCCTTGTGAGTTACTCCTCGCTCGCTTATTATGCCATGCTATGCTAGTAGGCGTGGATTGGGTGAGTGCATCCATGACAGATGTGAGATTGTTAATTAATGGTTTATCTAAGGTGGCAACTTAAACACACATCCGGGTGGATTGAGGTACCTGGTATTCCAGATTACTGTTTCTTTTGGACCGCCACCCGGGCTCAAAGGGATCATGAGATTATTCATGCTAGAAACTTCCGTGTGCAGCCACAAGCTACTATGGGCTCTAGCATAGTTGACTAAGTCGTGCGAACTCTTACAGTGGTAGACAAGCAGATGTAGGGGATGTAGGTTGGTACGGTCTACCCATTCGTAAGGTGCTAGCACTTCTGAAAGACTATGTCTCGGTCATTCGTTTCTCAAACACCATGTAGTGCGGGAATCTTAACGGAGGAGATCAAGTCTTGTGGGGAAAAGTGCACAAACCTCTGCAGAGTGTATCAAACTAATCATGGTTAGCCGTGTCCCTGGTTATGGACATCTTGAGTATCTAGTACTTGGATATCATGTGAATCTCATCACGTTACTTTAATTAATATTGTTGAGTTTTAATGATGATGCTTAATTGGGATTGAGAATGCTGTCAACCATTCTCAATTTTTAACAACCACCATGATAGTTAAATAAAATTTATTCCTTTGATGTAGGGAAAAACTGGCTTTACGCAAAACTGTAACCATAGAGCTTTCCACCAGCCATATATGCATGTAGGTTAGCTTATTTCTTTCATTACTCTCTATGTGTTACATTGCCAGCATATTCCATGTGCTGACCCGTTTTCGGGCTGCAACGTTCATGTTGCATACTTTTCAGACGACGAGTAAGGTGCCTTAGGTCGTGGTCCTATACTCAGTGATGCCGTTGGAGTTGATGGACTCGCTATTCTTCCAAGCCTTCCGCTGTTATCGTTATTAGATGGCCTTAAGCCATGTTTATTGTAATAAGTTCTCCTTTGGAGACATTCGATGTAATAAGTGTGTGATTGCTACTCTGTTATAAATCCTTCAAGTACTGTGTGGTGTCAGCATTACTGATCCAGGGATGACACCTGAGCACAGAGAGACTGTTTGAGGTCTGGTCGCTACACTTGTGCTAACCCGATTATCATTGATGAATCCTTTGATGCAAACTATAAACTATTTAAGAATCAGAATGGGGAAGTGTTTGCCAGATATATTGGTACTAACTGCAGGAATGGGCCACCTATGAAGAAGATCTGGGTGCCCAAAAGTTGTCTTGAGAATCTTCCTGTGAATGTCATCATGACACCACCTGGGAAGAAGACAAACCCCAGACTAAAGGCTTCATGTGGTCCAAAGGCTTCATACAGACAGAGGAATCACCAGAGTCACCCTAACGCCAATGTTTTGCAGGGAAATCATACTCAGAATTGTGAATATGAGTGTGTTTCTTCAAACCGCTATGTCCATAAGACCAAGAACTATTCGACTTATTCTTATGAGTATTATTCACCTCCTGCAAGGCTATTTGCTAGGCTCCAAAGCCGAAGTTCTCCAATGCTACACTTAGACTCATTGCTTCTAAGCCACCCCTGAAGATGTGGGTGGTTAACAAAAATTAACTCTCTTATGCAGGGAAAGGTCTCCAGCCGGAAATCAAAGGCGTCTGATGCTTATGCTGGGGACCTAAAACATCTTGTGGGGCGCAAGATGAAGTGCCCAAATGGTCTTACTATGTATTTTGTTCCTGGATTCCTTGACCGTCATCCTATCTGCCCTAACCAGGATCTGAACTTTGATAATATGCTTGTTCGTCAAATGTTTATGCTTCACATTTCCCTTGGTGAAGCCTATCCCCCTAACTGCACTGTAGGGTACGATATCAAAGGCTTCTGAGTGGATTATGGACAGTGGATGCACTAACCACATGATTTGTGATCGAAGTCTTCTCATGGACTCAACCTTACGTCCATCTGACAAAAGTCACATCACATTTGCTGACACTGGTAAAAGCAAGGTATTGGGTCTAGGTAGAGTTGCAATCTCAAAGGATCAGCACATGGATAAAGTGATGCTTATTGAATCCCTTAGTTTCAACTTAATGTCTATCTCAATGCTTTGATACTTGAACATGATTGTGATATTTGGAAAATATCATTGCCTTGTTCTTATGGAATCTGACAAGTCTCTAGTCTTTGAAGGGTATCGGAAAGATGATCCGTATATGGTAGATTTCTCAGTAGGACCATACTTGGTCGTATGTCTTCTAGCAAAAGCTTCAGAATGCTGGCTCTGGCATCGAAGGCTAGGGCATGCTGGTATGAGAAACTTGTACACTATCGCGAAGAAGAAACACGTCATAAGCATCGAGGGCATCAAGTTCAAGAAGGATCATCTGTGTGGTGCCTGCGAAGCTGGAAAGATGACAAGGGCCAAGCATCCCTCGAAGACAATTATGACGACATCTCGTCCCTTTGAGCTGCTTCACATGGACTTATTTGGCCCTGCTCACTACTCTACTCTTACTATCACTACTTGCCTCTATGGCTTCATCATTGTTGATGATTATTCAAGATATACATGGGTGCATATAATCCTCTACAAGAATGAAGTGCAGGATGTCTTCAGACGATTCGCCAATCGTGCCATGACAAACTATGGCATCAAGATCAAGCACATCAGAAGTGATAAAGGCACAATTTTCAAGAACGCCGGACTCGACACTTTTCTTGATACATTGGGCATCACTCATGAGTTCTCAGCTCCATACACACCTCAGCAGAATGGCATCATGGATCGCAAGAACGGAACCCTCATTGAGATGGCTCGGACGATGCTTGATGAGTACAAGACTCTAAGGAAGTTCTGGCCTAAAGCCATTGATACTGCATGCCACGTCATCAACCATGTTTATCTTCACAAGCTTCTAAAGAAGACATCCTATGAGCTTCTAACTGGTAAGAAGACAAACGTCAGTTACTTCAGAGTATTCGGTGCTAGGTGCTGGATTAAGGATCCACATCACACTTCAAAATTTGCACTGAAAGCACATGAAGGTTTTATGCTTGGATACGTAAAGGATTCACACTCCTATAGAGTCCTCAACCTCTTTCACTATAAAGTGGTTGAAACTGTGGATGTGCAGTTCGATGAGACTAACGGCTCGCAAAGAGAGCACCTGCCAAATGTGCTAGATGAAGTCCCACCTAATGAATCGATCAAGCTTATGGGTACTGGAGAAATCATACCTTCAGAGGCACAGGCTGAAGAGGAACTTATCATTTCTGCACTTAGTCAACCTGAAGATACTGCTCAGCCTGAAGCCAATGCTGAAGACGAAGACAATGATCGGCAAGGGCAAAATCTTCGACCAATTCATCCTCGTGTTGCAAATGAAGTACATATTGAGAACATAATTGATAGCATCAATGCACCTGGTCCACTCACTCGTTCAAGAGCAACACAACTAGCAAATTTCTGTGGGCACTTTGCATTCGTCTCTATATCTGAACCCAAGAAAGTTGCTGAAGCCTTCATGGAACCTAAATGAGTTCAAGCTATGCAAGAAGAGCTTCAACAGTTCGAGCTGAACAATGTATGGGAACTGGTCAAGCGTCCTGATCCTCGCAAGCACAATATCATAGGCACCAAACGGATCTATCACAACAAACAAGATGAGCATGGTCAAGTTGTTAGAAACAAGGCTCGTCTCGTTTCTCAAGGATACACTTAAGTTGAAAGGATTGACTTTGATAAAACATTTTCTCCGGTGGCTAGGCTTGAAGCCATTTGCATACTGCTAGCCTATGCCAACCATCACAACATCCTCCTGTACCAAATGGATGTGAAGAGAGGTTTTTTCAATGGCAAGATTGAAGAAGAAGTGTGTGTTGCACAACCACCTGGCTTTGAAGATCCAAAACATCCTGACATGGTATACAAGCTGAATAAGGCACTGTATGGCCTCAAACAAGCCCTCGCGCTTGGTATGACACACTCAAAGACTTCCTGAAGAGCAAAGTCTTCAAACCTAGTTCCCTGGATCCAACTCTCTTCACAAAGACATACAATGATGAACTGTTTGTGTGCCAGATCTATGTGGATGACATCATCTTAGGCTGCACTGACAAGAGATACAGTGATGAGTTTGGGCACATGATGCAGGAGCAATATCAGATGTCCATGATGGGTGAGCTGAAATTCTTCCTCGGTCTTCAAATCCATCAGTAGAGCAACGACATCTTCATATCTCATGATAAATACCTCAAAGATTGCCTGAAGAAGTTTGGAATGCAAGACTGCATAGGGTACACGACGCCAATTCCAGCCAAAGGTCAATTGGGTCCCGATGACAATGGTAAAGAGTTCGATCAAAAGGTATACCGCTCCATGATTGGTTCTTTACTCTATTTATGTGCATCTTGTCCATATATAATGCTTAGTGTTTGCATCTGTGCCCGATTCCAAGCGGCACCAAAGGAATCGCATCACTTAGCTGTGAAGCGAATTCTTCGATATTTGGCTTACATCCCAACACTAGGATTATGGTATCCAAAGGGCTCAGAGTTTGATCTAGTTGGATTCTCAGATGCTGATTATGATGGTGACAAGGTTGATCGCAAGTCCACATCAGGCACATGTCACTTTCTTGGACGATCTCTCATCTGTTGGTCTTCAAAGAAGCAGAACTGTGTATATCACTGCTGAATCTGAATACATTGCTGCTGGATCTTTCTTGCTGCACTCAGCTTCTATGGATGAAGCAAACTCTCAAGGACTATGGCATCCATCTGAAGGAAGTGCCACTTTACTGCGACAATGAAAGCGCCATCAAGATTGCCAACAACCCAGTCCAACACTCGAAGACAAAGCACATTCAGATCCGTCATCACTTTCTCAGAGATCATGTCATGAAGGAAGATATTGACATCATTCACGTCAACACTGAAGAGCAATTGGCAGATATCTTCATGAAGCCCTTGGATGAGAAAAGGTTTTGCATGTTGCGGTGTGAACTAAATATCTTACAATCCTCAAATTTCCTGTGATTGGACACACATCCTAACGCTTATGCATGTTGATGACTTAGATGTGCAACACATGAAGTAACGTATATCTTCAATCAATGAAGATATACACTCTAAGTGTGAATACATTAACGCGAATTTGACTTCAGAGCGCCACGATAATTGTGCGCCGTGTCTGGGTCTAATACTTCCTATATGGTGGTTAACACCACCACCAAATTCTTGTTTGAAGTGTTTCCATTGGCGTCATTATTGCATAGTCTTCAATGTTGATTTGACTTCATGTTTATTTTCACAATGTTGAGTTGGTCTTAGGCTGATATATACATATATTCGTGTTCTGTCCTCTACACCATTCACTTATAGCTATGTCTTCATATTTGAATTTTTCTTGATCTAAGTGAATGTGATCGGACCCTACCCCCCTTCTGTTCTTCTACCTCAAATTCTATCTATCCAAATCATATGCATTCTATTGAAACCTGTCGATTGTCTTCTCTGAATCCTTGTCAGCAGAAGACAAAGTGACAAAAGAGTAAATCTGTTTTTAATGCCATATCCTGATTGCCTGAATATCGGAGAAGCCGGAACAACCACCCGACAATCCAGGCGTGCATGGTGGAACAACTTTCAATATGTTGCATGCATGCCATGTGTCCTTCAGAAGTGAACCGCCAGGGGCACCTGTGTAATTACGCTGTGCTGTCCCTTTCCTTATAAATACACAACTCACCATGGTCATTATCTCTACTTCCATCTCGCCACCTCGCACAAACCCTAGCGCCTCCGCTAGCTCACATCGACACTGGAGACGAAGCGCTTAGCTGCCGCGACTTCTTCGACGCTGTCCTCTCGCCGGTCGCGGACCTTGTCCTCTCCGCCGCCGCCGTAGATGTCTTCCACCGCCATGTTAGGGCGCAGGAGATTGAACTGCTCGGCCTCCCTCTCAACCTCGTCTAGCAGTTCATCAGCGGTAAATAAAACTTACTTTTTACTGCCTTTTTGATCCGTCAAATCCATCCACTTCAACCAAAAGTGGTTTCTTCACTTCCAAATCTGGATCTGTCTTTATCTACATCTCATATCATGCCAAGTATATTCACTTATGCTTCATAACTAGTTAGATTGCTCACTTGTACTTATTCATGGATTTGTACAAATCTGGAACCAACTCTCATCAAATAAGTGAATGTCTTCGCACTATGAGGTCAATGTCTTCAAACTGATTTATCTTCAAATCTTTTGAGAATGCATATGACCTCTTCCCCTTTCCTCGCACCTCTAATGCTCTCACAGGTACATGTCCATGGGAGAATCCCTTGGTTCTCATAGTCTGCATTCATTTGCAGAGTTCTTACAGTGTCACATCAACTCTCCTGAAGCCAGTTCCTGTCTGACCAGCAAAAGGAAGCCATTCACTGTCTTGAAGCCATTCAGTTTGAATATAAGGGCAACTGAGAAATCAGCAAGAAAAGGTGGCAGGCAGCACCGTGGAGATAAGGCTAAGGATTTGCCTCCAGATATATTTGAAATGTACAAGACATATCCGGAAGAAAGCTATGGCCAGCGCAAGACTCGAATCCAATGGATTCAAAGATATTGGGTAGACGAATGGTTCAAATACAGATTTGTGACCCCTGAATATGCAGAGAAGAACACAATCAAGCGCCCATGGGGAGATATTCTGTACATAAATCTGCAGCCCAAGTCCAAGTCCGAAGCCATTGCTCAAGGCTTCTACCCATGCATGGTTCGCAGACCGAAGCCAGAAAATGCCAACCCACCATCTATGTTATGGTGTCGTGAAGACAATCTTTTCAAGCGCAACTATCAGTTCGCAAAAGATTCTGCTGTGAAGAACAAGAAGGATCTGGGCCTCAACTTCAATCCTGGTCCATCTGCTCCTAGGGCTGATGGCACACGCGATGCAATCCCAATGTCATCGGCCCCTTGGACAACGTTGATGGCCTCCTCTCTCATATCGCAGCTCAGAGGGCCACTGTGGAGCAATCAGGTGATGACGCAAATTCTGAAGATGCGCCTGCTCCACCGAAGCCAAAGAAGAAGAAGACAAAGGCTTCAAAGCCCTCAGTCACACCAAAAGCTTCGACTGTGAAGCCATTGGCCACCGCACCTCCTGAACCCAGTATGCAATCTGAAGACTTATCTCGTGTCTCCAAGCAGACTGAGAAGTCCAAGAAGAAGACGAAGCCCATGAAGATTTCTGGGCATGAACTTACTCCAGCTGCCGTTCTGCGGAAGACTTATCTCGTGTCTCCAAGCAGACTGAGAAGTCCAAGAAGAAGACGAAGCCCATGAAGATTTCTGGGCATGAACTTACTCCAGCTGCCGTTCTGCGGAACGAAGATGAAACCATTGATTTGTCAAGCGATGAAGATCTTGGTGATGATGCCCTTGAGATGTTGATCAAGAGCAAACAAGAGGCGAAGATCTTCAACGATCTTCCCCTCTTTGACGTTAATATACTGAACAACTTCATTGATGAGTGGTTCGACGACCAGAGCATGAGCATCGATGATCTTCAGCTTCCTGTGGATATCAGCATCACCTTCCATGGAGCCATTGCTAATGAGTTGGCCTTGGCTCAGAAGATTGTTGACCTCAAGAACAAAATTGATTATGAGAAGGCTCACTTCAAGAAGAACATGGCCAAGCTCAGTGTGGCAGATGTTCAGATCTTCAAGAAGATGCAGCATGACCTCAAGGAATAGTTTCACAAGAAGCGTGAAGAAGCAAAAGGCTCAAGATAGCGGATGAAATACTTCGCAGAGAAATGTGTTCAAGCACACAATGAGGCTGAGAAGCGCAAGGCTCTTGGGCGTCCTGGCATCGACCCCAAGATGGCTGCCAAGCAAAAGAAGTCTGTTGTGGCCCAAACTGAAGTACCAAGGCAGGAAGCACCTCGCATTGTCTTCCCTGCTAGCATGACAGGCTCGAAGCCTAAGGTCCCCTCAGCTGCTTCAGAACTGAAGAAGACAAGGGCAGCTGAAGCCGAAGCCAAGAAGCGCAAGCACAAGAATGCTACTGATGGTGCCCCATCAACGAAGAAGGTGAAGGCAAAGTCTTCAAAGAAAGAGCGTGCTGCTGCCACCGAGCCCCTTGTTGTTGAGCCCATTTCTGTTGCCCGTCCAGCCTCCACCAACCAAGAACGTCGCCTTGTGATCCACGAGCCTACTTTCACAGAGGCTCCTGAAGATGAAGAAGTTCTAGCTGTTGACCCCATCACAGCTGAAGACATTGGTCGTGATGACAATGTTGAAGATGATGAAGTCCTTCCTCAACTCGAGCACCAAGTGGTATCATCGCCTGTTCTTACGAACATCAAACTGATCAGCATTGGTCGTCCCTTGACACCAGTTGCTCAGGATGATTCGTGGGCCGATCGCCCTCAACAAGACACCCCCATTCATGATGAGACACCCAGAACTCCACCACCTCAAGTCCCCACTCCGGTTCTTGACGAGGACAACTACATGGTGCAGACCACTCCATCACCAAAGTCGTCGCCCGCATTTCGTAGGCTTCGAAAAGGCCCTAGTCCACAGGTCACCATGTCGAGCATTCCAGAAGGGGAAGCGCAACAAAGCTCAGTAGCACGTCAAGTGTTTCCTGAAGCCACTCCTACTGTGAATGTCTCTCAGTCTGAAGCAAAAGCTGCTGAAGACATTCCGGCTGCATCAGCCGATGAAAATCAAGAAACAAGAGAACAAGAAGAAAGAGTTGCCTGTGACGCTCGGATAATCATGCTACAGTAATCTCACATTAATGGTGCGACGTCACCTTTGTCACTGTAATTAATCTCGGGTTAATTCAAAACCGTTTCAAATTTAAATCCTAAATAAGTCAAACGACAAAAGTTTTCAAATACTAAAACAAAAATGTTCGGGCTATGTCAATTATTGCATCGGTAATTATGGTGAAGTAAACACATTTTTATGAAATGCCTAAATACTTTTAAATGAATTTAAACAGAAAAGGAATAATAAAATAAAATACAAAAATAGAAAACAAAACAAAACAAAACAAGAATTAAAAGGCCCCCTGACCAACTGGGCCAGGCGGCCCAGCTCACCGGCCAGGCCGGCCCACTTGGCCCAGCCGGCCGACCCACCCCTGCCTTATCCCCACGAGGGGGGAAACCCTAACCACCCCGTCACCCACTCGCCCCCCCACTCCCTCTCCCCCAACCCCTCGCTCTGGATCTGGATCGGGAGGAGCCTGATCCCCTCCTCCCTCCCTCGACGCCCGATGCCGCCTAGACCACGCCGGAGGCCACGTCGCCGGAGCCTCCCCCGCCAGCCTGCTTCCACCTCCGCCCCGTCATCATCTCCTCCCCGCCGGTCCTCACCGACCCTCGCCGCCCGAGGACCCCACCGTTGCTCGCCGCCCAGGACCGCTTCACCACCGGCCGCGACCTTCCTCCGCCCGCCCCTGCCGTCGGTGCCGCCCCGCGCCTCCATTCCATGCCCGGTCATGGCCGATGCTCGCCCGCTTCTCGTCACCGCCCTGCGCGCCTCGACGTCCTCCTCGTCGCTTGCTGCCGGCCTCCCCGAGCGCTTCCCCGAACCCTGTTCGCCGTGAGCTCCTACTGTCCGTCCCCTTCTTCCCCCCACTGCTTTACTCGCTGTTCCACCATCGCACGTGCGCACCGCACCTAGACACATGCGGTCACCGTGGCCATTCCTGTCCGTGCGCGCCTCCCTGCGCCTCGCGAACGTCCGCGCACCACGACGCCCCGCGTGAGGTCGCCCCTCCGCGCGCAGTCACGCAGCCCCGCGTCCGTCCCTCATGCTCCCTGTCGCGCCGCTCGCCGCCTGCCGTCCAGCCTGCCTGCGCGCCAGCGGCTCGCGTCTGTGCGCGGGCGTAGCCCCTGCCGGCTGCGCCTCTGCCAGATTGGGCAGGTCCCTGCTAATTGGGGGTTGGATTAGCACTAACCCCCTCCTAGTTAGCCACTAACAATGGGCCATGCCCCTGATTAAGTAAAACAAAAAAGTAAAAGATTAATTAAATAATAATTGTTAATTAATTAGTAAGTTAATTAGTTAACTTAATTAACCTGCTTAATAACCTAATCAACCGGTTTAGTTAATCAAATGTTGTTTAGTAAAACATGTATGAATGACATGCGGGCCCCATGGGCCCTTTTGACCAGTCAACGGCCCATTCAAACGTTGACTGGACATTTGACCAGGGCCCCACCTGTCAGCCCCTTAGGCACACTGTGCGTACACTTTCTGTGTACCCATAGCATTTAGATACAATTTAATTTCGAATTAAATTAAATCCAGAAATTAGAAAAATCAATGAAAACTTTAATAATTAATATAAAATAATTTGTAGCTCGGATGAAAATACTTTGTACATGAAAGTTGCTTAGAACGACGAGACGAATCCGAATACGCCCTCCGTTTATCTATCACACGTCCCTAGCATAGCAAACGTTGAACTTTTCCCCTCTGGTTCATCTGTTTGACAGACGTCCGGAACCGGGAAAACTTTCTCGGATGTTATCCTCCTTCGCCGGTATCGCCTAGCGCTGCGTTAGAACACCTCTAGCACCGCTTATTGTCTTGTTATGCTTATGTTTGTGTGTATTTACTGTTTCTTCCCCGTCTTCTTCTCCGGTAGACCTCGAGACCGCTGCTGATGCCCCTGTGATCGACTACGTCGACGGCGACCCCTCCTTGCCAGAGCAACCAGGCAAGCCCCCCCCCCTTGATCACCAGATATCACCTACTCTCCTCTATACTGCTTGCATTAGAGTAGTGTAGCATGTTACTGCTTTTCGTTATTCCTATCCTGATGCATAGCCTGTCTTTGCTACTCATTGATACCTTTACCGCAATCCTACTTGCCTAGTATAGGATGCTAGTATTTCCATCTGTGGCCCTACATTCTTGTCCCTCTCATTGCATATAAGATCGGGCCGTGATCACTCGGGAGGTGATCACGGTATATACTTTATACTTATACATGATACATGTGGTGACTAAAGACAGGTCGGCTCAGAGGAGCACCCAGTGAGTGGATCTTTGTGGCGGAGC
This sequence comes from Aegilops longissima, assembly GCA_021605205.1. NCBI lineage: Eukaryota > Viridiplantae > Streptophyta > Magnoliopsida > Poales > Poaceae > Aegilops > Aegilops longissima. The sequence goes on from CM038679.1 coordinate 152,419,428, forward strand.
GGCAGGCAGGTTGAGACCACCTAGAGAGAGGTGGGCTGGCCTTGTTCGGGTTCGCCGATACTTAACACGCTTAACGAGATCTTGGTATTTGATTTGAGTTGGGTCGTTGACCTTATACGCACTAACCGCCACATGGGACAAGATATGGGCAACCGGCCGTGGTATCACCGGCACTTCGTGATGTCGGCCGATCGAGTGGCGCGCCAGATTGACCGAACGCTGCTAGGCTAGGTCTGCTTCCGGCCGCGTTCGCAATGTGCAGGTGTGCTAAGGGCGATGGGCCCAGGCCCCTGTGCGCTTAGGTTTAGACCGGCGTGCAGACCTCTCTGTTGTGCCTAGGTGGGCTGCGACGTGTTGATCTTCCGCGGCCGGGCATGACCCAGAAAAGTGTGTCCGGCAAAATGGGATCGAGCGTGTCGGGTAATGTGGTGCACCCTGCGCAGGAAGTTAATCTATTCAATAGCCGTGATCTTGGTAACAGAACGACTTGGAGTTGTACCTTGACCTTATGACAACTACAACCAGATATTTAATAAAACACACCCTTCCAAGTGCGGATATAACCCGTGATCGCTCTCTAACAGTGGCAATGAGGAGGGATCGCGGGTAGGATTATGCTATGCGATGCTACTTGGAGGACTTCATCTACTCTCTTCTACATGCTGCAAGACGGAGGCTGCCGAAGCTTAGTCTTGACGTGATTAGCTATCCCCCTCTTATTCTGGCATTCTGCAGTTCAGTCCACCGATATGGCCCTTTACACATATACACATGCATATGTAGTGTAGCTCCTTGCTTGCTAGTACTTTGGATGAGTACTCACGGTTTCTTTTCTCCCTCTTTTCCCCCTTCCCTTCTACCTAGTTGCCGCAACCAGATGTCGGAGCCAGAGCGACGCCACTGTCGATTTACGACTCCTACTACTACTGGAGGTGCCTACTACTACGCAGCAGCCCACGACGACGACCTGTGAGTAGTTTAGGAGGATCCCTGGCAGGAGGCCTGCACCTCTTTCGATCTGTATCCTAGTTTGTGCTAGCCATCTTATGGCAACTTGTTTAACTTATGTCTGTACTCAGATATTGTTGCTTCCGCTGACTCGTCTATGATCGAGCACTTGTATTCGAGCCCTCGAGGCCCCTGGCTTGTAATATGATGCTTGTATGACTTATTTTATTTGTAGAGTTGTGTTGTGATATCTTCCCGTGAGTCCCTGATCTTGATCGTACACATTTGCGTGTATGATTAGTGTACGATTGAATCGGGGGCGTCACAAGTTGGTATCGAGCCGATCGCTCAGAGTAATCCCGCCCAAACTCCTTGGCCGAAGTCGAGTCTAGTCATTGCAAAAACTTTTAATAAAATGGCTGTGTGCCTTACGGGCCCACGTCGCCATTGGGTGGTATTAGGATCTTTTACTCCTCGATCTTTACTCTGGGACTCTGAGCTCTCTTCTACTCGGGTTAAATGATTTTGCTAAATACAAAACTAACTTTAGGTTCTCGCTAGTACTTTCTCCCGGAGAGCCCCTCACTTCAGATGATCGCCTGCTGCGCTAGAAGATTCCGAAGTTACTCTACGGTGTTCTCTCGAGTCTTTCTGCCATCGCGTTTGCGATTTCCTTCCACCATCAACCTCTATGAAAACTGCATACACTTGCCATTCATACAATTATTCCCCGTTGATCTTGTTAATACAAGATGCCTCGAAATACTGTCTGTTGTCCCGAGAATCCTTTGAGCTTACTGCCTTGCAGTTCTTTACCACATGAATACCCCTACGAATAATTTCTTGCACTTATCGAGTATCCGCCCATCCCCAGTTGATTCAAGCAATTCACAAAAGTCTTCGAAATACTATTTGCACTTCCGAAAATCCTGAATAGCCTATTGCTCTTGAAATTCTTGCTTACTTGCAATATGGTTAATCCCATAAGTCTGGTAATCTTATTCGCAACCTTTTTCACTTATTTTGAGTACATTAATTTGATATGCTTGCGAATGCTCGCAATCATCAAGCAATTAGAATTCTTCCCTTCGGCTTAGACGTCACTTCAGACATGAGTTGGTTCTCGACCAATCAATTTGCCGTCGATTGTACCCCCCTAAGCCTACTCAACTTATCCATGATTAGTCAGAGCGTGTGCTTCTGATCCTTCGATTTGGAATCATAATTCCTTTGCATTTAATCTTCGAATTATTCAGATGATTCCATAACCTGTTGCATTTGCATTCTTTTCCCTTCTGATTGAGTACCGATACTCACATCAGGTTCCTTGTGGTCTGCGAGACCATTTACTTGGTTATTATCCGACCGTGTCCTTCATTTACAATAACCTTGAGAGTTCCTCCCCTGATACATAATGCCTTTGGTAAATTATGTCTTCTGCCTTTGGCAAGTTATATCCTATGCCTTGTCAACCATGATCTGCTTCGAGCACGTGTTAATTGACCCTAAAGTTCATGGTATATGTTCTAAGATACCCCGATGGGCTGAACCTATGCTTTCCATAATCTATGTGAACCCGAAAGTTTTCACGGGTCATACTCCTCTGGTAATTCACCAGGTAGGTTTTGACACTGAAATCATTTTTATTTTGAGGAGTGAATGAAAGGTTATGCATTGGAGAAGTGGGATTCGACCTTGAACTTTGCGTTCATGCCCATGGACACGATGTAGAACTTATCATGGAAGCTGCTCATGAAAATAATTACCCCCTTGTTATGAGTTCATCTTGTATCCGTGGTTTGATCATTTATGATTGTGGTTCCGACCATAATTTCTTCCTTTTATTCCATTTCTCAGACAAGTTAAAGTGCTTGTCTTCTATTGATCAATACACCCCACTTCAACCTTTAATTTGATATGCCTTCGAGTATTATCCACCTGGTATCTCGAGGATATCATGCCATTGAACTACATCTTATGAATTTGTAATGGAGTAATACCTTTCCCTATCAGAGTCACTCCACGAGTTCTGGGTTATTGTCAACCGAGAACATCGATAAGTGAATTGATTCCGCGCTCTGACCTTCGATACGATAACTCTAAGTAATTTTCGTTGCTTATGAGTTTAATAATCCTTCAAGTCATTCCGAGCCTGATTGGCTATATCATTAACGTGCTAAATTTTAACCGTGCTACCTAGTCCTTCCCGGAGCACAATTTTTGACGATGAGCTAAGCTTACGTCGATATTCCTCGTCATATCATTACGCCTTGAACAACAAGCTTGATTTCGTGTTTGTGGCATACCCGTGGGTCCAATAACCTTTCGCTTCATCATTCCTTTGACTTGATGTCATCGCCAATCGATTACATCTTCATGAAATCACTCAGCAAATGTGTCATGATCATCATCAACATCGTGAGCTCTTGTAGGATATCAATCAAGTACATGATGGGAAATACTATCCTTGCCCCTCGATGATTGTGTTATCATCGTCAACATTCTTGCCTTTCCCCAACACAAACTTGTTCATGTTATGGATGCAACTTGCTATCCAGCTTGTATGATGTTCTACCTTGAAGAATTAATGTACTTGATGACAAGGATGTTGTGAGGATTGCTCCACATCTTAAAAATTCTTGGTATAGTGATACTTCTCACCATCACCATTCTTTCTTGGTCCTCGTGTTGATTCCAACCGGGGTATCAACAAGTGAACGATGCTGCTTGGATTTTGCCCTTCTAGCAACCCTATTGCTTTGAAGTTAATGGTCGGCCGTTCATTCTTGGACTATTGATTATTGAATCATCATTCTGACATTGGTCGTGCAACCCAACCCATATTTCGGGCGCACCTTTCAACCAATGTTTAATTGTGTATGTTTTCCTCGAGCATACCTCATTATATCATTTGATCTGGCAAATGTTATCTCTTTGTTCATATAATTGAGGAAATCCATCTTTTTTGAAATCTCAATTATTTAGTGCTGAGTCCACCAACCATCTCCTCCCCTCTCCTTGATTTAATGATGAATGCTTGTTCCGGAACTTGCTTCCATAGTTCATATCCCGAGAATCTTACAATGTCATCCCGACAATTTGTGTTGCACCTTTCTTCTCAGGCATCCCGAGTCCGAGGTATCCTGCCACCTATCAGAACTGAATCTCGGTTTGATATGATGGTTGGAACATAATTCCAAGAGTTATAACTTTGGTCTTAATATGACCTGGTAAGGTGGTGTCATTCGTAGCCCACCTGGCCGGAGGCCCTATTGTTATAGTTTCCTTTTTAACAAGGTTAACCATTTTTCCATGAGGAAATCGAATGCCTTGTTTAATAAGTTTATCATGATGGATCCTTTGTGTATCCAAAGTCCTACCTTTGCTTGAAGACCAAGTCAATGCTATCTCGAAGCATGTCTGTGATACTCCAATTTTCAACAAGAACATTTAAAGCCCAATGCTAAATGTTTCTTTATCAATTATCCAAACACCGTTGTATGGGTAATGTCATGAAATTTCTATCCCCTTACCTAAAGGGTTTTCTACATTATTTCCTATCATGGATATCATACTCTGCTTGTCCTTGGGAAGGATATACCCCCTGAAATATGTGTTTAAACACATTTTCCTTTCCATTGTTTTGCTTAAACCTTCTTGTGATCTATATAAGCAGTAATATTTCCCTGCTTATGTAAACACCTCGGTGTACCATCTTGTCTAGTGTAACCCTGTTACTATTGTTGATGACGTTCCGGTAGCCACAGATGGACGAGAACTTTGCCTATTGGTCCGCCTCGTTCAACGAGCAGGAAATGGTTCTCTTCGTCCCTCACCCTTGGTACCGATGTTGTTGCCGACATAATTGACAGGCTATCCTCTGACATGCCTTGCTTACATGATCACGCAAGATGTCACCACTCCTACTTTTAACCCACATGGTGGGCCCATAACCCACAGGTCCACTGGATCGAAACCTGACTCTTCTTTATAACCCGGATTCTAATGTATCCTTTGCACCTGGCTTCGTATGTGATTCACGAGCTGAGTGCTATACCATTGTTCATCATGGAATCAAACACCATGTTATTCTCGTTGTTCAAGCCCCCATTCCAGCTTCTGTCTAGTCATCGAATGATTGCCTACCCATTTGAAACTTTAGTACCATCGTATATTGCACTCAACGAATTCACTAAAATACAACTCGTGGGGGTACCTTGAGTATTTCCCATTGAGTTCACCGTCATATGCCCAGCTTTGTGGAGACGCGTTCTTCCGGAGTTTTTCCCCTTGGTCGCGTTCGTAGTACGATGGAGTTTCCGAAGAAAGGATGCCGACTTCGTCATGATGACATGAAGTAGAGAAATGGAGACATCAACATAAAGGATCAGCTACTTCGGGAAGTGCAACAAAGACCGAGAAGACCTGTTAGAATTTCGCAACCTAGTCTTTCCCCCTTACTCCCCTCCTAAATCTCGGGACGAGATTTCTTGTAGTGGAGGAGATTTGTGACGCCCGGATAATCATGCTACAGTAATCTCACGTTAATGGTGCCACGTCACCTTTGTCACTGTAATTAATCTCGGGTTAATTCAAAACCGTTTCAAATTTAAATCCTAAATAAGTCAAACGACAAAAGTTTTCAAATATTAAAACAAAAATGTTCGGGCTATGTCAATTATTGCATCGGTAATTATGGTGAAGTAAACAAATTTTTATGAAATGCCTAAATACTTTTAAATGAATTTAAACAGAAAAGGAATAATAAAAGAAAATACAAAAAATAGAAAACAAAACAAAACAAAAAAAGAATAAAAAGGCCCCCTGACCAACTCGGCCACGCGGCCCAGCTCACCGGCCAGGCCGGCCCACCTGGCCCAGCCGGCCGACCTACCCCTGCCTTATCCCCACGAGGGGGAAACCCTAACCACCCTGGCCACCCACTCGCCCCACTCGCTCTCCCCCCCCCTCACTGATCTGGATCGGGAGGAGCCCGATCCCCTCCTCCCTCGCTCGACGCCCGATGCCGCCTAGACCACGCCGGAGGCCACGTCGCCGGAGCCTCCCCCACCGGCATGCTTCCACCTCCCCACCGGACCAGGGCCACCGGACCGCCCCGTCATCATCTCCTCCCCGCCGGTCCTCACCGACCCTCGCCGCCCAAGGACCCCGCCGTTGCTCGCCGCCCAGGACCGCTTCACCACCGGCCTCGGCCTTCCTCCGCCCCGCGCCTCCATTCCATGCCCGGTCGTGGCCGATGCTCGCCCGCATCTCGTCACCGCCCTGTGCGCCTCGACGTCCTCCTCGTCGCTCGCTGCCGGCCTCCCCGAGCGCTTCCCCGAACCCTGTTCGCTGTGAGCTCCTACTGCACATCCCCTTCTTCCCCCCACTGCTTTACTCGTTGTTGCACCATCGCACGTGCGCACCGCACCTAGACACCCGTGGTCACCGTGGCCATTCCTGTCTCAAGGCCTCAAGCGCTTAGCGAACGTCCGCGCACCACGACGCCGCGTGAGGTCGCCTCGGGCGTGATCGCGCAGCCCCGCGCCTGTCCCTCATGCTCCTGTGTCGAGTCGCTGCGCCGCCGTTCAGCCGTCGGCCTGCCGCGGGCGGCCTCGTCTCAGGCGCTGGCGTAGCTCGCCGGGCTGCGCTCTGCCAGATTGGGCAGGTCCCTGCTAATTGGGGGTTAGATTAGAACTAACCCCCTCCTAGTTAGCCACTAACAATGGGCCATGCCCTTGTTTAAGTAAAACAAAAAAAAATAAAAGATTAATTAAATAATAATTGTTAATTAATTAGTAAGTTAATTAGTTAACTTAATTAACCTGCTTAATAACCTAATCAACCGGTTTAGTTAATCAAATGTTGTTTAGTAAAACATGTATGAATGACATGTGGGCCCCATGGGCCCTTTTGACCAGTCAACGGCCCAGTCAAACGTTGACTGGACATTTGACCAGGGCCCCACCTGTCAGCCCCTTAGGCACACTCTGGGTACACTTTCTGTGTACCCATAGCATTTAAATACAATTTAATTTCGAATTAAATTAAATCCAGAAATTAGAAAAATCAATGAAAACTTTAATAATTAATATAAAATAATATGTAGCTCGGATGAAAATACTTTGTACATGAAAGTTGTTCAGAACGACGAGACGAATCTGAATACGCCCTCCGTTTGTCTATCAAATGTCCCTAGCATAGCAAACGTTGAACTTTTTCCCTCCGTTTCATCTGTTTGACAGACGTCCGGAACCGGGAAAACTTTCTCGGATGTTATCCTCCTTCGCCGGTATCGCCTAGCACTGCGTTAGAACACCTCTAGCACCGCTTATTGTCTTGTTATGCTTATGTTTGTGTGTATTTACTGTTTCTTCCCCCTCTTCTTCTCCGGAGACCTCGAGACGCGCAATGATGCCTCGTGATCGACTCACGCCGACGATGACCCCTCCTTGCTGTGAGCAACCGGGCAAGCCCCCCTTGATCACCAGATATCACCTACTCTCCTCTATACCGCTTGCATTAGAGTAGTGTAGCATGTTACCGCTTTACGCTATTCCTATCCCGATGCATAGCCTGTCTTTGCTATACATTGATACCTTTACCGCAATCCTACTTGCCTAGTATAGGATGCTAGTATTTCCATCTGTGGCCCTACATTCTTGTCCGTCTTCTGTGCTATGCTATCGGGCCGTGATCACTCGGGAGGTTATCACGGGTATATACTTTATACTTATACATGATACATGTGGTGACTAAAGACGGGTCGGCTCGTAGGAGCACCCGCGAGTGGATCTTTGTGGCGAGCGGCAGGCAGGTTGAGACCACCTAGGAGAGAGGTGGGCTGGCCTGTTCGGCGCTCGCGGATACTTAACACGCTTAACGAGATCTTGGTATTTGATCTGAGTTGGGTCGTTGACCTTATACGCACTAACCGCCACGTGGGACAAGATATGGGCAACCGGCGTCGTGGTATCGGCCGGCACTTCGTGACGTCGCCGATCGAGCGGCACGCTACCGGATTGGTGGAATGCTGCTAGGCTAGTCTCGCTTCGGTCGCGTTCGCAACGCAGGTGTGCTAAGGCGATGGGCCTGACCCTCGTCCGCTTAGGTTTAGACCGCGATCGACCTCTCTTTTGTGCCTAGGTGGGGCTGCGACGTGTTGATCTACCGCGGCCGGGCATGACCCAGAAAAGTGTGTCCGGCCAAATAGGATCGAGCGTGTCGGGTTGTCACGCCCAATATGCGACCCTATCCAAAAGGAACTCGAAGGTCCCACCAAGGATAGACCCGCATATTGGAACGCTTTTGCAAGGTGGATATCATTACATCAACATTACATAATAGATGGGGATACATACATGAGGCACAAATGCCACAAGAATACATCAACATCATATACAAGAGATCAACATCCGACTACGGATGAAACATAAATAGAAACTCAAACGACATCCACCCTGCTAGCCCAGGCTGCCGACCTGGAACCTATCCCCTGATTGACGACGAAGAAGAAGAACTCCAACACAAGTAAACATCGCTCTCGCGTCAAGAGCATCGCAAAACCTGTACCTGCAACTGGTGTTGTAGTAATCTGTGAGCCACGAGGACTCAGCAATCCCATTACCATGGGTATCAAGACTAGCAAAGCTTAATGGGAAAGGAAGGGGTAAAGTGGTGAGGTTGCAGCAGCGACTAAGCATATATGGTGGCTAACATACGCAAATGAGAGCAAGAAGAGAAACAAAGGAACGGTCGTCAACTAGTAATGATCAAGAAGTGATCCTGAACTCCTACTTACGTCAGACATAACCCAGAAACCGTATTCTCCTCTCGATCAACCCCGAAAAGAGACACTCACGGTTACGCATACACGGTTGGTGTATTTTAGAAGAGTTTGCTTCAAGTTTACTACAACCGGATATTAAAAATTCCCATCTGCCACATAACCGCAGGCACGGCTTTCGAAAGTTCAAACCCTGCAGGGTGTCCCAACTTAGCCCATGATAAGATCTCGCGATCAACGAAGGATATTCTTCTCCTCGGGAAGACCCGATCAGTCTCGGAATCCGGCTACAAGACATTTCGACAGCAATAAAACAAGACCAGCAAAGCAGCCCGATGCGCCGACAATCCCGATAGGAGCTGCACATATCTCGTTCTCGTGGCAACACCGGATGAGACTAGCTACGAGTAAAACCAAACCTCGGGTTGCCTCAAGGTGGCCCCAGCAGTATTTCGGGTCGGGCCCAGACTTAGAGAAGCACTGGTCCGGGGGCTAAAATAAAGATGACCCTCGAGAGAGCGACTCCCAAGGGAAAAGGTGATAGGTCAGGCAAATGGTAAAACCAATGTTGGGCCTTGCTGGAAAAGTCTTATTCAAAGCGAACTATCAAGGGGTCCCATAAATCACCCGACCGCGTTAGGGACGCAAAATCCGGGAACATAATACCGATATGACGGAAACTAGGGCGGCAAGAGTGGAACAAAACACCAGGCAAAAGGCCGAGCCTTCCACCCTTTACCAAGTATATAGATGCATTAATTAAATAAGATATATTGTGATATCCCAACAAGGAACAACATCTCCATGTTCCAACAAGGAACAAACTTCATCTTCACCTGCAACTAACAACGCTATAAGAGGGGCTGAGCAAAGCGGTAACATAGCCAAACAACGGTTTGCTAGGAAGGGTGCAAAAGGTTAGAGGCTGACATGGCAATTTGGGATGGCTTGAGTAGCAAGTGATAGGTAGCGCAGCATAGCGATAGAACGAAGCAACTAGCATAGCAATGATAGTAGTGAGATCCAGGGTAGTGGTCATCTTGCCTGAAATCCCGCAAGGAAGAAGAACGAATCCATGAAGAAGACGAACGGATGAAGCCGAACCGAGCGTAGACGAACGAATCCTCACGATCGCAACGAAACAGGAACTAACAAGAAGAAGCACACAACAAAGGTAAACACACCACACATGAACATGACAAGATGCACAACAAACATGATGCATGACAAATCTAGATGAAACTACTCATGGCAAGAGATGATGCAAACAAGAGCAACACATCAAGACAAGTTTAAATGAGGCCGGAAACAACATATAACAATTCCGGTAAGTCCTCATATGCAAATTTCGAAATTGGTCCAGATCTGAATAAATTTATGTTAAAGTTGTTAAACAGCAAGTTAAGATGCACAACGATGATCTACACGAAATTCTAGTCAAGTTACATATAAAGTTCATTAGATTCGGAGCTACGGTCTAGAAGATATGAGCAAAACAAGATAAACATGGCATTGATGCAAAATGCACCCAAACATCAAGAAAACACCTCAAAACAAGGATGCAACATGATAATATGAAACTACATGCAAAATCAAGCAAGTTTCATATAGAGCACACTCAAAACGGAGCAACGGTTCAACACATACACTCTATACAAGTCATGGCAACAATCTGTCCAAAACAGCAACTAGGCATATTGCAAGCACCAAAACAATATGCTACAGCACCTCAATATGAAAACAAAAGGCATGGGCATGATGTACAGGTAAAGCATGACAAAACATGAACACTGAGCTATCTCCAGAAATCACTAGAACATGCTCAAAATGACATGGCAAGATTGCAAATAATAACAGTTTCACGCATTGGCAGAAATAACATCAGGTTGCAATGTTTAGAGCTATCAAACAACATGCTACAGGAACTTATCATGGCAAACAAAGGCATGTCATGAATCTACTAAATGCATAGATCAAAAGTCCTTTACTGACCATGAGCCAAAAAGGATCAGAAAATATGATTGCACCCATGTAAACATGGCAAGTTATATTACAGATACAAACATGGCAGGAACAACGGTAAGTAGGCATGTTGGTGAGCTTGAATCACTCACCACAGAGCAAAACATGGCATGGCAAGGCAACCAACAGTAAGAAGACATGGCATAGAAGCTATACATGGCAAGAACAACATCATAGCATACACGGATCAACCTCAACAACCTTGGAAAAATGGAATAACATGTAAACAACCTGCCAGGAAACATTTTATAGAAAAAGTAGAGCTCGATTGACTCAAGCTATGGCACTCCATATTTGCAAACAAGGGCATGAATGGATAGAGCACGACATGTAGTACAAAACATCCTTACTGAAGTATCTCAAAATATGCATGGATCTCTCTGTAGCATCAAGTTAACATGGCATAAAAATATCAGCAAAACAGGGTTGAAATCAGCAACATCAGGAAGCCTAGTTTGCATGCTTGTGCTAGTCACCACAGAGATCACAAAAATACATGGCATACACCCCTGGAAAGATGGCATGGCATATTACAAAACACATGTAGGACTCAAGTCCATAGGGTGCACACATCAATCATGGCAAAAATGACAAAAGTGCATGTTCTGTTAAGAAACAGAAACTAACATCACATAGCACTCTTCTAACAGCATTTAGGGCATCAAGATGAGCTCAAATGAAAATGATGCAATGAGATGAAATGATGTACTCATCGAGGCGAACAATTTGACATATTACACACACGAAACGGAGCTACGGACGCGGAGATATGATGCGATGGAAATGCAACAAAATTACTGCAGAAATCGGGGACTTAGTGGATTTTCACCTCCGGGAGAAGTCAACCCGGGACGGAGGCGTGCGGGACGAGGGGATCCAGGGCAGGGACGGGGACGTTTGGTTCGAGGGAGTGGTGGATCTCGTCCACTCCCTCGGATCCGGCCGGAGCTCCGGCGAGGGCGGCAATTCCGGCGACGAACGGGACCGGGGACGGGCGCGGGATGACGCGGCGGAGGGAGGCGAGGTAGACGCGGCGGAGGGAGGCGAGGCAGACGCGGCGGAGGGAGGCGAGGCGACGCGCGGGAGGCGCGGAGGTCCGGCGATGGTCGCCGGCGAGACGGCAGGCGGAGGCGGTGGATGGGCGCGGGGCCTCTGGCGGGCGGCGGGCGCGCTGGCTGGCAGGCCCCGGATGGGCTGCTGAGCTCATGTGCGTGGCTGGTGGCTGGGTGGCCACGTGGTGTGTGCTGGGTTGGGGAGAGCGACGGCGGGTGATGTGTCATGGCGCCGATTGGCTGCAGCGACGTGGCAGCGGGATGGACGCGTCCGCCGGCGGGCGGACATGTCCGGCGGCGCGGGGAGGAGCTAGGCTAGGGTTTGGACTGCGCGAAAAATCCGGGGGTGCACACATATTTATAGGTATAGGGAGCTAGGAGATTCCAAATGAGGTGTGGTTTTTGGCCACGCGATCGTGATCGAACGACCGAGAGCATGGAGGGGAGTTTGCTGGGTTTTGGGCCACTTTGAAATGGGTGTTGGGCTGCAAAGAGAAAGAGGCTTTCACGGTTACCCGGTTAACCGTTGGAGTATCAAATGACCTCCAAATGATCCGAAACTTGACAGGCGGTCTACCGGTGCTATACCAAGGCCGCTTGACAAACCTCGGTCCATTCCGAGACCGTTTAACACCCGCACATAAAAAGAGACAAAAGGGGGCGCCGGGAGACATAGGAGTGCCGGATTGCAAAACGGACAACGGGGAAAATGCTCGGATGCATGAGACGACCACGTATGCCAATGCGATGCACATGATGACATGATAAAAATGCAGATGATGACATGGCAAAGTGCAACACGCAAGCACATGACATGGCAAAGACGGCGAATAACTGACGGATACCTGGCGCATCGAATCCGGGGCGTTACACGGGTAATGTGGTGCACCCCTGCAGGGAAGTTAATCTATTCGAATAGTCGTGATCTTCGGTAACAGGACGACTTGGAGTTGTACCTTGACCTTATGACAACTAGAACCGGATACTTAATAAAACACACCCTTCCAAGTGCCAGATACAACCCGGTGATCTCTCTCTAACAGGCAACGAGGAGGGATCGCCGGTAGGATTATGCTATGTGATGCTATTTGGAGGACTTGGTCTACTCTCTTCTACATGTTGAAGACGGAGGCTGCCGTAAGCGTAGTCTTGACTGTGATTAGCTATCCCCTCTTATTCGGCATTCTGCAGTTCAGTCCACCGATATGGACCTTTACACATATACCCATGCATATGTAGTGTAGCTCCTTGCTTGCGAGTACTTTGGATGAGTACTCACGGTTGCTTTTCTCCCTCTTTTCCCCCCTTCCCTTCTACCTGGTTGCCGCAACCAGATGTCGGAGCCCAGGAGCCAGACGCCACCGTCGATGATGACTCCTACTACACTACTACGTGCAGCCCGCTAACGACGACCAGGAGTAATTTAGGAGGATCCCAGGCAGGAGGCATGCGCCTCTTTCGATCTGTATCCTAGTTTGTGCTAGCCATCTTATGGCAACTTGTTTAACTTATGTCTGTACTCAGATATTGTTGCTTCCAATCGACTGCCTATGATCGAGCACTTGTATTCGAGCCCTCGAGGCCCCTGGCTTGTAATATGATGCTTGTATGACTTATTTTATTTGTAGAGTTGTGTTGTGATATCTTCCCGTGAGTCCCTGATCTTGATCGTACACATTTGCGTGTATGCTTAGTGTACGATTGAATCGGGGGCGTCACATTGCCACACCCCCTGTCACTGAAGAAGTCATTCTCGAGGAGAATGTGACTATGCCCGACCCTCCCGTCGTTGAAGAAACGGAGGTTGAAAACACTGAGGCTGCACAATCAACACGACTGAAGACAATGACGTTGTCATGGCTGAAGACAATGTGGAGCCTGAAGCCAATGTTGTGCCTGAAGCTCATGTGCAACCTGAAGCCACAGTTCATGCTGAAGCCATTGTTCCACCCCAAGGCCTCACACCATTGAACAGGCCTATGATCGCAGCTAGCTTGTCACTGTACGATGGCCCATTTTGGTTCCTCCCACAGCTCCCGGACCAAAGTATGATTACCATGTGGAGCAAAGGCCTCAGGTTCAGAAGCCAAAACCCAGGCTGCCAAGGCTTCCAGGTGCTTCTACATCGCCTGGATCTTTCAGCATGAAAAACTTCAGGGCACACAACACATTCTTTGACAGTACCAAGAATCCATACTTGAAGCCAAAGATCTCTCCTGACCGCTTCTGGAGCTATCAGCAGCGCAGCTATTATTCCTGTATTCTATACAATCAAGAGCGAATCTTTTCTCACATGCATCTTGATTGCAAAGCTATTGCTGGGCTGCCCTGCCATGAAGAAGCTCTGGACTGTTTTAGAGATGCTGGCCTTCTGCAATTCGTCACTAATAAAGAGCACTGGAATGAAGACCTTCTGCTACGGTTCTATGCCACACTTCACATTCGTGGCTACAACAGGGATCCGAAGACTTGGATCCTTGAGTGGATGACAGGTGATGTGCATCATGAAGCCAAAGCTCAAGATATCATCGAGCTTACTTCCCTGCCCACTCCATGTGAGCTCTATGAACCTGGTTGTCAGCTACATAGGAATGAGCTGCAGAGTATCTTTCAGAAGCCAGAGCCAAATATGAGTCAGATGCTCAGCATGATGATGCCATTGTCACAAGATGCTGAATATCCCAAGGAATTCTTCATCAAAGACCTCGAGTACTTGCCCCACACAATTTATCACATTCTGAGGCGTACTCTATGGCCAGTAAAGGGATATTCTTCTGAAGCCAAACTTGAAGGAACCATGAAGACATTAGTATTCTATATTGTCAATGGCATCCGATTCAATACCCAGGATTTCTTCATCAGACATCTTGCTGCATCTGGGTTGATCTATTTGGCTTGAAGTTTTATGCTCCATGGGTGATGCGCCTGATCAAACTTCATTCATCTGTTGACTATCAGCCCTCAGCGCGCAACCATCTTGTATATCTTCCTGAGGTTGATCTGTCAGTTGAAGCCATCTACCCTAAGCCTGCCAAAGAACCTCTATATCTTCACAATGTTGATCGTCAAAGCTTCACGCAACCAATAGAAGGAATTCATGTTCCAAACGCTTCTACCCCTGCTTACCCTCTGGCTGGCAATATGCATGAGCCACATCGTGCCAACACTGAAGCCACTGCCAGTACAATCGCTCAAAGGCCTCGAAAGCTTTCTCGCGTTCTCAATGATCGAGAGCTTCTTGTTGCCTTACATCAGAAGCAGGACAAGCACCATGACTGGCTAAAGCGTCAGATGTAGAGTATCTTGGTGGACGTCAATCACATCCGAAACCTGGCCACCAAGAACTCCTTCGTAGCCCATGAAGCCTGTCGGCGGTCTGGGAAGAGTCTCACACTGCTATGCCCTGAAGAAGATCTTCGCAAAGATGGCTTCACAGAAGGCTTCAAATTTGACTCCAGACCTCCACACAATGCAAGCTGGCGCCGCACTCCATCAATAGAAGATTCTGAGTATTCATCTTGAGCTGCAACTGTTGTTGCGCGAGTCGTCGATGAAGAAGAGGACGCCACTTCACCAACCATGGCTGCACTGCATCTCGACTCTGCACCAGGCCCTTCTGCACAACGGAACTCAAGCGTCGACCCTGCACCTTCATGTACTCCTGATGGGAACGAGTAGATGCTCTATGTCTTCAAACATTTTTGGTCCTTACTGACAAAAGGGGGAGAAGCATATGAGTTGATAGTCTTCAAGCGGGTCCCCATGGGTGGTTGCTATAATTTTCCAAGTGTTTACAACTATCATTTTTTTGAAACATTTGGTTCTTTGGGTTGTAACACTTAAACTTCATGGTCGTATCCTACGTTTTTTGCTACTCTGTGATGCGATGATAAATTCCGCATGAAGTAATTCCGCAGACGTCCATTTTTCATTAGGCATGTCATTATCTACGTTATATCTTTATATGCATGTTGAATTGTCTTCATAAGTTGAAGAGGATCTCCACAAAGTAAAACCTGCCATGTGCATTTGCATTCAAGAGCAAACTACTTATATGCACATCTTCAGGGGGAGCCTTTTGCTACTTATGAAGACAATGCCTTAATCCTTAAACTTTTAGAACTTTTATCCCCGTTGAAAACTTCAACCAGTTTGTCATCAATCACCAAAAAGGGGGAGATTGTAAGTGCATCTAGTGCCACCCCTAGTTGGTTTTGGAGTATTGATGACAAACTTGGTTGACAGACTAATGTGTTTGTGAGAATTGCAGGAGAACACAGGTAGTAGTCCCACATTGATTCGGTTTACCTACCAGAGATGACCCCTAAAAATGTGTGAAGACATTGAGGGACTAATGTGTTCGTGAGAATTGCAGGATTACACAGGTAGTAGTCCCACATTGCGGTTTACCTACCAGAGATGACCCCTAAAAATGTATGAAGACATTGAAGACAATGGTGGTTTGTGAAGATATTCACAACGAAGATTATGACTTGAGAAGACATTCACATGAAGACTATGGAGTGCGAAGACATAGTTGTTTTGTAGTTTCCTTTTCTTCTTTATTGAGTCATAGGAACCACCGCACTGTTAAGTGGGGTCCAAGTGAAAAATAGTCAGAGTGACTGAAGTGATGCTCAACCAAATCCTATGTCTTCGAGCGAAGACAATAAGAGCAAATCTTATCCAGAGCTGGACGAGTCAGCTTTACTTGTAGCCCAAGTCAAGCTGCCGCGTGTGTCTGAAATCTGACCGTTGGACACGTGTCAGTTCCTTAGTGACCCAGGGTCATTTCGGACAAATCAGGTCAGGTTGCCTTCTGGCTATAAATAGCCCACCCCCTACACCATAAATTGGTGGCTGCTTAAGTTAGTGCACGGCCTTTGTCGTTTGAGAGTAACCCACCTCCGAAGCATTTGAGAGAGAGATCCTTGCGAGGACAAAGCCCAAAACACCCAGAGCCAAAGAGTGTTAGGCATCACTGAAGTCTTTCTGTCTGCATGATTTGAAGACTTGTTACACTTGAGGACTGTGAATCCTCCAGTCGGTTAGGCTTCACGTTCTGAGCATCCAAGAGTCATTATGGATTGCCAGTGAACGAAGTCTGTGAAGGTTTGGAAGTCTACCTTGAAGACTTACCAGAGTGATTGGGTGAGGACTAAGTGTTCTTAGCTCAAGGGAATAAGGCGAAGACGCGGTATTCTGAGTTAAATCTCAGCCTCCCTTACAATTGTCACAACAACTGGAACTGGTCCAACAAATCCTTGTCCTCACCAAGCAACTGGTTCTATCTCTTACCTCTCTTTACTTATAGTATGTCTTCATGAAGTCATTGCCTGCTTGCATGATCTGATTGGCTTCACTGTGTGAAGACTGTTGTTGTTTGGCTTCATACTATCTTCCATCCTGATCCATACTACCTAGCCGCTAATAGTCTTCGTGCTTTCACTTCATTGCTTACTTGACTTAGGCTTGTCTAGTGTAGTCTACCTTCTGCTGCATATCAATAGGTTCATCTACTGTATGTCTTCAAAGCCCCCACGTTTTGAAGACTTTCATAAAAATCGCCTATTCACCCCCCTCTAGTCGATAACTAGCACTTTCACGGTCACCCTTGACGAAAGCACGTCTATGACGCATGATTTATCATCATGGAAGTGGACACTTTCGTGACGATAATTTTAGCAATGTCATGGAACACTTCTATGACAGCACAGGTATGACTATCTTGATTCTATCATAAACTCGTCATGGATGTACATGCATGACAGAAAATGTGACCTACTGTGACAAACACGTATCATCATAGAAGTGTATTTTTTTGTAGTGCTAGAGAGGGAGAAACACCATATGATCCAACTACATTAACAAAGTTTAGGGTACATCAAGATCGTGCCAAATCAAGAACACGAGAGAGAGAGAGAGAGAGAGAGAGAGAGAGAGAGAGAGAGAGAGAGAGAGAGTGAGAGAGAGATGACACGTCTCCAATGTATCTATAATTTTTGCTTGTTCCATGCTGTTATATTATCATTCTTGGATGTTTTACAATCATATTATAGCAACTTTATATCATTTTTTAGGACTAACCTATTGACATAGTGCCCAGTGCCAGGTGCTTTTTTGCTTGTTTTTACTTCGCAGAAAATCAATACCAAACAGAGTCCAAACGCCGCGAAACTTCTTTGAGATTTTTTTGGACCAGAAGATATCCAATGGGCCAAATAAGTACCAGAGAGAGCCCCGAGGGGGGCACAACCCACCAGGGTGCGCTAGGAGGCTCAGGCATGCCCAGATGGGTTGTGCCCACCTCGGTGGCCTCCCGCACCACCTCTTCGCCCTATAAATTCCCAAATATTCTAGAAACCCTAGGGAAGTTGATGAAATCCAGCCGCTGCAAGTTCCAGAACCATGAGATCCAATCTAAACACCATCACAGAGGGGTTCATCATCCTCATTGGTGCCGCTCCGATGATCCATGAGTAGTTCATCATAGACCTACGGGTCTGTAGGCAGTAGCTAGATGGCTTCCTGTCTCCCTTCTGATTCTCAATACAATGGTCTCTTGGAGATCTATTTGATGTAACTCTTTTTTGCGGTGTGTTTGTTGGGATCCGATGAACTTTGAGTTTATGATTAGATCTATATCCACGAATATTATTTGAGCCTTCTTTTGATCTTTTATGTGCATGATTATTTATAGACACGCATTTCTTCTTCGAATCTATTGTTTAGTTAGGCCAACTAGATCGATTTTGCATGCCATGGGAAGAGGTGCTTTGTGATGGGTTCGATCATGCGGTGTTCTTTCCCAGTGACAGAAGGGGCAGCAAGACACACATGTATCGTTGCTATTAAGGATAACAAGATGGGGGCTATTCCTACATGAATATATCTCGTCTACATCATGTCATCGTTCTTATTGCATTACTCCATTTCTCCATGAACTTAATACACTAGATGCATGCTGGATAGCGATCGATGTGTGGAGTAATAGTAGTGGATGTAGGCAGGAGCCGGTCTACTAATCTTGGACGTGATGCCTATAAATTGATCATTGCCTTGGATATCGTCATAACTATTCGATCTTCTATCAATTGCCCAACAGTAATCTGTTTACCCACCGTATGCTATTTCTTGAGAGAAGCCACTAGTGAAATCTACGACCCCCGGGTCCATTCTTTATTATATTTGCTTTGAGATATGTTTTTATTTGCTTTTGTTTTCAGATCTATTATTCCAAAAACTCAAAAATACCTTGCTGCAATTTTTTATTACTTCTTTTATTTCGCTTTTTATCGAGAGCTATTTATCCAATCTACACAAATTTTTATCGCGTCAACTTGACAACCTCAGGGGCCGTTACCCGAAAAAGGGATTGACAACCCCTTATAAGCGTCTGGTTGCAAGTATTTGTTCTTTGTGTGCAGGTAATGTTTACATAGTGTTGCTTGGTTCTCCTACTGGATTGATGCCTTGGTTTCATAACTAAGGGAAATACCTATCGTAGCTATACTGCATCATCCCTTCCTCTTTGGGGAAATACCAACGTAGTTCAAGTGATATCAAAAGGAATTTCTAGTGCAGTTGCTGGGGAACATCATCAACATCTATCAGGTTCCTAATCACAAATCTCATTTCCTTGCAATTTACATTATTTTCCATTTGCCTCTCGTTTTCATCTCCCCCACTTCACACAAATTTTCCTTCTTATTTGCCTTATTTTCCGTTTGCCTTTTTGCTTGTTTGCTATATTTACTTGTGTTACCATGTGCCTTCTATTTGCTTGGATATTAGCTTCTTAAAAATCTATTGATATGGATCCTCATCCACTTGCTAATCTTTTGAAAAGATCCAATTATGATGAACCAATTCATAGTGAATGGAGTTCACTAGGTTATCTTTATGAAGTTTTGGTTGCGATTCATGAATATGAAAATTGTGATGAAGTGTTAAACGATGAAATTTATAAAGTGATTCATGATTGCAATGATGTTATTATAAATTCTATAAATGTCAATTGTGTTAGTAATATGCAAAACTCCAAGCTTGGTGATGCTTGTTTTGTTATGTCCACTACTTATTGCAATGATCATGATTGGGGTGATAATCTTTCTTATGTTCCTGAAATTTTATTTAAACCTCATGATGAATATGCTTGCGATAATATTAAAAGGGGGTTTGGAAGAGTGTTAACTTTAGCTAAAAATAACCCCACATATTTGGAGAGTCTTCAATCTTATGGTTTTTTTTATAAAAGTGGGTCTGGAGAGGTCAAGACTTTAGTTGATGTTAATCCCACAACCTTGGAAGATTGTAAGACTTTTATGCATGTGGATCATGGTGTAGGACCTTGAAGTATGTCTAGAAGGGGGTGATTAGACTACTTGACCAATAAAAACTTAACCTTTTCCCAATTTTATAGTTTGGCAGATTTTAGCTATTTTAGGACAAGTCAAGCAATCATCACACAATTGAAGCAAGCATGCAAAGAGTATATTGGCAGCGGAAATTAAAGCATGCAACTTGCAAGAAAGTAAAGGGAAGGGTTTAGAGGATTCAAACGCAATTGGAGACACGTATGTTTTTGGCGTGGTTCCGATAGGTGGTGCTATCGCACCTCCACGTTGATGGAGACTTCAACCCACGAAGGGTAAGCAGTTGCAAGTCCACGGAGGGCTCCACCCACGAAGGGTCCACGAAGTAGCAACCTTGTCTATCCCACCATGGTCGCCGCCCACGAAGGACTTGCCTCACTAGCGGTAGATCTTCACGAAGTAGGCGATCTCCTTGCCCTTACAAACTCCTTGGTTCAACTCCACAATCTTGTCTGAGGCTCCCAAGTGACACCTAGCCAATCTAGGAGACACCACTCTCCAAGAAGTAACAAATGGTGTGTTGATGATGAACTCCTTGCTCTTGTGCTTCAAATGATAGTCTCCCCAACACTCAACTCTCTCTCATAGGATTTGGATCTGGTGGAAAGAGGGTTTGAGTGGAAAGCAACTTGGGGAAGGCTAGAGATCAAGATTCATATGGTAGGAATGGAATATCTTGGCCTCAACACATGAGTAGGTGGTTCTCTCTCAGAAATGGTAAGTTGGAAGTGTAGATTCAGTCTGATGGCTCTCTCCGCGAATGAAGAGGAGGTGGAGGGGTATATATAGCCTCCACACAAAATCTAACCGTTACACACAATCTACCAAACTCGGTGGGACCGAATCATCAAACTCGGTCAGACCGATTTAGTAAACCTAGTGACCGTTAGTGATTTTTGGTGGGACTGACATGCATCTCGGTGAGACCGATATGGTTAGGGTTAGGGCATAACGTAATCTCGGTGAGACAGATTACACAAACTCGGTGAGACCGATTTTGGTAATTAGCTAACCAGAGAGTTGGTCAGGTAAACTCGGTGGGACCGACTTGCTCTTTTCGGTGAGAACGAAATGTTACAAAAAGGAAACAGAGAGTTTACATTGCAATCTCGGTGGGACCGATCGCTCACTTCGTTTGGACCTAAATGTTACGAAGGGAAACAGAGAGACTGCAACCGCATCTCGGTGAGACCGAGATCCCTATCGGTAAGACCGATTTGCTTACGGTTTGTGGCAGTGGCTATGACTTTTGGAATCGGTGGCGCCGGATAGAAAGAATCGGTGTGACCGATTTTGGATTTAGGTTTAGGTCATTTGTGGATGTGGGAAAGTAGTTGAGGGTTTTGGAGCATATCACTAAGCACATGAAGCAAAAGGCTCATTAAGCAACACCTCATCCCTTCTTGATAGTATTGGCTTTTCCTATAGACTCAATGTGATCTTGGATCACTAAAATGTAAAATGAAGAGTCTTGAGCTTTTGAGCTTGAGCCAATCCTTTGTCCTTAGTATTTTGAGGGATCCACTTTCATCATCCATGCCATGCCATTATTGAGCTTTCCTGAAATAATAGTGTTGGAATAGCATTAGCTCAATGAGCTATATGTTGTTATGAATTACCAAAACCACCTAGGGATAGTTGCACTTTCAATCTCCCACTTTTTGGTAATTGATGACAACATATAGATCAAAGCTTCGACAAATGATAATAAGATTTAAATAACATCGTTGCTTTGAGAAGTATGTGATAAGCAAGAGCTCCCCCTAAATTTGTGCATAGTTTTAGATTTGCTTTGGACTGCAAATGCACAATGAATTAGGCTCATGGGTTACTCTTCCATGTCACATACATCTTGGTGGAGCGCTCAAAATAATAAACAATGAATACATGCACTCATCACCAAGCAAAGTGAGTGATCACATAAGATAAATAGGATAATATCAAGCATGCATAAGTGTAGCTTATGATCAAACACATGATCATCATTTTCTCACAAGCATAGTATCTCAACCAAAAGCAAACAAAGTTTGAAAAACCACCAAATAAAGCAAGAGAGAACAAAAGCAACACACTCTCTCTCGAAGCCTATGATCTATACATTTTTCTCCCCCTTTGGCAACAAGTTACCAAAAGTTCATAGAAAATGCATAGTGCTAGATCGACTCTCGTGCTTGATCTTGGTGGTGGTGTAGAGATGGCTCCTTGGACGAAGACTTCAGTTGATGTAGATGGAGCTGGAGCTGATGAAGGTCTTTGGAGCTGGTGGCACCGAGGCTGTAGCTGGTGCAGAGCAGAAGTTGCTCTTGTGTCGAAATCGCACACTGATGACCTCTGGGCTCTAGGCACTCTGGCAAACACATTGGTTGTAGTCTTGCCCTTCCTCTCCCGCATGTCATCTTGTAGTTCCTCCACCGCAGTCTCAATCTCAGTTACTTTCACATCTAAGTTATAGAACTTTTGTTCTATGATTCTCTCGTGCTCTCCTGGTTTTGAGTGAGGGTGGCCAATCCCTTCTCAATCCTCAGGGTTGATGCTATTAAGTAACCAAGCTGCTCCTGCTTGTTCTTCAAGAAATACTCAGATGCCTCCTCTTGAGTTGTCATCTTGGCAGCCTTCTCCCTCTTTGCCTTCTCCTTCTTCTCCTGAGCTTGAACTGATTGTGGATCATCTTCATTCATGACAACCTCATTGTCCTCAAAGTATGGATAAAGTGGAAAGTGTTCCTTATCCAAATGATATTTTTCTGTGCCCATCTTTGAGTTTATCAATTCTTGAATCTGAGGTGCATATCCACAGCTCCTCTTCTGATCTGCTGCAGTCCTCTTGATAGTTTCAATGATTAGGCTCATGACTTTAAACTTCTGTGGCACATCAAACACATGCAACATGTTGATGGCATGCCCTCTGATCATGTTATGATCACCAGACTTGGGCAACAAAGTGTGCCTCGAATCCAATTTATGGTCGGCAACCCCGATGCAGAAAGTGAACTGATCCAAACTTGTGAGTTGTCGATGCCTTGTTTGGAATTTCCTTGTACATGTGAGCCATTGAATTGTGATCCTTTTTCTTCTTGGCATAAATGTCTAGGTCATCCTCATTCTCCTCTGGGGCATTTATCAGCTTTGCCCATTCTTCAACAGTTGACTGGTACCTTGTACCTTCGGACATCCAAACAATTCTCCCATCTGGGTAAAAATGTGCTGTGGAGTAAAACTGCATGATAAGCTCATCATTCCAATTTGTGAGCTTTTGCCCGACAAAATCTGCAACTCCACAAGCAATAAAGCTGTCCTGCACTCCAGGATAGTGCTCTTCATTCTCCTTCATATCACACACAATGGGCTTCTTGTCCAACAAGATTGTCTCATAGAAGTCCTATTGTTCCTTTGTATGGAACCTGTAATCAACAGCAGTTCTTCTCCTTGAAGCATATGGATCTTCCATTCTCCACAGTCTCAGCCCTGAATCCTTCCTGATTCTCATGTTCTCAGCCATAGGATGGGCATCATTGTGGTCTGGTATCTTTGGCTTGAGCTTCCTCAAAACTTGTCCTTCTTCATCTTCGTCATCAACCTCAGGCACTGGGGCCTTGTTCTTCTCAGCAGCTGGAATACTCCTAGTATTCCTCTTTGGTGCAGACTTGGCCTTGGGGCAGCTTTGGGTTCTTCCTTGGGCTTAGATGTGGTAGCCCCTAATCTAATAGCATCACCCATAAGCTTTGGTGCCTTTGGTGCTGGTGCAGCAGGCTCTTCCTCTTTCATCATGGAAGCTTGCCCAACAACTCTGGCCATGGTCTTCTTGACCCTTTCCTTCCTCTTCTTGCTTTCAGCAACTGGCTCTTTGGGATCAGGATTTTCAGGTAGTTGTGTTGATGTTCTGGCCTTGGACATTGGTTGTCTTCCTGCAGGCCTTTTGATCTTCATGACCCTTTCCTTCTTGAGTAAAACTTTCTTGGAAGTGGCCTCATCTTCCTCAGCTCTATAATCTTCATCCTCTGAATCTGAATTTCTTTTCCTCCTTTGCCTAGTAGCAGCCTTAGGCAAATTGCTAGGAGTACTTCTGCTCCCTTCATCTGAAGTTGAGGGACTAGTGCCCTCACTCAAGTCTATCTGCTCTTCGACCTGTTCGCTATCACTTTGATCGGATATACCGCAAAAGCTGATCGCGACCTCGTGAAGAGTTTATGGATGAGATACAAAAGATGAGCATCACAAAATGCAGAGGTTTTTGCAAAAGAATGACTCAAAAGTTCAGTTTTAATTTTCCAAAGAAAGCATTTTGGATCCACCGATTTTCAAACTCGGTGATACCGAAGCAGTTTTTGGAACCTAAACTGATGATCTCGGTTGGACCGAGTTTCAGTTCGGTGGCACCGAGACTGCTAGGGTTTCACAGAATCCTCAAATCGGTTGCACCGATTAGTAATTCTCGGTCAGACCGAGAGTCACTAGTGCAATGGCATAAGCCAAATCGGTAAGATCGAGTTTTTCAACTCGGTGGGTCCGAGATGGTTTCAGTGGAAACCTAAACCTAAAAATTTGAACCTCATCTAATCTATGAACTACTTTTGGCTGGATAAAAGAGTTGCAATCGTGGCAAGATTCAATATGAAAACAATGTGCTAGGAACCAGACGTGGATAGCACAAAGATCAAGTCCATACCCTAACTTGGCGGTGGACTTGCTACGGCGGCAACGGCGGGGATGAAATCCGTTGACGGCGGCGAAGACCAGCGACAGGAGGCTGCTGGCGACGAGGAGACGATCCGGAGACCACGATGGCAGAGCGAGATGATGCGCGGGCGAAGGGTTTCGGAGAAATTTCCAAAAATTTGCCCGTGACTATATATAGCCCGACCCTGTCGGTGTGACTGAGTGGAACAACTCGGTGGCACCGAGATGCATAATTGTGTTCAGTTACAGCAAATCGGTGAGACTG
Source organism: Aegilops longissima (assembly GCA_021605205.1). Lineage (NCBI taxonomy): Eukaryota > Viridiplantae > Streptophyta > Magnoliopsida > Poales > Poaceae > Aegilops > Aegilops longissima. The sequence continues at coordinate 152,444,552 of CM038679.1, forward strand.
AAAAGTTCAAATCGGTTGCACCGAGATTGAAAACTCAGATCAACTTGATGATCTCGGTAGGACCAAAATGGAAGGATCGGTCAAACCGAGAATCACTAAGAGGTTTTGGAAGTTTAAGTCTATGACGAATCGGTGACTCCGAGTGCTCCTCACACAGAGTGGTTCGAATCTGACTTGATCAAATTTTGTGTTGTGAATAGAGTTTGAGACGAGAAAAGCATAGATAGCTAAAGAAGGTTCTTAGGCATTCTTGTCCATCCACTTGGCACAAAGAAAAGAAACCAAACAAGCAAAATAATAAGTGGATGTCCTTGAATGAGTAAAATATGCACCAACATGCTCACACAATAAGATGGCAAATGAAATATGTGGCAAAGCATGCACAACCAATTTTAGCATCTATCAAACAATTGGCGATGACTAGGTCATCTATATATGAGTATATTGACTTAGGAGTCAAATGAGAACATTTGATCATAGGTCATACTCATCGTTTAAGCTCAAGTGGGGTTACCACTTTTACATAATGCATTAATGTGTTCACACCATTAGAGTTGCTTTTACTCAATTCTTAGAGTTAAGCTCCCCTAGATGTGAGATCCCCTTAGAGGGATGAACTAACCTTGGGTTTTGTCGATGATGACTTCATGTAGGTGTTGAAGATGTAGATGCTCAATGTTGATGTAGATCATTTGGAGCAATCCTTTGGAGTGAGTTGCACTTTCAACTTGCCTACATGGGTTAGTCCCACAAGGAACAAACAAGAATATCCATAGACATAGAGTGATGCACACACAAGGTGATGTCCATGAAAACATTAGGTTACCTTGTCCCTTGCCTTACCAACATGAGGGTTTGTGACTCCTTGAACTAGTGCAAGATATGAAAGTTGATTGCAATTGTTCTTGCCAAAATGATATGAGTGAAGAATGTTGGCGGAGTCACCCTCAAGAACTCTCTAGTTCTTCTTCTTCGGGATCCACATCATCTTTATGGGAATCCTTGGATTTGTAGTTGTACTTGATGAAGTAGAACTTGACGTAGTCTTGGGGACCCACTCGAACGAGGCTTTAGGTGCTTCTTCAAATGCATCAATCTCTTCTTGAAGCTTGTCCTTGCCTTTGTTCTTGTGGTCTTGTGGTGGAAGATCATCTTGAGCTTGTGTCCCCTTGAAGGAAGTAGGATCATACTTCTCTTGTTGAGGAACAAACTTTGTCTTGGGGTATTGATCTTCTTCCCACTCAACTCCATTGGCGTTGAACTTTCGTTCAAAACCAACACCTTGATTCTTACGGTGCCTTCCTTGCTTATGCACAATTTCCTCGAATTGCTTACTCCCGCAAGGCTCTTGTAAACACCTTCTCTATAATTCCCTTCAATAAACTATTTTCTTGCTCAAGTGTAACTTGGCTAAGAGAATCATTAGTGGAATCAAGAGAACTACTAGAAGCAACAACATTGGATTTGACATTATTATTGTTACTACTAGTGGAAGTATCTTTCGTGTACTTGTTACTAGACTTGACTTGAGGCATGTAAGTAGATAAGAGTAAATGCTTGGCAATGTAAGAAGAACTTTTCTTGCGGAGATCATCATTGATTGCCTTTAAGAACTCATGCTCTTGCTCAAGATTGAGCTTTTCAAAGCGTAACTTCTCATGAGCCCTTAAAAGTTCTCGATGATCTTCGAAGATAGTTTCTTGAGCCAACTTAAGAGTGTTTAGTTCTTTAGTTAGAAGCTCAATTTTCTCCTTATCATTGTCATTCGTTTGATTATCCTGATTAATTGACGTTTCATCATAGTATTCATCACTAGAGTTGTCAACAAGTAAATCATCATCACCTAGCAAGTCATCTTCATCACTATTGAAATCAACATACTCGGGATGTGTTACCTTTGGACCTTTGGCCATGAATCATCTTCCAATTCCTTCATTTGGTGAATCAAATATGTCATAGGAGTTGGTTGACACAAGTGCTAGACCGGCAACACCTTCATCTTGAGTATGTTCGGAGTCGGAGTGATAGCTTCTCTCGGAGTGATTGTCGGAGTCGGAGCCGGATACCCATTCACCAACATGAGCTTGATGTCTTCGTTTTGTGTAGCTCCTTGATGACTTGTCCTTCCTTTCCGAATACTTGCTTCTCTGTGAGGGTCTTCGTTCATAACGATCATCTCTACTCCTCCTCTCTCTCGGTGGTGATTCTTCTCTTTTGCTTCTTCTTTTTGGAGAATCTTCTCTTCTTTTGTAGGGTGTCGTACACTCATTGGAGTAGTGTCCGGGTCTCCCACAATTGTAGCAATTGCGCTCTCGACTAGAATATCTTTTGTCATTGTAATACCTTGACTTGGAGTCTTTTTCTTTGCTTCTACTTTTGTAGAACTTGTTGAAGTTCTTCACCATTAAGCTCAATTCTTCATTGAAGGTTGATTTCTCACTTGATGATGTGGGGGCTTCACTTGAGGCTTTGTAAGCACCACTTTACTTGTTGTGAAGTTCCTCCTTATCCTTGAGCGACATCTCATGAGCAAAAATCCTACCAATGACTTCCGTTGGCTTGAGATCTTTGTAGTTTGGCATCATTTGGATCAATGTGCACATGGTATCATACTCGATCCAATGCTCTTAGGATCTTCTTGATGATGAATTTGTCGGTCATCTCTTCACTCCCTAAGCCGGCAATCTCATTTGTGATAAGAGCAAGCCTAGAGTACATTTCAGCGACACCTTCACCATCCTTCATTTTGAACTTGTCAAGCTGACTTTGGAGCACATCCAACTTGGATTCCTTGACGGATTCGGTACCTTCGTGCACCTTCACCATCCCAAATTTCCTTTGCATTCTCAAGACGGCTGATTTTGTTGAATTCTTCGGGGCACAATCCGTTGAAGATGATGTCACATGCTTGAGCGTTGTATTGTAGCATCTTCAATTCTTCCGCATTAGCTTCACGGTTCGGTTCTCTCCCATCGAAAAATTCACCTTGCAAGCCAATACAAATAATTGCCCAAACGGCGGGGTTATGTCCAAGAATATGCATTTTCATCTTATGCTTCCAACTAGCAAAATTAGTACCATCAAAGTAAGGACCTCTACGGTGATAATTTCCCTCGCTAGACGCCATACTCTCCTAGGTTGTGAAACCAAGGCTATGACCACCAAAAGATATGGAAATCAAAGCAAATGGAGACCAAGGCTCTGATACCACTTGTAGGACCTTGAAGTATGTCTAGGGGGGGTGATTAGACTACTTGACCAATAAAAACTTAACCTTTTCCCAATTTTATAGTTTGGCAGATTTTAGCTATTTTAGGACAAGTCAAGCAATCATCACACAATTGAAGCAAGCATGCAAATAGTATATTGGCAGCGGAAATTAAAGCATGCAACTTGCAAGAAAGGAAAGGGAAGGGTTTATAGGATTCAAACGCAATTGGAGACACAGATGTTTTTGGCGTGGTTCCGATAGGTGGTGCTATCATACCTCCACGTTGATGGAGACTTCAACCCACGAAGGGTAACGGTTGCGCGAGTCCACGGAGGGCTCCACCCACGAAGGTTCACCAAAGTAGCAACCTTGTCTATCCCACCATGGTCGTCGCCCACGAAGGACTTGCCTCACTAGCGGTAGATCTTCACGAAGTAGGCGATCTCCTTGCCCTTACAAACTCCTTGGTTCAACTCCACAATCTTGTCGGAGGCTCCCAAGTGACACCTAGCCAATCTAGGAGACACCACTCTCCAAGAAGTAACAAATGGTGTGTTGATGATGAACTCCTTGCTCTTGTGCTTCAAATGATAGTCTCCCCAACACTCAACTCTCTCTCATAGGATTTGGATCTAGTGGAAAGAGGGTTTGAGTGGAAAACAACTTGGGGAAGGCTAGAGATCAAGATTCATATGGTAGGAATGGAATATCTTGGCCTCAACACATGAGTAGGTGGTTCTCTCTCAGAAATGGTAAGTTGGAAGTGTAGGTTCAGTCAGACGGCTCTCTCCACGAATGAAGAGGAGGTGGAGGGGTATATATAGCCTCCACACAAAATCTAACCATTATACACAATCTACCAAACTCGGTGGGACCGAATCATTAAACTCGGTCAGACCGATTTAGTAAACCTAGTGACCGTTAGTGATTTTCGGTGGGACTGACATGCATCTCGGTGAGACCGATATGGTTAGGGTTAGGGCATAACGTAATCTCGGTGAGACCGACATACAAACTCGGTGAGACCGATTTTGGTAATTAGCTAACCAGAGAGTTGGTCGTAAACTCGGTGGGACCGATTTGCTCTTTTTCGTGAGACCGAAATGTTACAAAAGGAAACAGAGATTTTACATTGCAATCTCGGTGGGACCGATCGCTCACTTCGTTGGACTGAAATGTTACGAAGGGAACAGAGAGATTGTAACCCCATCTCGGTGAGACCGAGATCCCTATCGGTAAGACCGATTTGCTTAGGGTTTGTGGCAGTGGCTATGACTTTTGGAATCGGTGGCGCCGGATAGAAAGAATCGGTGTGACCGATTTTGGCTTTAGGTTTAGGTCATTTGTGGATGTGGGAAAGTAGTTGAGGGTTTTGGAGCATATCACTAAGCACATGAAGCAAAAGGCTCATTAAGCAACACCTCATCCCTTCTTGATAGTAATGGCTTTTCCTATAGACTCAATGTGATCTTGGATCACTAAAATGTAAAATGAAGAGTCTTGAGCTTTTGGGCTTGAGCCAATCCTTTGTCCTTAGTATTTTGAGGGATCCACTTTCATCATCCATGCCATGCCATTCATTGAGCTTTCCTGAAATAATAGTGTTGGAATAGCATTAGCTCAATGAGCTATATGTTGTTATGAATTACCAAAACCACCTAGGGATAGTTGCACTTTCACATGGAGAGAAAATTTTATATGATAGCTATACTGTTGAATTTGATTATGATCCTACATGTAATTATTATGAGAGAGGAAAATATGGTTGTAGAAATTTTCATGTTACTAAATTACCTCTTGTTATGTTGAGATCGTCAATGTGTATTCCTCTTCTTTGCATATGTTAGATGTTTCTTATCTTGATAATTTGTTTTCTTATAAAATTCCTATGCATAGGAAGTATGTTACACTTAAACATGTTTGTCATATGTTTCATGATGCTCTCTTTGTGTTTCAATTCTTTTATTTCGTGTGAGCATCGTTTAAATCTTAAGCCTAGCTAGGGGCATAAAATGATAACGCTTGTTGGGAGGCAAGCCAATGAATAAAATTTATTTCTATCTTCTTCTTTCTATTCTTGAGTGTTTGAAAATTATGCTAGTGCTATGATTGTGTTTTTCAAGTTTTAATTAGTGTTTGCGCCAAGTAAAGCCTTTGGGATCATGTTGGGTGATAGTTGATTTGATCTTGTTGAAAAACAGAAACTTTGTGCGCCAATAGCAGAATTGCTTTAAATCACAGAAGTGTGATAAAACTCTGAAGTTTTTACACAAGATTGGTATACAAATACCCTACATTGTCCTAATGTTTCAGAATTTTTGGTGTTACAGAAGTATTCTAAGTTTTCAGATTACTACAGACCGTTCTATTTTTGACAGATTTTGTTTTCTTTGCATTGGGTGCTTATTTTGATGAATCTATGGGTTGTACTGGAGGGTATAAGCCATGGTAAAGTTGGAATACAGTAGATATAATGCAAAAATAAAATATGAATGGGTTTGCAACAATACTTAGATTAGTGATTTGCTTTCTTATACTAACGGATCTCACGAAGGTTTTGTTGAGATTTGTGTGATTGGAGTTTTCAAGTTTTGGGTAAGATCATGATGGATGAAGGAATAAAGAGTGAAAAGAGCGTAAGCTTGGGGCTGCCCCATGGCACCCGAGTTAATATTCAAAGAGAAACAAGCAAGGCATCCCCTCTTTCTTCTAACGACCATCGGTATTTTTGGAGCTATATTTTTATTCGTCACATATCATGAGTTTTGCTTGGAGCGTCTTGTATTATATGATTCTTTGCTTGTTTTGCTATTTGTTTGGTTTCAACAATCCTTGCTGAACACACCTATTTGAGAGAGCCAAAATTATGCTATGATTTGTTAGAATTGCTCTTTATGCTTCACTTCAAAAACAATTTGAGCTATGGAATTGCTCCAGTGCTTCACTTATATCTTTTTGAGCACGTTGTGCTTTAATATTTTTGAAGAATGCTCTCATGCTTCCCTTAGATTTATTTGAGAGTCAGTAAATTTTTGAAGAAATTCTCTCATGCTTCACTTGTATTATTTTGAGAGACGAAATTTTTTATGCTCATGTTCTTCACTTAGATTTAGTTGAGCTATCAAAAGAAACATATGAAATTAGTCCGAAAATTATAGATATTCAAGAGGGTTATAACAAAAAGTTTCATGAAGATCATTGGACAAAATAAAATTGATTCTTTGTAGTAGTTTTGCGATATGATGATAGTGATATGTCAGTCATGTTAGTGAGTAATTATGCTTTAGTAAGAATATGGTGTTAAGGTTTGTGATTCCCTATGTGAGCACGAAAGTCCATACTCATGCAATGAAATTACATACTACTTGTGGTGCATTATTGGGTGTTAGTTATGCTTAATGCTCGCTTATGTGATTTTTCGTTTCTTGGTTCGTTGCTTCTCAATCTTTTACTAGCCTCCACTTGTACTAAGTAGAAATACTACTTGTGCATCCGAAATATTTTAACCCATTTTTTCCATATGAGTCCACCATACCTACCTATATGCGGTATTCCCGTGTCGTTCTAAGCAAATTTGTATGTGCCATCTCTAATTTCAAAATAAAATTTCCTTTTTGTGTGCTCGTACCGCACATGAAGTGGTAGGGGTGGCCAATATTTTCCATGCCAGATGTGTTATTCTCAAGATGAGTGTTTATTCACTTGTCATTACACGAGAGTACAGCAGTAATAGGGATGCCCAGTCCTGAAATGAAAAAGAAATTTACTTTATGTTGTCAAATAATAAATTCCTTGGAAAGTGTTGGTATGCAAGGCACCCGTGGATACAGCTAGCCATGGATTGTGAAAGAATGGTGGAAAAAGGAATAAACTTTATTTTTTCTGTTTGGGAACCGCCTATGATGTATGTAGCATGGAAAGTGTTGGGAATTACTCGGTTTTTTTTGTTGACGGGAAAAGTATGCCTCTCAAAAAAAATTTCTCTCAAGTTTTTCTTTGAGCTCTGGTACCTCTACAAATCCCTACTTCCCTCTGTGAAGGGCCTATCTATTTACTTTATGCAATTTTTATTTTTACTTTTGAGTCTCCATCTTCTCTTATAAAGCACCAACTTAGGCGCACTATGATCGTACTTGAGCATTGGATGTAGCTAATATGCGAGTATGTTTCATGAATGGATCAATGGTTGAGCATGATGGGCTAGACATAACTTTCTTTAGTGTTGATATTTTGAAAGACATGGTTGCTTATTGATATGCTTTAGTATTGAAATCTTCATGTCAAAACTGAACAATTGATTTGAACCATATTAAATTCCAAATGTCCATGCTACAAAAGAAACGAATATGTGATGAACATGTTAGGCATCATTCCACATCAAAAACCCTGTTTTTATGATTTACCTACTCAAGGATGAGTAGGGATTAAGCTTGGGGATGCTGATACATCTCCAACGTATCTATAATTTTTGCTTGTTCCATGCTGTTATATTATCACTCTTGGATGTTTTACAATCATTTTATAGCAACTTTATATCATTTTTAGGACTAACCTATTGACATAGTGCCCAGTGCCAGTTGCAGTTTTTGCTTGTTTTTTACTTCGCAGAAAATGAATACCAAATGGAGTCCAAACGCAGCAAAACTTTTTGGAGATTTTTTTGGACCAGAATACATCCAGTGGGCCAAAGGAGTACCAGAGGGGAGCCCCGAGGGGGGCACAACCCACCGGGGCACCCCCAGAGGCCCAAGCACGCCCAAATGGGTTGTGCCCAGCTCGGTGGCCTCCAGCACCGCCTCTTCGCTCTATAATTACCCAAATATTTCCAGAAACCCTAGAGGAGTCAACGAAACACAATTCCAGCTGGCACAAGTTCCAGAACCACGAGATCCAATCTAAACACCATCACAGAGGGGTTCATCATCCTCATTGGTGCCTCTTCGATGATGCGTGAGTAGTTCATCATAGACCTATGGGTCCGTAGACAGTAGCTAGATGGCTTCCTGTCTCTCTTTTGATTCTCAATACAATGGTCTCTTGGAGATCTATTTGATGTTACTCTTTTTTGCGGTGTGTTTGTTGGGATCCGACAAACTTTGAGTTTATGATCAGATCTATATCCATGAATATTATTTGAGTCTTATTTTGATCTCTTATATGAATGATTATTTATAGCCTCGTATTTCTTCTTCGAATATTTGGTTTAGTTAGGCCAACTAGATCAATTTTTCTTGTCATGGGAAGAGGTGCTTTGTGATGGGTTCGATCTTCCGGTGTTCTTTCCCAGTGATAGAAGGGGCAGCAAGACACGCATGTATCGTTGCTATTAAGGATAACAAGATGGGGGCTATTCCTACATGAATAGATCTTATCTAAATTATGTCATCGTTCATATTGCATTACTCTGTTTCTCCATGAACTTAATACACTAGATGCATGCTGGATAGCGGTCGATGTGTGGAGTAATAGTAGTAGATGTAGGCAGGAGTCGGTCTACTAATCTTAGACGTGGTGCCTATATATTGATCATTGCCTTGGATATCATCATAATTATTCGATCTTCTATCAAATGCCCAACAGTAATTTGTTCACCCACCGTATGCCATTTCTTGAGAGAAGCCACTAGTGAAATCTATGGCCCCCGTGTCTATTCTTTATCATATTTGCTTTGAGATCTATTTTTATTTACTTTTGTTTTCAGATCTATTATTCCAAAAAACCAAAAATACCTTGCTGCACTTTTTTTATTAATAATTTTATTTCACGTTTTATCGAGAGCTATTTATCCAATCTACACAAATTTTTATCACGTCAACTTGACAATCTCTAGCGCCGTTACCCGAAAAAGGGATTGACAACCCCTTATAAGCGTCGGGTTGCAAGTATTTGTTCTTTGTGCGCAGGTACCATTTCCATATATAGTGTTGCTTGGTTCCTACTGGATTGATACTTTGGTTTCACAACTAAGGGAAATACCTACCGTAGTTGTACTGCATCATCCCTTCCTCTTTGGGGGAAATACCGACGTAGTTCAAGCGACATGAAAAGGAATTTCTGGCGCCGTTGCTAGGGAGACATCATCAACATCTATTAGGTTCCTAATCACAAATCTCATCTCCTTGCAATTTACATTATTTTCCATTTGCCACTCGTTTACATAACTGAGGGAAATAGCTAACATAGCTGTACTACATCATCCCTTCCTCTTTGGGGAAATACCGACGTAGTTCAAGAGACACCAATCAAACACATAGCTACTGGTACATACCTACTCCCTCCTCATCATGGTGGCCGCTGGGATGATGAAGATGGCCTCCAGTGATGATTTCCCTCTCTAGCAGGGTGCCTGTCGGTGTCAAAACCGGCGGATCTCGGGTAGGGGGTCCCGAACTGTGCGTCTAGGCGGATGGTAACAGGAGACAAGGGACACAATGTTTTTACCCAGGTTCGGGCCCTCTCGATGGAGGTACCCAACTCCTGCTTGATTAATATTGATGATATGGGTAGTACAAGAGTAGATCTACCACGAGATCAAGGAGGCTAAACCCTAGAAGCTAGCCTATGGTATGATTGTTGTTCGTCCTACGGACTAAAACCCTCCGGTTTATATAGACACCGGATAGGTTAGGGTTACACAGAGTCGGTTACAATGGTAGGAGATCTACATATCCGACGCCAAGCTTGCCTTCCACGCCAAGGAAAGTCCCATCCGGACACGGACGAAGTCTTCAATCTTGTATCTTCATAGTCTTGGAGTCCGCCGTGACGATAGTCCGCTATCCGGACACCCCTAGTCGGGACTCCTCAAGAGCCCTCGAACCAGGCTTCAATGACGATGAGTCCGCGCGTTGATTGTCTTCGCATTGCGAGGCGAGTTCCTCCTCGAATACTTTATAGAAGGTTTTGAACACAAGGATAGTGTCCGCTCGCAAAACAAGTTCCACATAACACCGTAGAGAGAATAATTTTTGCACAGATCTGCTGACGTATTCCGTGGCGTGACATCACACCACGGCCAGGCCTTTATATGAATCATTTTTTTATTGTTCCGCCTCAGCGTGTTTAGCGAGGCGGTTTCCTTGGCACGTCTTATCAAAGCATAGATCGTGCCCCCTTATTCCGGGATTCTCATCAATACAGACGTGGGTAACCCAACCGTGCCCGTTGGCCTGCCTTCTCTATCAAAGGCGAGTCCTAATCGACCACGGGGTGGGCTCTTGGTATTCAACCTCTTTATAATGAGACCAAGGCCCTCTTCTTTTTACACCTCCATCGAAGTTCGCCTCGCCGAGTTCCAACACCAAGCTTCAGATTCAGGCACTTCGGACTTTCGACGATGTCCGGATCCGACCAGCACGGCCGATGGATGTCTTCCTCCGTCACAGAAGAAGATGTGCTAAAGCTGCGAGATGCCGGGTATCTAATCGGCCACATGTCGCATAGGCTGCCTACTCCGGGGCAGGTCATTCCCACTCCTGAGCCCGGCGAGAGCGTGGTGTTCGTGTCCCACTTCCTTCGGGGTTTAGGCTTCCCGTCGGATCCCTTTGTGCGGGGGCTCATGTTTTATTATGGGCTTGATTTCCATGACTTGAATCTGGAGTCCATCCTCCATATCTCGTCATTCATTGTCGTATGTGAGGCCTTCCTCCATATTACCCCCCACTTTGGATTGTGGCTCAAGAGCTTCAAGGTGGAGCCAAAGATGATCAAGGGGCAACAAGCAGAGTGCGGAGGGGCGGTCATAAGCAAATGTGTTGATGCTCCGTGGCCCGAGGGCTCTTTCCAAGAGGAGCTTGGTTTGTGGCAATGGGAGTGGTTTTATATCACCGCTCCCAGGGGCACCAAATGGGCGGCGCTCCCTGCCTTCCGCTCGGGTCCACCACAGTGGCTAGCATTACGGGTCAACAAGGGGCTCGACTGGGGGCCGTCCAAGGACGTTCCCTTGCTGCAGGGCCGTATTCGAGACCTCCAGGAAAGAGGGATCAATCTAGTCGCAGTGGTGCAGGTTATGGTGATCCGGCGCCTTCAGCCCTTCAAACGTCGCCCCCTCCGCCTGTGGGAATTCCATCCGGAGGGACCACGAGCTCTCCAAAATTTTATGGGCACGACACCCGTGGAGATGTATAAACTGTTCTTCGGATCACAAGAGAAGTGTCCGGACTTGACTGAGGACGCAGGACTAAGCTGCAATCGCGCAGATACTCAAGTAAGTAGTCCGGTAACCGGACAAACTGTTCATTCATTTATTATATATATATATACCCTTTAAAGGAGACGTTTCTTGAACAGGAGTGGATAGCCAAGGCAAAGTTAATAAGGTGTCTGGCTCCCCTCCCCAAGATCACGCCGGATCCCATGCTGACCAAGATGTTGAAGGTCGCGCCTTTTGAAGAAGGCGGAGGAGGGAGCGGGGAAGCAACTGCCTCTACGAAGGAGGCTATCAAGGAAGGGGGATGAAAAGTCCCGTCTTTCAAGGAGAGAAGAGGACTGCTTCGGAAGATCCAGAGGTCAAGGCCTCAAAGAGGGGAAAGGAATCTTCGGCAGAGAGTCCGGCGCTGGGAAGTAACCCGGCCGCATTATTCCCCCGAGGGGATCAGCTCTCCAACGAGTCGTAAGTAAAAATAAGGGGTCTCGTAAATAAGGAGCATCCCTGTATTTATTTATGAAGATAACCGAAATTGTACCTTGTAGTTCGGACCTCAGCCCTTCTCAGCAGAGCTCGTCTTCGGGGGATCTTCTTCCGGATATGATGGAGAGCGAAACGCCTCCACCTGTCGCACCCTCATGTGAAGCGGACGACCCGGAGGTGTCGTCGCGGAGGGTTCCCCGAAGTCCGGCGGGCCGGAAGGTCCGGCGCCAAGTGTGTGCGGTCGGAGGAGCTGAAGGATCTGCTCGGGCGAGCAGCCATCTCAGAAGATCACCGTGCTCTAATGGGTACGGTGATTGAAAGAATTGCATCCGCGGAGAGCAGATTGCATGAAGCCGTCAGAAGCTTACTGACAGGGTTAGAGGTACGCAAAAATGATGTACCTTCTGACAGTTATGCATATAAAATGCACCCTGTATAGATAGTAGCCCTTGAGACTCGGTATGTTGTCAAAATTGACAACGTGCCGGGGATCAAATTCTTAGTTATAACATATCGCTGCTCCTAAACTGGTGGCGGGGCGTCCGGAGGCCAGCCGGACTGATGAATATGCCGAGCTAAAGCGGCAACTTGACGAGGCGGATGCGAACATCGCGCTGGTCAATAAACGGTTTGACGAGTCACAAGGTATGCGACCTCTATGCGGACACCTTGTAAGGGAGCTTGACGCCCATGTCTTACTATTCGTATGCTTAATGCAGATGGTGCCATCGCGCGTGGAGGAGCTGGCAGAACTCGCCGAGCGAAAGAGCAAGCCAGAATTAGTAATGCGGCCGCTTTAAAGGCGGCCAAGAGCTAGAAGCTGAACGGGCTACCACCGCCGGGTTAAAGAGGAGATGGCCGATATGGCCAAAATGTTAAGGAATACTACCGATCGCTGCGAGGTTCTTGAAAAAGAACGCAAAGCGGAACAAGAGGGCCTAAAGAAGGCCGCCCGAATCCAAGAATGCCCAATCGGCTTTGAGAGCTACCAAGGAGGAGCTGAGTCGGGCCGGGCAATTGCGGCTGGAAAACCGCTTTCGCTGCGGAGGAAATATACAGATCCAAAGTATGCTCGCTGGATAAGTTGTGGAGTTTGGAGGATGCTTATCTGGACTTGGCGGCGAGCGCTGCGGACGCGGTTGAGCACTTCCGGGGCCAGAAGGGGCACAGAAGGGAAGAGCTATATTGGTCGCAATTCCATAGTTTGGAGCGTCCTCTGCCGCTGACCGATCGGTTGGCCGAATGGGCCGAGCTAAATCGGTTGTCCGGATTCGCCATGAAGCATGTCTTAACTCACTTGTGGCCGGGCGGACCCCAGCCGAAGAGCTATTTTGGTTTAGTGCAGCAGTTTCTTGGTGCGGTACCGCGTATTGATGCAATGAAGCGATCAGCGTGTATTGAGGGAGCGCGGATGGCTCTTGCCCGTGTCAAGACATACTGGGCAGAGATAAAGGCCACTGACGTTGCATCCCAAGATTCGGACAGAAGTTTAGTACGTGCGAGCACTACTTTGAAGAAGTCTGCGGGCGCTCGCTTAATAGAGACGCAATGCTCAAGGATATTATGTTTAAATGACATGTATGATTTGTGAAAACAATGTTTCAATGTAATATAAGAGCTTTTATACTTGTGCGCTCAAGTAGCAAACTACTCCCTCGTGCGGCCGCTTATGTATATGTATATATAACTGAAAGATGGCAGTCCTTGGTTTCAGCCCCCACGCACATAGTGCGGGGTGTTTGCAAAAGCGCTTTTTCACACTTAATCCAACGCCTTGGTCCTGTTAAGGAGGTGATGGCGTAGCAAACCAGGCAACCGGACTATAATGCTTTATCACTTTCACTTAGCCATAGGAGTTCGAGGGTGGGGCTACTATATAGCCCCTGGGGGCACCGCACTCTCCCGAATTCAGGTGCGATGTGCTCGGCCGAAACCGTCCTTCGTTAATGCGGAGGAATCCTAAAATTCCTGTGAGTCATCGAGTGGTTGACGTCTCTCGCTATATCATGACAGTCAGTTTTTCGCCTTCTCATCGAGGTGCTCGCCCGGCGAACCGGGCACAATCACAAGAGTTCTCCGGTGTCGCGTTAGCCGTGAAAACGGAACGTAAGGCAGCAAAACACAGAGCCGAGCAACCCAACATTTGACCAAAGACATGATTCGAGCTGATGCATATAAGGCCTAATCTCGAGACGCCGAATACTCCCTAAGGTATTCGGTCTTTATGAAAATGGGCAGAATAATGCCCTAAGCCCCTTGTGTCCAGGTACGCACAAAAATTCTGGTGCGGCCAATGCCAAAGCACCAGTCTCCTCCTCGGTTATATTAAGGAACCGGGGGAATGTATATCAACAAGAGACAGTGAAAAAAGGTTTACGCAGGTCTTAATCAAAAGAATCCTTTCAACGGGTCCCTATCGCACGTCTGCGCTGTGTCTCCGCAGCCGTATCTGGACGGGTGTAGTACGTTGTTCATCTGTAAAAGAGAGGAACTTAGTTTGAAAGAAAAAGGATCGTGTGAAAGATGTACTTAATATTAAATAAACAGAGTACGGTTCGAAGAATTGAATAAAATTGAGCTCTATTATCTCTTGTTATACATGCATGCAGCCCCTCGTATGGGGGTATGCCGCTAGTAGGCGCCAGACTCGTCTAGCCGTGTCCGGGGTTTGAATGACCAATTTCAGGTTCTTTGCCTAGCAGAGCCGGATAGCTGTGGGGCTGTCAATGCAGTCTCCCATTCTTCCGTGCTCGAGTAACACTTAATACTTCCTTTTAACGAGATGATGCCGCGTGGACCGGGTATTTTAAGTGTTAGAGATGCATAATGCGGTATTGCGTTAAAGCGGGCGAAAGCTTCGCGTCCCAATAGTTCTTGATGGCTACTTTTAAACAGGGCGATATGGAAGAGTAACCTTTCGTGACGGAAGTTGTCGGATGAACTGAACACAACTTCTAGCAGTATGGAGCCCGTACAAAGGGCATATGGGCCTGGCATTACTCCTTTAAAGGAGGTGTTGCTACAACGAATTTTGGTTGGGTTTATCCCCATCCTGCGGATTGTGTCCTGATATATCAGGTTTATGTCACTGCCGCCATCCATGAGGACATGTGTAAATTGGAATCCGTCGATTATAGGATCCAATATCAAGGCAGTCCATCCTGCATTCCGGATATTTTCGGAATAGTCCTGATGGTCGAAGGTGATTGGTTTTGACAACCAGTGTGCGGCGCGCTCTTTAGTGGGTGTCGCTCTGTTTTTCCCTTTGATCACGTGAAGTGAGTTTACTGTTTTGACCTCATGTGGGAAAGTTTTTTGTTTTCTGAGGCTCTGCTTGTGGTGCTCGTCGTCATCTTCACTTGGTGTGTCGAGCCCCTTGTGTTCGGCGTTCAGTCTTCCGGACTGTTTGAAGACCCAACAATTTCGTGGGTATGGTTAGCGTGCCTCCTGTGAGTACTGTGGATTTGACATATCTTGTCCAAGATTTTGTTGAAGTTGGATAGCTCATCGCTATTGTCCTTAAGGGGCAGTTTTTTGTTGTTCTACTGTGAGCTTTTGAATCCGGCGTTGACTGCCATGCTCTTTCGACTGTTCCTTTTAATCCGGCGCTGGTCCTTGTTGCACCGTGGTTTCCCATTTCCATCCCTGATTTCAGATGTATTTGGGTCGCTGGTGCTGCATCTTGCTAACCAGCTATCCTCTCCCGCACAAAAGCGGGTCATGAGGCTTGTTAATGCGGCCATTGTTCTTGGCTTTTCTTGGCCGAGGTGTCTGGCGAGCCATTCGTCTCGGACGTTGTGTTTGAAGGCTGCTAGGGCTTCGGCGTCCGGACAGTCGACTATTTGGTTCTTTTAGTAAGGAACCTGTTCTGAATTTCGGGCTGACTCTCGGGCTGTTGATTTATGTGACTTAGATCGTCTGCATCCGGAGGGCGGACATAAGTCCCCTAAAAATTTGCCCGAAATGCATCCTCGAGCTCTTCCCAGCTTCCAATGGTATTTTCGGGGAGGCTCTTAAGCCAATGCCGAGCTGGCCCTTTGAGTTTAAGGGGTAAGTATTTTATGGCGTGGAGATCATCTCCTCTAGACATGTGTATGTGGAGGATGTAATCGTCAATCCAGACTCCAGGGTCTGTTGTTCCGTCGTATGCCCCTATGTTTACGGGTTTGAATCCTGCTGGAAATTCATGATCCAGCACCTCGTCGGTGAAACATAGGGGGTGTGCTGCGCCCCTATATTTGGGTGTGCCGTGATCTTCGGAATTTTGGCGTATTGCATTGCTTTGACGAGCATGCTTTCTTGGCCCATAGATGGACCTAACTAGGCCATCCTTTTGATGTGAATCCTTAAGCGGATCGCATATTGGCTTGTGTGTGGCACCATTCGCCGCTCTCTTTTTGCCGTGAGGTCGTCCATCCGACCGGGTGGCCTTCTTGCTTTTTATTTGTGGGGGCTCTAAGGCCTCCTCGTAGAATTTGGGCAGTAGCTTTCTTTTTCGGTAGCTCTTTGTTGTTGCATCGTCTCAAGATTTATCTGTGGTGCTGAATACTTTGCTCCATCTGATCCTCGAGTGCATCTTCCGCTGTTTTGAGCTTCCGCTTCGCTTTTTTCAGACTCGCGCAGCGATGGCGACGAGCCTTTCTCGAGGTCATTTTGCTCCAATGGTTTGTCCGGCGTGAGATCGTTCGGACTGTTGTCTTCGCCGGGACAGATTGTTTATCCAAGTTGTCTTGTTCGGACGATTGTTCGATAGCTTGTTCGTTGTCCACCGGTTCGCCTGCTCTATGGCTGGGTCTTTGTTGAGGCGGACTTTGTTCGGCGCTTACGCTGCCGTTTTGACTGCTTTTCGAGGATTTATCCTTCATAGCGCCCCGTTGTTCCTCGTCTTCATTTCCTTTAGGTGTATCCACCATGTATACATCATGGATGAGGTTGTCCAGCATCCTATAGGTGCTGGTTCATTGTTGTCTCCTACATCGCCGCCCATACCGTCGATGTCTTGAGTCGAAATCGAGCACGCCGTGTAAGCTTTCAATGGCTATGAAGTGGTTGGTGGGTGGGCATTGAATTTCTTCATCGTCCGCATCTCAACCTTCCTGGCCGTAGTCCGCCAGGCTCTCCGGATAAAGAGAGAGACTTTAGTGAATTCAGGATGTCGCCAAAGGGCGAAGTTCGAAGATGTCCGCGCCGTGAACTCCTTAACGGGCGCCCAATCGGATTCGATTGGCAAGGGCACGGAGGGTTGAGTCGGAGAGGAGTCCGCACCCTGGACTCGAGGTCTTCGCAGCGACAGGGATGGAGTTCGCCTCGATCGTCGAGAGATTGTAGCCCCGAGGCGGTGTCCAACCACTCGTCCTCGATCGGGAATCCGCCCGGATTAAGGGTCGGAGCGGATATCGGTGCGGCCTCCGTGGCATCTGCTCGCTGCAGAGCTAGATCATGCCCATCGAGACGAGGTGGCGAAAGCTTGGCTGCGGCTCGAATCCATCAAGATCAAGTCTCCGCAGATGTCGGCCGATAGTTTAAACTTCCAAATCGGACCTGATGGCAGGGGCATAGCTTCGATCTGCTCCAGATGGCTGCTTAATTGGCCCGCATGCAAAGCCGCCGAACACGAAGATCTGTCCGGGAGAAAAGTCTCACCGTGGACCACGCCGTTGTTGATGATCAAGGAGACATCAGGCCTATCGGTGACGCATACGGAGGAACTCTCAATGAAAGCACCAATGTCGGTGTCAAACCGCGGATCTCGGTAGGGGGTCCCGAATCAAGGCCTAGGCGGATGGTAACAGGAGACAAGGGACACGATGTTTTTACCCAGGTTCGGGCCCTCTCGATGGAGGTAATACCCTACCCCTGCTTGATTAATATTGATGATATGGGTAGTACAAGAGTAGATCTACCACGAGATCAAGGAGGCTAAACCCTAGAAGCTAGCCTATGGTATGATTGTTGTTCGCCCCACGGACTAAAACCCTCCGGTTTATATAGACACCGGATAGGTTAGGGTTACACGTAGTCGGTTACAATGGTAGGAGATCTACATATCCGTATCGCCAAGCTTGCCTTCCACGCCAAGGAAAGTCCCATCCGGACACGGGACGGAGTCTTCAATCTTGTATCTTCATACTCTTGGAGTCCGGCCGTGACGATAGTCCGGCTATCCGGACACCCCCTAGTCCGGGACTCCCTCAGTGCCAAAACAAGGCTACAGATGAGATCGCCTCGGTACAGAGGCTTGCGGTGGTGGAGCGGAAGTTCTAGGTCAAGTTTTGGGGTTTTCTGGATTTATAGGAAATTTTGGCGTTGGTTTCACCTCAAGGGGGCCCACAAGGAAGCAACAAGCTCGGTAGGCCGTCCCTAACCCACCAGGACGTGCCTACCAGGCTTGTAGCGTCCTCGTGGCTCTTCTAGTCCTTCCACGAAGCTCCGGGGGTCTCTTTTGGTCCATAAAAAATCACCATAAATTTTCAGCCCATTCCGAGAACTTTTATTTCTGCACAAAAAACAACACCACAGTAGTCCTACTGAAACCAATGCTAGTCCAGGTGTAGGATCGAAAGTATGTCTAGAGGGGGGGGGTGATTAGACTACTTGACCAAATAAAAATCTAGCCTTTTCCCAATTTTAAGTCTTGGCAGATTTTAGCAACTTTGCACAAGTCAAGCAATCAACCTACACATGCAATTCTAAGAGTATAGCAGCGGAATGTAAAACAATTGCACATGAAGGTAAAGGGAGAAGTTTGAGGGAGCAAACGCAATGTAGACACAGAGATTTTTATCCGTGGTTCCGATAGGTGGTGCTATCGTACATCCACGTTGATGGAGACTTCAACCCACGAAGGGTAACGGTTGCACGAGTCCACGGAGGGTCCACCCACGAAGGGTCCACGAAGAAGCAACCTTGTCTATCCCACCATGGCCGTCACCCACGAAGGACTTGCCTCACTAGGGTAGATCTTCACGAAGTAGGCGATCTCCTTGCCCGTACAAACTCCTTGGTTCAACTCCACAATCTTGACGAACACCTAACCAATCTAGGAGACAGCACTCTCCAAAAGGTAATAGATGGTGTGTTGATGATGAACTCTTTACTCTTTGTAACACCCGGAGTATCATGCTACAGCAACCCCTGAGTTTAATCTAATATTTTTGCTAAACAATGCATGATCATCTTTAATCCTATCTCTTTTCAAATTCCACTTGAATTCAAATTCAATTACTAAGTGAAATTCAAAATTTCACAAACATGAAATCTAAAATGTTCATCATGTGGCAAATAATAATTTTTTACTATTGGTGGTGAACCAACATTTTTATAAAGTGTTTCACTGCCCTAAACTAAATAAAACAATGTCCTAGTCGTTAATTTAATTGCCTTTCTAATTGGTAAAAATACTAAACCTTATTTTGGTGCCAAGTTAACTATAGCAGTGGCCTAATTTAAATTGGTCTTTTAAGTGCAAGATTAGTTTTTATAAAACTATTTTGCTTTCTGAAAATAAAAGAAAATAGAAAAGTTTTTAAAAAAAATGTAAAAGAAGAGGTGAGAGAGAGACCCACCCCCTTCCCCTGGGC
The DNA here is from genome assembly GCA_021605205.1 of Aegilops longissima. Lineage (NCBI taxonomy): Eukaryota > Viridiplantae > Streptophyta > Magnoliopsida > Poales > Poaceae > Aegilops > Aegilops longissima. Next base: position 152,463,972 of record CM038679.1, read on the forward strand.
CTTAGCCGGCCGAATCGGTCCAGCGGCCTAGCACCTCCCCCTCCCTTGTCGTCTTCCCCCTCCTCTTCTGTTCAACCGACCGAGGGCGCACGCCCCTCGCCGTCCCCGCCTGACCTGCTCGCCGCCCCACGCCGCCACACCGCCGAGGGGATAAGGACGAGTCCCTCGGCCTCGTCGACAACCCTCGAGATCTCCCCCGCCTTTGCTCCTATCCCTCGCCTTTCCATCCCACCCAAACACCATCGTCACCGCCGTTCGCCATTGACGCGGCCACCATGGTCCCCGCGCCTCGCCGATGATTCCAACAACTCGACTGCTTCCTCTACCCCATCTCTGACTAAGGGTTCGAGCTCGACGCCACCACAACCCCGGAATTGAGTTCTTCCGCGCCTATGGTCGCCGTCGCTCCTCCGCCGATTGCCGACGCCCTGCTGCTCCTAAGCCACCACTGGGCCTCCGTGTGCCTCCCCGGTGAGTAGTCTCTCCTTTCCCCTCTCTCAGCGCTGCTCGTAGACGCCCGTAGCCGCCACTTCCATTTCCACCCGAGCTTTGCTCCGCCACGGTGCTCGTCGTCGTCGCTACCGGCGATAAAATGCTCAAATGAGCTCGTAGTCGTGCTCTGGGCACCTCTAGGACCCCGTAGGACCCCCTCTTTTGGGCATGTCGCAGCCTCTGTCATTGTTCGTGATGACACCAGAATTCTGGCGTTCTCCACGGTCGACACCACCGTCGATGTAGCCCTCCTCCTCTCGAACCGATGCCGCAGATCAACGCCCGCTGCACCTCGACAGCGCTGCTGCCATCTGCTTTGCCGCCGCCCGCAGGTCTCCCCCGCTTCGCCTGCTGCTTCTTCTCCTCCTCGTAGTGCTGTTGCTGCTCGACTCGCTGCTGCTACTTGCTGCCGCTGCCCGCCTGCGTTTTCTTTGTTATTCTTGCCTTCACCCACGCCCTGGCCTGGCCCGCCACGGGCGCCCCCACACGGCAGCTCCGCTCCCGGCCGCCGCCCCTCGGCCGTGAACCACACGCCGGCTGCCGCCCCGCCAACTCGCCATCGCCGCCACGGCTCTGCCCATCACTCCTCTACATGTACTGCTACTAGCTACTGTACATGTTGCTAGCTTTCCTATTTTCACAATGACTAACCCCCTTGACAGCCTCTGATCAGTGGTTAAACAACTACTAATAGGCCTAAAAATAATATGAGTAGAAAGTATACATGAAAAACTTCATTTTATCCAACTGGACCAAATCCTTTTGATGATTAGATTAAATCCTACAAAAATCACAAAATGACATCTTATGTTAATAACTCCTAGCCTACTAACTTGTGTGTGTTGTGTGTGCGTGCGTCGTGCACGTGGCCGGAGTAGTGGCCGGCCCTTGCTTAGATTAGTACTAGTAGGTGTTATTAATGGCTAGAATAGTTTATGTACAGATGACATATGGCCCTTTTATTTAAAGGCCTAATTAATAGTTTGTGCCAATGACAAGTGGGGCCCAATGCCCTGTTCATTGGTTGACTAGTAAAGGTGTTGACTGAGTCAACCCAGCGCCTTGACCCCATATGTCATTGAATGTGACTAGCCCCACTGTTGAGTTAAAAAAAACATTTCACTGTTTATGATTTGAATTAAATAAATTTAAAAAATCCTTTAAACTTTAGAAAGTCATATAAAATAATCCGTAACTCGGATGAAAAAGATTTGTACATGAAAGTTGCTCAGAACAATGAGACGTATCCGAATACGCGTTCCGTTCATCTGTCTCACATGCCCCTAGCATGCTGAACTTGGAACATTCCCCCTTCGGTCATCTGTCTGACACAGGTCCGGAACCGGGAAAACATTCCCGGTTGAATTCCCCTCCACCTTTATCGTGTAGCCTTACGTTAGGTCACACCCGGCACAACATATTGCCATGTTATGCTTTGTGATGCTATGTTGCTTTATATTTACTGTTTCTTCCCCCTCTTTTCTCCGGTAGACCCCGAGACCGATGCTGCCCCTGTGATCAACTACGTCGACGACGACCCCTCCTTGCCAGAGCAACCAGGCAAGCCCCCCCTTTGATCATACCGATATCGCCCATTCCATTCTCTCATGCTTGCATTAGATTTTGCTACTGTTATTGATTGCTCCTATTCTGATGCATAGCCTGCTTTTGTATCTGCTGTTGTACCTTACCTGCTTATCCTAAACTACTTAGTATAGGTTGGTTAGAGATCCATCAATGACCCCCACCTTGTCCTTGTTGCCCCTGCTTCATCATCGAAGACCCGTTCAAGGTTTTGGCGACCAGGCCCCGACACCGCACATCACTTCCCCTTAGTTGCTCGACACTACTGGGTTACTATCAAGTACCGAGGGTGAGACCTCATCAGCACTTCTGATGTTAACCCTGTAGTGTAGCTATTCGGTTGTGGTCATAGAGGGTGATTTCCTCTTTAACCACTTCCGATATGACTCTGTCGGGCAACTCCTCAAGTGTGGACCTCGAGGGTGAATCCTCTTATGTTCACCTTGATGATTACATGGAGTGGAATTCACCGGGGGTGATTCCTCGGGCTTTCCCCTTGATGTTTAGACACACAGTTACTATGATTACTATGACCTTACACTGAACCATGTTACTAAAGACGGGTCGAACCTGAGGGGTACCTGCGCGAGCTTAATTGCGAGTGATGTGGAGTCGGGTTGACCTAGAGGGTGCCCGCGAGATAATTACGAGGCTGGCCGGGCATTCTTAGCCCTTGCCGCAAGACCTCGAGACGGGGCAACGGGGTCACATCTTTCGTGAGTCTCTGCTTGTTACCGCGCGTTCCTAATCCACTACGATTTGGATATTTGATCCGAGGGGCCTCTGGCCTGATAGCACTAACCATCATGTGGGCGTAGTATGGGCGTTCTGCATCGTATACATCAGCCGAAGCTTAATAGACGTCAGCGACTGAGCGGCGCGCGCCGAGTTGGACTAGTAAGCTCCTGCCTATTTAGGAAGGTAGCTAGGTCTGCTCACCGGCCGCCCACGCAACGTGCAGGAGTTCCCGGGGAGATGGCCCATGACCCCTGGGGGCATAGGTTTAGTCCGGCATGCTGGCCTCTCTATTAAGCCTAGGTCGGGTTGCGGCGTATTGTTTGGCCGAGGCCGGGCATGACCCAGGAAAGTGTGTCCGGCCGGAGTTAATCGAGCATGGTGGGTAAGTTGGTGCACCCCACCAGGGAAGAAAACATCTATCGGTAGCATGTCCTACTGTAACGGACACTTGGAGTTGTATCCTGATCGATACAACTAGAACTGGATACTTGTGATGAGAATTGGATGGTGACGAGATTTGGATTGTGATGATAACTGGATAGTATGGCTCTGGGATTTCTTTCTCGCAGGGAGTCGAGAAAGGGTCTCTGGCCGAGGTTGATAACACTACTACTACTTTACTTTATGCTACTCTACTCCCTCCTGTTTGCTGCAAGATGGTGGTTTCGAAAAGATGCTAGTCTTTGATAGGACTAGGCCTTCTCTCTATTCTGGCATTTCTGTAGCCCAGTCCACATATACAGCCTTCCTTTGAAAATGTTGCATACGTAGTGTAGATACTTGCTTGCGAGTACTTTGGATGAGTACTCACGGTTGCTTTGCTCCTCCTTTTCCCTCTTTCTTCTTCTTTCTGGTTGATGCAACCAGATGTCGGAGCCCAGGAGCCAGATGCCACCGCCGATGCCTACTACTACGTGGAGATCGTCGACGACCAGGAGTAGTTAGGAGGCTCCCAGGCAGGAGGCCGTGCCTTTTCGATCGATGTTACTTTTGTGCTAGCCTTCTTAGGCCAAACTTGTCTAACTTATGTCTGTACTCAGATATTGTTGCTTCCGCTGACTCTTGTGTATTCGAGCTTATGTATTCGAGCCCTCGAGGCCCCTGGCTTGTAATATAAAGCTTGTATTATTTTCAATTTGTGTCTAGAGTTGTGTTGTGATATCTTCCCATGAGTCCTTGATCTTGATCGTACACATTTGCGTGTATGATTAGTGTACGATTGAATCGATGGCGTCACACTCTTGTGCTTCAAAATGATAGTCTCCCCAACACTCAACTCTCTCTCATAGGATTGGATTTGGTGGAAAGATGATTTGAGTGGAAAGCAACTTGGGGAAAGCTGGAGATGAAGATTTATGTGGTTGGAATGGAATATCTTGACCTCAACACAAGTGTAGGTGGTTCTCTCTCAGAAAATGTATGTTGGAAGTGTAGGTATGTTCTGATGGCTCTCTCCACGAATGAAGAGTGGGTGGAGGGTTATATATAGTCTCCACACAAAATCTAACTGTTACACACAAATCACCAAACTTGGTGGGACCACATAATGAAACTCGGTCAGACCGATTTAGTTCAAAATGTGAACATTAGTGTTTTCGGTGGGACCGACATGTCAACTCGGTGGGACCGATTTCTTAAGGGTTAGGGCATAACGTAATCTCGGTGAGACCGATTACGCAAACTCGGTGAGACCAATTTTGGTAACAGGCTAACAGAGAGTTGGTCAAGCAAACTCGGTGGTACCGATTGGCTCATCTCGGTTGGACCGAATCGTTACGAAGGAGAAACAGAGAGTTTGCATTGCGAACTCGGTGGGACCAATCGCTCATCTCAGTTGGACCGAAACGTTACAAATGAAAACAGAGAGTTTGCAATCCCATCTCAGTGATACCGAGATCCCTATCGGTGAAACTGAAGTGACTAGGGTTTGTGGCAGTGGCTATGTCAAATGAACTCGGTGGCGCCGGATAGAAAGTTCCGATCGGGCCGAGTTTGACTTTTGGTTTGGGACATGTGTGGATGTGAGAAAGTGGTTGAGGGTTTTGGAGAATATCACTAAGCATTTTGAGCAAGAAACCCATTAAGCAACACCTCATCCCCTTTTAATAGTATTGGCTTTTCCTATGGACTCAATGTGATCTATGGATCACTAAAAGTAAAATGTAGAGTCTTGAGCTTTAGAGCTTGAGCCAATCTTTTGTCCATAGCATTTTTAGGGGTCCACATTTCTAATCCATGCCATGCCAATCATTGAACTTTCTTGAAATATTCATCTTGAAATAGCATTAGCTCAATGAGCTATATGTTGTTAATAATTACCAAAACCACCCAGGGATAGTTGCACTTTCAATCTCCCCCTTTTTTGGTAATTGATGACAACATATAGATCAAAACTTTGACAAATGATAATAAGATTGAAGTACCTCGTCGCTTTGAGAAGTATGTGATAAGCAAGAGCTCCCCCTAAATTTGTGCATTATTTAAGATTTGCTTTTGAATGCAAATGCACAATCGATTAGGATCATGGGTTACTCTTCCATGTCACATACATCTTGGTGGAGCACTCAAAATGATACTCCCTCCATTCCACAATGTAGTGCTTCCTCTATCCTCATGCTTCAACTTTGACCGTAAATTTGACCAACGAGACCGTCTGCGGCGGGAGCAAAAGTTATACCAATGAATTCGTATTCAAAAGAAGTTTTCAATCATGTAATTTTTTCTCCTGCCGTAGTTGGTCTCGTGGGTTAAATTTATGGTCAAAGTTGGATCTCAGGAAGCACGGGTGCACTATATTTCGAAATGGAGGGAGCATAAATTAAAATTATGCACTCATCACCAAGCAAAGTGAATGATCATATATGGATATAAAGGATAATATCATCCAAGCAAGCATTAAAGTAGCATATGATCAAACACATGATCATACAAGTATCTCACACAAAGACATAAAGTATAAACCAAGCACACAATAAAGTTCAACCAAAAGCAAGAGAGATAAAAGACAAAACACTCTCTCTCGAAGCCTATGATCTATACGTATTCTCCCCCTTTGGCAACAAGTTACCAAAAAGTTCGAAAATGCATAGTGCTATGCGTCTCTCAGGCTTGGTCTTCGGGAGGTGGTGTAGAGAGAAATCCAAGGACGAAGGCATCAGTTGATGTTGTTGGAGCTAGTGGAGTGGCTGCTGGAGGTGGCACTAAAGCTGTGGGTGCTGGTGCTGATGTGGTGGCTCTAGTGTCAGCCATGGGTACTGCAGCAGACCTCTGAGTTCTAGGCACTCGCTGAAAGCATTAGTAGTTGCCTTCCCTTTCCTCTCTTCTGCTTCCTCCTGGAGCTGCTCAACTGCTGTTTGGATCTCAGTTACCTTCAGATCAAGATCATAAAATTTTGTCTCTATGATCCTCTCCAAACTCTCCTGATTCTGAGTCAGGGTGGCCAATTACTTCTCAATCCTCAAAGTAGCTTGAATCAGATATCCAAGCTGGTCTTAGATAGAGCAGCCCCTGACTTAATTGCATCTCCCATAAGCTTCTGAGCTTTGGGTGCTGGAGCATCCACTTCTTCTTCCTCTTCTTCATCAGAAGAGTGCTTCTCAAATTCAGCCATGGGGTCTACCTTCTTGCACCATCTTCCCCTTTTTATCTCCTTCTTTTTCTTTTCCTCAGCAGCATCTTCTCCTCCAGTTGACTTGGAGGGTTCCTGAGTGGATGCCCTGGCTTTAGACATTAGGACTCTTCTGGCAGGTGCCTTCTTGTTCAAGCCTGGCTTAGTTGCAGCAGTTATGCCATACTCTTTCTTCAGCACTTTTTTCTTTGAGGTGGCCTCATCCTCAACAGCCACATAATCTTCATCCTCAGAGTCTGAGGTTTTCTTCTTCCTTGCTCTAGTGGTTGCCTTGGGCAAGTTACTAGGTGTGCTTCTACTGCCCTCATCATAGCTGCTTGAGTGATCTGAACCCTCACTCAGTTGCACTTGTTCCTCGATCTCTGTTACCGTCACTCTGGTCAGACATCTTGGCAAACACACTGACAGCAGACCCTGTGAGTAGATGTAGATGAGGTAGAGTGGATGAGCATCACAAAGTGCAGAGTTTTTGTAAAACAGATGACTAAAAAACTTAGTTTTAGTTCTCCACAGAAAGCATTTCGGAGCTATCGATTTGATGAACTCGGTGATACCAAAGCAATTTTTGGAGCCTAAACATGTGAACTCGGTCAGACCGAGTCACAGTTTGGTGGCACTGAGACTGCTAGGGTTTCACAGAGAATTGAACTCGGTCACACCGATGTGCAGTTTTTGGTCAGACCGAAAATGCATGTGCTATGGCCTAAGCCAAATCGGTGAGACTGATTTCTACAACTCGGTTCGTCCGAGATGAGTTCGGCGGAGACCTAACCCTAAATTTTAATATCAAATCTAACCTAAGGGATGTTTTTAGTGGATAGATTGTTTGCATACGTGGTAAAGATCATGGCAAAGCAAAGTGCTATGAATCAGAGTTAAGGAATAGCACACAGAGTCGAACCCATACCCTAGTTCGGCGGATGTTCGCTACGGTGACAACGACGGAGCAGATTTCTGTTGACGGCGATGGAAACCAGCGGTGGGAGGTTGCTGGCGGCAAGGAGACGATCCGGAGACCCGAGGAGGCAGAGCAGGACACACGCGCGGGCGAAGGGTTTTGGAGGAATTTCCAAATTTCAACCCGTCGGTATATATATCCCGATCCTGTCGGTGCGGCCGAGTGGAACAACTTGGTGGCACCGAGATGCAGAATCGCAAGTGGTTACAGCAACTCGGTGTGACCGAAAGGTTCAAATCGGTTGCACCGAGATAGAAAAACTAGATCAACTTAGTGAACTAGGTGTGACCGAAGTAGATGACTCGGTCATACCGAAATGCACAAAGAGGTTTTGGAAGTTTAAGTCTATGACGAATCGGGGACTTCGAGTGCTCCACACACAGAGTGGTTCGAATCTGACTTGATCAAACTTTATGATGTAGCATGAATAGAGTTTGAGATGAGAAAAGCATAGATAGCTAGAGAGAGTTCTTAGGCATTCTTGTCCATCCGTTTGGCAAAAGAGAAAAAGCCAAACAATCAAAGCAACAAATGGATGTCCTCGAATGAATAAAATATGCAATCAACATGCTCACACAATAAAATGGCAAATGAAATATGTGACAAAGCATGCACAAACACTCTAGCATCTATCAAGAAATTGGCGATGACTAGGTCATCTATATATGAGTAAATTGACTTAGGAGTCAAATGAGAACATTTGACCATAGGTCATACTCATCGTTTAAGGACAAGTGGAGTTGCCACTTTTACATAAAGCATTGTTGTGTTCACATCATTAGAGTTGCTTTAGCTCAATTGATTAGAGTAAATCTCCCCCTAGATGTGATATCCCCCCTAAGAGGGATGAACTAACCTTGGGTTTTGTCGATGATGACTTCATGTAGGTGTTGAAGATGTGGACGCTCAATGTTGATGTAGATCATTTGGAGCAATTCATTGGAGTGAGTTGTACTTTCAATACCTACACGGGTTAGTCCCACAAGGAACAAACAAGGATATCCATAGACATAGAGTGATGTACAAACAAGATGATGTCCATGAAAGCATTAGGTTACCTTGTCCCTTGTCTTACCAACAAGAGGGTTTGTGACTCCTTGAACAAGTGCATGATTTGGAAGTTGTTTGCACTTGTCCTTGCCAAAATTATATGAGTGAAATATGTTGGCGGAGTCACCCTCAAGAACTCTCTAGTCCTTCTTCTTCGGGATCCACACCATCTTGATGGGAATCCTTGGAGTTGTGGTTGTACTTGATGAAGTAGAACTTGATGTAGTCTTGGGAACCCACTTGACAAAGGCCTTGGGAGCTTCTTCAAATGCATCAATCTCCTCTTGAAGCTTATCCTTGCCTTTTTGCTTGTGGTCTTGTGGTGGAAGATCATCTTGAGCTTGTGTTCCTTAGAAGGAAGTAGGATCATACTTCTCTTGTTGAGGAACAAACTTTGTCTTGGGGTATTGATTTTCTTCCCACTCAACTCCATTGGCATTGAACTTACGTTCAAAACCAACACCTTGATTCTTCCGGTGTCTTCCTTGCTTGCGTACAATTTCCTCAAATTGCTTACTTCCGGGAAGGCTCTTGTAAACACCTTTCTCTATAATTCCCTTCAATAAGCTATTTTCTTGCTCAAGTGTAACTTGGCTAAGAGAATCATTAGTGTAATCAAGAGAACTAATTTTTTTCGAAAAGGGGTGTTACCCCAGCCTCTGCATCAGAAAGATGCATATGGCTCATATTATTAAAACGAAACCAGTCTCAAAGTCTCCAGAATCTCAAAGTACGAAAAGAAAACAGAACGCTCAAACAAGCCTAATCAAGAAGCCACAACTGGCAGGCAAATAAAATAGGAGCACTACATGCCTATCCTATTACATGACCGCCATCCAAACCGGTTGAAAATAACCCGATCTACCATCTCCCATCAGGTAGACGCAGTAGCCAAACGCCCCCTGGCCTCCGTCGGAGTGAGTAGCGACCACATACGGATCAATGCTGTGGCCACGAAGATAACACGTGAAAAGTGAAAGTTCGTTGTTCTGTTAAAAACCAAATCATTTCTGCAGTTCGGACTGCCCATAACAAGGCACAAATTCCAACACGAATGTGTCTTGCTAAATCAAGTTAACCCCATCAAGCCATGTTCCAAATAACATATTGATAGAGGTAGGTGGAGTAATATTAAAAGCAATATGAATCGAGCGCCAAAGAATCTTAGCGGCGGACAATCTAGAAAGAGGTGCACGATAGTTTACATTCACGATCACAAAAACTACACCTAGCAGAACCCATCCAATTGCGTTTTGCGGATTATCCTTTGTCAAAATGACTTGTTTATGCACAAACCACATAAACACTTTGATTCGTAAAGGTACCTTAACTTTCGGGCGTGCTTGAGCAAGGAATGACACTAGTATTTATGACATCCGGATACATGGATTTGACCGAGAACACGCCGTCCTTAGTCAGTTTCAAAACAATCTATCCGCTCTTTGAGACAATTTGGACATCCATCGACCAGTACAAGATGAAGCCAGCCTCCCAACGATCGCCTACCAGCGTCCTCCAAAGCTAATATTGAGAGGCGTGGACTGTAAGACAGTTGCATCGTAAGCTTCTCGACGTTGAACAATGTTATACAAAGTAGGATATTGAAGTGCCAGGGGCGTCTCCCCAAGCCACGTATCCTCGCAGAACCTCGTGTTAGCCCCATCACCGACTAAGATTTTAGCCCTGTTAAAGAAGAGGGGCTTGACTCTCATCAACCCTTTCCAAAACGGTGAGTCAGTCGGCCGCACAGTCACCTGAGCCAATGTTTTAGACTGAAGATACTTATTTCGCAGAATCTGAGCCCAAGTAGCCTCTGTCCGGGACGAAAGTTTAGATAGCCACTTGCTAAGGAGACATCTATTCTTGATCTCTAGATTTTTAATGCCTAGACCGCCTTGGTCCTTCAGCCTACAGATGATGTCCCATTTTGCAAGCCTATACTTTCGTTTCAACTCATCATTCTGCCAAAAGAATCCAGATCGATAAAAGTCTAACCTCTTCCTGACCCCCACCGGGACCTCAAAAAAGGATAAAAGAAACATGGGCATACTGGTGAGGATGGAATTAATCAGAATTAGTCGCCCTCCATATGACATGAGCTTCCCTTTCCAACAGCTCAGTTTCTTTTCAAAACGATCCTCGATGCACTTCCACTCCTTGTTCGTCAGCTTACGATGATGAATGGGTATACCTAAGTACGTAAACGGTAGCGAACCCAACTCACATCCGAACAATTGCTTATACGCCTCCTGGTCATCATTAGCTCTTCCAAAGCAAAACAGTTCGCTCTTATGGAAGTTAATCTTGAGCCCAGACAATTGTTCAAATAAGCACAACACAAGCTTCACGTTTCTCGCTTTCGCCAAGTCATGCTCCATAAAGATGATAGTATCATCAGCATACTGCAATATGGATATACCACCGTCAACTAGGTGCGGAACCAAGCCAGAAACCTGCCCCGCATCCTTAGCCCGACCTATTAAAATAGATAGCATATCAACCACTATGTTGAATAGAATCGGTGACATGGGATCTCCTTGCCTTAGTCCTTTGTGTGTCTGGAAATAGTGACCGATATCATCATTCACTTTAATCCCTACACTCCCTTTTTGCGTAAAGGATTCAACCTGGTCTCGCCAGGCCTTGTCAAATCCTTTCATAGCAAAGCTTGTTTTAAAGAAAGGCCATTTAACTTTATCGTATGCTTTTTCAAAATCCACTTTAAAAACCACACCATCTAGTTTTTTTGAGTGGATCTCATGGAGCGTTTCATGCAAGACGACCACCCCTTCAAGGATATTTCTATCTGGCATGAAAGCGGTCTGGGACGGTTGCACAACTGAATGCGCAATCTGCGTGAGTCGGTTCGTCCCAACCTTGGTGAAGATTTTGAAACTAACATTAAGCAAACAGATAGACCTGAACTGCTCAATGCGAATAGCCTCTGTCTTCTTAGGAAGAAGAGTTATCGTTCCAAAATTGAGCTTGAACAAATGAAGCTGACCAATGAACAATTCATGAAACATCAGCAACAGGTCACCCTTAACGAAATGCCAGCACTTTTTGTAAAACTTCGCCGGAAACCCATCCGGTCCTGGCACTTTATTGTTTTTCATTTGTGCAATGGCCTCAAACACCTCCTTCTCCGTAAAAGGAGCAGTCAAAATCTCATTCTCTTCCGTCTCAAGTTGAGGAACATCCTCAACCCTTGACTCATCCAAGAACACAAAACTCTCTTCCGGAGGTCCAAACAACTGCTTATAATAGTTGGTAATGTAAACTTTCAGGTTTTCCTGACCAACTATCGTCCCTTCATCTTATTCTAATTGGAAGATTCTCTTCTTACGATGCTTTCCATTAGCACTCATATGAAAGAATTGAGTGTTGTCCTCTCCTTGGACAACCTTACGAACCTTAGCTCTCAAATCCCATTTCAATTCCTCCTCGCGGAGAAGCTCTTTCAGCCTTAACTCGGCCTCCACTTTAGACTCCAGCTCGCTGGTATCTAATATAGAGGTTTCAGCTTTTAACTCAAGGGAGTGAATAAGCATAAGGAGTCTTTCCTTCTCAGCCTTATATATCCCATTCATATGCTTGGCCCATCCATGAAGGAACCTTCGAAGATGACGAATCTTGCACTGCCACCGCTCAATGGGTGACCTTCCCCCCCGAGTCTTTAGCCCACTCTCTACCTAACAACTCAAGGAACCCTTCTCTTTCAAACCAAGCAAGTTCGAAGGAGAAACTATTCTTATTACCCATATGAGTTTGAGCCCCTGAGTCGACTAGTAGCGGTGTGTGATCCGAGATACCTCGTGTCAACGCCTGTACCGTGACCAGAGGAAACTTCTGTTCCCAATCGACGCTCGCCAAAACACGATCAAGCTTCTCAAAAGTCGGAACCGGTAACGAGTTTTCCCAAGTGAATTTATTACCCGAGAGCTCTATCTCTCTGAGATCCAAGCTTTCTATGATAGTATTGAACATAAACGACCATCTGCCGTCAAAGTTGTCATTATTATTTTCCTCCTTTCTTCGAATAATGTTAAAATCACCACCCACTAAGACGGATAGCTGCTCGTTACCGCAAACGCGGACCAAATCAGCCAAGAAATCTGGCTTGTGTTCGGGTTGCGCAGCTCCATAGACTGCCACCAAAGCCCAATCGAATCCATCGGCTTTAGTTCTCACCCGAAACTTTACCACAAACTCACCCAACACTACACTCCGAACCTCCAACGTTTCGCACTTAACCCCAAGTAGAACCCCACCGGATCTTCCTCGAGGTGGGAGGCATGCCGATCAAAATCTACCCCGTAGATAAGGTGCTAAGAAATTGTGGAGTGAAATTACCTCGTCCAGTCTCGGACAAAGCAATAAAGTCTAAATGATGTTCAAGAGGAGCCTCCGCTAGAAACCATCTTTTAGCCAAGTCTTTAAGACCTCTGCTATTCCAAAAGATGCCTCTCATATTTCATCATGAAATTTTTTAGAGGTACGGATCCTAGCACTTCTACTTTGGCCGACGACTTTGGATAAACCTTCCGTTTCCAGGTCCGTTTAGGCTTAACACAAACATCAGAAGGTTCGACACGCTCGGGCTCAGCCTCTACCACCAAAGACTCATCCTCATGGTTAGAGGTTTCAGGAGAGGCATACTCATCCTCCTCCTCCGTCTCCTGTACCGCAGGGTCAAGATCGGCACACAAACCATCAAGATCCCTAACCCCAAGCGCATCAATCTCCGACTCATTCATCGGCTTAACTGCAGCTATGTTACGAATCAATTCTAACGCTCGTCCAGCTTCCAAATCGAGCATATCATTAACAGACTTAGAAATCTCTAGATCATTATTACCAAGTGATATTCCTAATTGGTTGGCATTTTGCACAATCTCATCATTGGTAAAATGCATAATAGAATTTGACTTATTAACTGACATACCAGTGGAAAGCTCGACGTCGCGCAACTTGGCCGCCCTCAACGCACACCTTAGCTGCATGTCATCAACGTCCGGCTGCTCCTGCAGTCTCCCGCTGACCTGTCTCCCTACAGAGACAGGATCCAGGATCCCGCCGAAAGCGATAACCTCCTCGCGTGAAGCTGCGCTGGGGAAAGAGCCTCCTGCCCGTCCCCCAACAGCGGTGGCCAGCACCGGGGCCACCGGAGCATCATCCAGCGACGACGAGAGCTCCCAGGGCCTACCGAGGGACATCCCGCCGACGCCCGAGACCGGCGAACTCAGCATAGCGCGGTCCAAGGAGTCCGGTGCCGAAGCGCCCAGACCACCCGGCCCGCCCTCCAGACCAACAGAAGAGGAGACGACGGCCTCCTGCACGCCCGCTCCCCCGCAAGTCGGCGACCTCACCAAGGAGGCCGAGCCGAACCTCGGCGCCGCCGGCGACAAAGGCCCAGAGGGCCGAGCCTCCTGCTCGTCATCTTCGCCCGCGACCACCAGCTCGGCCACCACAACCGGTGCCGAAGGAGATGAAACAACCGAGGGCGGGGCCTCCTGCCCCGCTGCACCCCCCCTCCTCAACAAACCTCGACACACGCAAACTGAGCATCGGGCTCGCGGAAACGACCCGGTCACACGACAACCTCGGCAGAGCCGAGAACGCCCCCAAAGAACCGAGCTGAAGAGTGGTAGTCAGAATTGTGGTAGAAGACCCAACAGGGGCGGAGTCACCAGTGTCTGACTGCCCCGAAGGCCCCTTAGCCTTGTCATCATTACTCTTAGGAATATCATCCTGGTTCCCCGAACCCCCTCCTCCCTCAGAAGTGTCCACCAAGAAGCTGTCCAGAGGGGCAGACGGGGCTCTAGAGAAGCAAACCCAAATCTGAGTTAAGGGCGTGCCCTGTGGCTCTTTCTTTTTCCACTCATCAAACTCCAGCACAAAACTAGTACCAGTGACCCTGCTCATACCGAATTTGAGAATCCTCGGCTGATCCTCCTTAGACGGGAAATCCACTTTATAAGAACTATCGGTGAGCTTAAGTAAGGACCACTGAAAATTACCCGGAGCGAGCTCTCTCAACTGCTGAATGATCAGTGCTTCGGTCAACGGACCGTGAACCACCTTCACCACACCGGGGAAGGACGTTTCCACTATGGGCGCGGAGGGCTCCACAGAGGGAGACTCAAAAAACATCAAATCTGAACAACACACTCCGCAAATCTGAACGGATGGTTTAAGCCCCAACATAAGAGGACACTCGACAGCTGTGTGTTTAGGTTTCCGGCACAAATCACATAACTCCGCAGTACACTGAACCAAAAAGTGACCCGGATACCCACAACGGAAACAGTTGAGCTTCTTCTTCTTAGCCGCCCACTTGGACAACTTGTCACTCTCGGCCTTGTCCGAACCTTGCTCAGAAGTAGAATCACCAGTCTGCATAGGCTCTGGCAAAGAAACTGCAGCCAAAGCCTGCACCGTCTCCATCGCCACCTGCGGTAGATCCGATGCACCATCCGCTACCTCCGTCACTGTAGCCGTCTTAGTATGCCGAGGCTGGTAGTGCCTCCGGTTCCCGCCCCGACCTCCATGAAAACGTCCTCAGAAAGCTCGGTTGTTAGGTCCAGCCGCGCCCTCGACAAAATTTCCCGGCGGTCCTTGGAAACCCCGGTTATCATTGTCGTTGTCCACCCAAGCATAGCCACGGCCCCCTCCGGTGGAGGAAGAACCCTGGTGCAAACCAGCGCCATAAGCATCATACCCGTTATCGCCCCACTGACCACGTGGGGGGTTACAGTCATCTCCGGCCGACGCACCCGTCCCATGGCCGGTCGAACACTGACCAGCACCGCCTCGGCATCCCTCCATCTGCCTCGGCCATGGCCATTGTGACGGCGGCGGTTTGGCCCTAGTAGGCGGCGTCGGTGCTGCCCGCGGCCCGGGGACACGCGCCACTGGCGGAGGCATCGCCCCCCGAGGCGGAGCAGCGTCCTTGCCGCGAGTGGGGCCAGCGCCCAGCCGGTCGGTCTTTGGCGGCCTCGGAGCCAGCGCCCGAGGCGGGGGCGGCACCATCCGAGGCGAAGCTGGCGCCCGGGGCGGCAGCATGGTCGGCCTAGGCGGAGGCACAACCCTGGCTGCACCAGGCGCAGGCAACGCCCTAGCCATGGCGTTAGCTCCCGCGGACGGCGCGGCCTTCGCAAGAGGCGGATTCTTCGCCGGCGGCGGAGCCTTGGGCGGCATCACGTCCTCGCCGGCCAACGTCGCAAGCTCGTCACAAATGCCCGAGGCCCGCCTCGCACGTCCACGCACGGCAGACGGAAAACCAATCCGTCCACGGTGGTGAACCCTAGCGAAAACAACGCTACGGCAGAGAGAACCCGATTGTGCATGTGATGGCACGCAATCCGACGTGATCACATGCACGTGAGCCTCCACAGCCCGCTCGTCACCAGCCGGTTTTGCCTGAGCATTTAGCCCCGCTAATCCCGGCCCACACGTAGCCAACCCATCCAGACCCGACGTCCCGGTCGCAGGCGCACCCGCACAACGGCCCACTACTCCCAGCCCGTCAGATCCCAACAGCGCATTCAAACGCAAGATCCGTTCCGCCCGAATCACGCACGAACGGTCAATCACCGGCTCCGGCACCTGCACCGCCGGCGGCCGCCGTTCCTTCTTCTTCCGCGTTACTAGAGTCCAGTTTTCCGGCAAGAAATCAGACAACGTTACCGGTTTACTCATTACCTTAGGAATTGGTCCGCTCCATGGCTTCATGGCTGGTTTCGAAATTTGAAGTGGTGAGCGACGCCGACCGTTCTTGATCTTAAGCTCCGGTGACGAACCAGCGTTCGGCGAGGCCATAGGCACTCCGGCAGTCTTCATAGAGATATGGCCCTCGACCTGCTCCTCGTCGTCACTCTCCAGAAGCGCCCAAAACCTCCCTCCCGGTCTTGCATGAGCCATCGGCTCCGACAGATCGATCAGCTCCAGTGACTTCGATTGTACATCCACCTGCATACATTCACCGACAACCACTTCATATAAATCGAGAATGAACCTAGAACCAACCTCAATCTTGCCGCCGTCCGGGAGATAGTCGCCAGCGAGGACATCGTTGTCCAGATCCAGGAGAACCATCCATCTCGAACATGGAGAAAAACGAAGTCGTCGTTCGATCCAACAGCCAGGATTTTTCCCGTCGGAGAAACTCGCCCGCCATTGCACCCATCGTGCCTCATCCCGTCCGATCTCACCGCACGACAGATCGCCGCAAGCGCCACCCGATCCCGTCGGCTCCTCCGTTCCGCTCGACGGCGCCGCCGCTAGGGTACTAGGAGAGATCGGGTGGATCTCATGCGTCGCAGCGTGTCCGCCGGGCGAGGATTGAAGGAGCAGCGGCGGTAGTCCGGCCGCCTTTGGTGGCCTCGTCTCCGCCTCGCCCTCACTACTAGAAGCAACAATATTTGATTTAGCATGATTATTGTTACTACTAGATGAAGAATCTTTCTTACTCTTGTTGCTAGATTTTACTTGTGGCATGTAAGTGGACAAGAGTAAATGTTTGTCAATGTAAGAATAACTTTTCTTGCGAAGATCATCATTGATTGCTTTTGAGAAATCATGCTCTTGCTCAAGGTTGAGCTTTCCAAAGCATAGCTTCTCATGAGTCTTTAAAAGTTCTTGATGATCTTCCAAGGTAGTTTCATGAGCTAACTTAAGAGTGTTTAATTATTTACTTAGACGCTCAATCTCCTTCTTATCATCGTCATTCATTTTGTCTTGATTAGAATGATTAATAGCAAGTTCATCATAGTTTTCATCA
Source organism: Aegilops longissima (assembly GCA_021605205.1). Lineage (NCBI taxonomy): Eukaryota > Viridiplantae > Streptophyta > Magnoliopsida > Poales > Poaceae > Aegilops > Aegilops longissima. Next base: position 152,481,204 of record CM038679.1, read on the forward strand.
CTAGAGTTGTCAACAAGGAAATCATCATCACCTACCAAATCATCTTCATCTCTATTGAAATCAACATACTCGGGGTATGATACCTTTGGGCCTTTAGCCATGAAGAATCTTCCAATTCCTTCATTTGGTGAATCAAATATGTCATAGGAGTTGGTTGACACAAGTGCTAGCCTGGCAACACCTTCATCTTGAGTATATTCAGAGTCGGAGTGATAACTTCTTCCGGAGTGGTTGTCGGAGCCGGATACCCATTCACCAACATGAGCTTGATGTCTTCGTTTTGTGTAGCTCTTTGATGATTTGTCCTTCCTTTCTGAATCCTTGCTTCTCCGAGAGGTTCTTCGTTCATAACGATCATCTCTACTCCTTCTCTCTCTTGGTGGTGATTCTTCTCTTCTACTTCTTCTTTTGGGAGAATCTTCTCTTCTTTTGTAGGGAGTTGTACACTCATAGAGTAGTGTCCGGAGCTTCCACAATTGTAGCAATTACGTCCATGACTTGAAGATCTTTTTTCATTGTAGGACCTTGACTTGGAACTTCTCTCCATGCTTCTACTCTTTTAGAACTTGTTGAAGTTCGTCACCATTAGGATCAATTCTTCATTGAAGGTTTGTTTCTCACTTGAAGATGTGGGAGCATCACATGAGGCTTTGTAGGCACCACTTGACTTGTTGTGAAGCTCTTCCTTATCCTTGAGTGACATCTCAGGAGCAACAATTCTTCCAATGACTTCCGTAGTCTTGAGATCTTTGTAATTGGGCATCATTTGGATCAGTGTGCACACGGTATCATATTTTCCATCCAAGGCTCTCAGGATCTTCTTTATGATGAATCTATTGGTCATTTCTTCACTTCCTAAGCCGGCAATCTCATTAGTGATGAGAGCAAACCTAGAGTACATTTTAGCGACACCTTCACCATCCTTCATTTTGAACTTGTCAAGCTGACTTTGAAGCACATCCAATTTGGATTCCTTGACGGAGTCGGTACCCTCGTGCATATCAATCAAAGTATCCCAAATTTCCTTTGCATTCTCAAGACGGCTGATTTTGTTTAATTCTTCGGGGCACAATCCATTGAAGATAATATCACAAGATTGAGCATTGTATTGCAGCATCTTCAACTCTTCCACGGTAGCTTCATGGTTTGGTTCTATCCCATCAAAGAATTCACCTTGCAAGCCAATACACACAATAGCCCAAACGGCGGGGTTATGTCCAAGGATATGCATTTTCATCTTATGCTTCCAAATAGCAAAATTAGTACCATCAAAGTAAGGACCTCTATGGTGGCAATTTCCCTCGCAAGACTCCATACTCTCCTAGGTTGTGAAACCAAGGCAATGATCACCAAAAGCAATGGAAATCAAGGCAAATGAAGATCGTAGCTTTGATACCACTTGTAGGATCGAAAGTATGTCTACAGGGGGATGATTAGACTACTTGACCAAATAAAAATCTAGCCTTTTACCAATTTTAAGTCTTGGCAAATTTTCGCAACTTTGCACAAGTCAAGCAATCAACCAACACATGCAATTCTAAGAGTATAGCAGCGGAATGTAAAACAATTGCACATGAAGGTAAAGGTAGGAGTTTGAGGGAGCAAACGCAATGTAGACACGTAGATTTTTTATCCGTGGTTCCAATAGGTGGTGCTATCGTACATCCACTTTGATGGGGACTTCAACCCATGAAGGGTAGTGGTTGCGTGAGTCCACGGAGGGCTCCACCCACGAAGGGTCCACAAAGAAGCAACCTTGTCTATCCCACCATGGCCGTCGCCCATGAAGGACTTGCCTCACTAGGGTAGATCTTCATGAAGTAGGCGATCTCCTTGCCCGTACAAACTCCTTGGTTCAACTCCACAATCTTGACGAAGGCTCCCAAGTGACACCTAACCAATCTAGGAGACACCACTCTCCAAAAGGTAATAGATGGTGTGTTGATGATGAACTCCTTGCTCTTGTGCTTCAAAATGATAGTCTCCCCAACACTCAACTCGCTCTCATAGGATTGGATTTGGTGGAAATATTATTTGAGTGGAAAGCAACTTGGGGAAGGCTAGAGACCAAGATTTATGTGGTTGGAATGGACTATCTTGACCTCAACACAAGTGTAGGTGGTTCTCTCTCAGAAAATGTATGTTGGAAGTGTAGGCATGTTCTGATGGCTCTCTCCACGAATGAAGAGTGGGTGGAGGGGTATATATAGCCTCCACACAAAATCTAACCGTTACACACAAATCACCAAACTCGGTGGGACCGAATAATGAAACTCGGCCAGACTGATTTAGTTCAAAATGTGAACCTTAGGGTTTTCGGTGGGACCGACATGTCAACTCGGTGGGACCGATTTCATTAGGGTTAGGGCATAACTAATCTCGGTGAGACCGATTACACAAACTCGGTGCGACCGATTTTGGTAACAGGCTAACAGAGAGTTGGTCAGGCAAACTCGGTGGGACCGATTCGCTCGTCTCGGTTGGACCGAAACGTTACGATGGGGAAACAGAGAGTTTGCATTGCAAACTCAGTGAGACCGATCGCTCATCTCGGTTGGATCGAAACCTTACGAAGGGAAACAGGGAGTTTGCAATCCCATCTCGGTGAGACCGATATCCCTATCGGTGAAACCGAAGTGACTAGGGTTTGTGGCAGTGGCTATGTCAACTGAACTCGGTGGCACCGGATAGAAAGTTTTGGTGGGTCCGAGTTTGACTTTTTGTTTGGGACATGTGTGGATGTGAGAAAGTGGTTGAGGGTTTTGGAGCATATCACTAAGCATTTTGAGCAATAAACCCATTAAGCAACACCTCATCCCCTTTTAATAGTATTGGCTTTTCCTATGGACTCAATGTGATCTTGGATCACTAAAAGTAAAATGTAGAGGCTTGAGCTCTAGATCTTGAGCCAATCTTTTGTCCATAGCATTTTAAGGGGTCCACATTTATAATCCATGCCATGCCAACCATTGAACTTTCCTAAAATATTCATCTTGAAATAGCATTAGCTCAATGAGCTATATGTTGTTAATAATTACCAAAACCATCCAGGGATAGTTGCACTTTCAATGTTTACCCAGGTTCGGGCCCTCTCTATGGAGCTAATACCCTACTTCTTGCTTGATTGATCTTGATGAATATGGGTGTTACAAGAGTTGATCTACCACGAGATCGTAATGGCTAAAACCCAAGAAGTCTAGCCTATATGACTATGGCTATGAGTATTTGGTCCTACGGACCTGGCCCTCAGGTTTATATAGACAACGGAGGGATCTAGGGTTACATAAGGTCGGTTACAGAGAAAGGAATCTTCATATTTGATCGCCAAGCTTGCCTTCCACGCTAAGGAGAGTCCCATAAGGACACGGATAGAGTCTTCAGTCTTTGTATCTTCACAGCCCATCAGTCCGGCCCATGGATAACAGGCCGGACGCCCGAGGGCCCCTTAGTGCAGGATTCCCTCAGTAGCCCACGAACCAGACTTCAATGATGAGGTGTCCGGCACGCAGATTGTCTTCGGCATTGCAAGGCGGGTTCCTCCTCCGATGACTTCAAAGTGATGTATTTGGCCTTCCATTTAATGTCGTACCCCTCGGCTTCTGTGTATCAACAAATTCAGCTTCCACTTGTCAAGTGAATGTGATAGGTCAGGGTATTTTTGCACATAACACCCCGGCCATGCGAGAAAGAGCGTCTATTTAAAGAGATTGGATCTCGGATCCATTCGGCACCACGCAGAAAAATCCTCAGAGATTGCTAGGAAAGACCACTCCAACATGGCTAGCGTTCCCAACTCCTCCTCTCGTCCCTGCGGCCCAGAAAAGGGCGAGTGGATCCCACGGTCAGCTGGCGAAGCTACAAACACAGGGATTTCTTCCTCCTGTGGATCTGGTCCCTGTTCGAGCAGGGTTGACCTCCTTCAATGGTGAGACCCAGGCGGAGAATTTCCCCAATCCATCTGAGGGAGAATGAGTGTGTTTCGTCCCCTACCTGCTAAGAGGCGTCGGGTTCCCAATTCATCCGTTCCTCAGAGGGCTTCTGGAGTATTATGGCCTCCAACTGCACAACTTTACTCCGGCCTCCATCCTGCACATCACGGGTTACGTCACTCTGTGAGTTATTCCTAGGTTGTGAAGCCCATTTTGAATTGTGGAGAAAGCTATTCTGCCTCGTCCCGCATAACCACGACGGATCATAATTTGAAGTGGGCAGAGCCGAAATATGGCGCATCACTGAGACCGGATACCTGTCTGGCACACCAAAGAAGGCATCCGAAGAATGGCCTTCCGAATGGTTCTATATCGAGGACGTCGCACTTCCCGACCCAGTTCGGAAGGGTCTTCCTGAGTTCACAAGCGTTCCGTTAAAGAAACGCCACATCTGGCGCCCTCGGAGTCTTGAGGAGGAGGATAGTGCGGAAGTTCGTCAACTCATGAGCAAGATAAAGATGCTCTCCCAGTCCGGATTATCAATAGTTGTGGTAATGGGGACTTCCATAGTGCGGGGGGTTCAGCCACTCCAATACCGAGGGCTTCGCATGTGGCACTATAACGGGGAGGACGACACTTCCCGCTGCGGCCGGAAGGGTCTGGATACCCCCGCCGCTCTTGCCAAAATATTGGCCGAACTGTTCAAAGGGGAGGAGGAGGAATTTCTTCGTTTTAAGCACAAAGATGGATTTTCCATGTACAATCCTCCTAGCTGGGTAAGTCCCAACCCCTTCGCTCTACTCACTCCACTCCCCAAGTCATCTTTAATGAATTTTTAATCCACCTATTTATAACAACACTGGCGAAAGATCTCCGAGGGGCTTTACAGCCCCGCCCCACAGCCAGAGGATCACAACCGGGACCTTGACCCTAGGTTCGAGGAGGATCCGGATATATTTGTGGTGCTCGCGGATGGGGTGTTCTACCAGGAGAGCTATGACGGCACGGAAGTGGCCATCACCGCCGACTATCCCGGTCTTCTTTCTGCCTCTCACGTAAGTAATCAGGAGACATCTCCCCCGAAAGAGTTCCCCCGTTCTACCTCACCCATCGCATTGTCTCATGCTCCAACAGGGAGACGTTCGGCGTGCCGTGCTACCCCAGGGGCGACTCCAAAGAGAGCGGCTCCCACACCGGGCAAGCCTTCGAAGAGGAAGGCAAACGAAGACACGGCCGGGCCCTCATCGAAGAGGTACCGATTTGTAAATATGTTCTTCAGCAGTCGCATCCAACTGTGACTTTTATGTTTGTCCTGTATCAGGAAAAAAGTTTGCCAGACTATGTCCGGGGATCCGGACAATCATACTCCCAACAGCCAGGTTTCAGTCCCTCCCGAAGAGACGGGGGCCAATATGGGTGTGAGGCCGGACTGTCCTTTGGCCGAGGGTTCGGAAGATATGTCCGTCACCAACTCGGAAGTGGAGAGCACCATGAATCATCAACGCCGAAGGGCCGTTTTACGAGACCCCAGCTTCTCAAAAGAGGCATTCAATGCCTTCAGCTCGGCTGATGCATACATCCGAGCTGCTCGAGATGGGCTTTACAGAGCCACAGAGCAGCATTTAAAAGATGTGCAGGTAAGTTTACTTTCTCCGAATATGATAACCATATGCCAGTAGCCCCCGAGACTTGAAGTAGTTGGTACAACTAATTTAAGGATCGTTGTATAACCAGGTTCTTACGGAGAAGAACGACCTGCTAGCCCAAGAGCTAGAAAAGTGTCGGACACAGCTAACTGTTGTTACCTCGTGCTGGAAAAGTCCAAGAAGGCGTCCTCTGGTAATATTTCCCTCCATCGAGAAACAATAATTATATACCAGCTATGCTAACACTGTTGCTTATCTCATAACAGGATCGTCATATCAACAGGAGGAGAAACTGAAGGCCACTCAAGCGGGCGAGAGAGAGGCGAAAAGAGTCCATGCCGCAGGCGAGCGTATTCTGACCCGAGTCAGAGAGGAGAAAAACAAACTCTAGGACTCAAACACCCAGCTGGGCGAAGAACTGAAAGATGTGCGGGCCCAGCTGGCCGACTCCGTGAGGAGAATAAAAGGCTGCGAGGCGGCATATTCAGTATGTGGCTAAACTTACCTTATAATAGTTCGGAGATGAGAGGAACTGATAGAGTTATGTTTGTAGGTATGCTGACGGGTCGTCCCGAAGAGGAGATGTCCGGATTGTCGGACGATCTGCTGCAAGGGTTGTCGCAAATGCACGAGCAAGCTCGGCATGCGATGCGGAGTGTTGCCGAGGCCTTATGGCCATCCGCCTCCCCTCCAGGAAGTATGGAGGAGCTTGTAGAGCTACTCAAGGGAGCGCGGCAGCTTATCCGATTATGGAAAATATCGGCCTACCGAGAGGGTGCGCGAGAGGCCTGGGCCATGGTGAAAACACGGTATACCAAGCTTGACCCGAATCGCATGGACCGGGTCGGACCTCTAGGGTCATATGGAAAAGAAGTTCACGTTAATTTGGTATATGACCAAGTAGCAGTGGCCGCCAAATATTCCCAACAGGATTGTAAATTAGACAGCCTGTTGGACGGTATAGAGGAGGAAATTTTTGAGTCCACGTGACTATGTACTTTCCTTGACATATGTAACTCTAGCTGAATTGTAAAATGATTGTCATGGCAGACCTTTTCGCTTCAACCTCTGGACCGAATACCAGAGCGGCCAAATAGACCGGGGTATGCGTGGAAACAAGGCGTAGGGGTCATAGTTGCTTGAACAGACAAGTTGTATCCGGCTAGTTATGTTATATTACATTAAGATTGTAAGAAACATCTTCCAGAGAGAATAGTTCCGATAAGGGTTCCTTTCCCTAGGTGTGCATGCGTAAATGTGCATGTCCGAACTGTGATTGAAAAATTGCAGTATATGTAACTTCGGTTCACAATGGAGTGAATGCAAAAACATCTTTAATTCACTGACCGAATATTCCCTTAAGAACGCTAGCTTTAGGCTTTACCCAGTCTGAGGTACACATCCGGATGACCCGGCAGTAACAATCGCAGAGGTGCTCCCTTTATGCCCTAGCCGAACTAACGGGAACGTAGGGCATAAGCACAGGAGCCAGGCAACCTAGCTTGGCCAAAACTTAAGTCATATCGATGCATATAATGGCCAAAACTTAAGTCATATCTCGGTGGGACCGATCGCTCATCTCGGTTGGACCGAAACGTTACGAAGGGAAACAGAGAGGTTGCAATCCCATCTCGGTGTGACCGAGATCCCTATCAGTGAGACCGAAGTGACTAGGGTTTCTGGCAGTGGCTATGTCAAGTGAACTCGGTGGCGCCGGATAGAAGATTTTGGTGGGGCCGAGTTTGACTTTTTGTTTGGGACATCTGTGGATATGAGAAAGTAGTTAAGGTTTTTTGGAGCATATCACTAAGCATTTTGAGCAAGTAACTCATTAAGCAACACCTCACCCCCTTTTAATAGTATTGGCTTTTCCTATGGACTCAATGTGATCTTGGATCACTAAAAGTAAAATGTAGAGTCTTGTGCTTTGAGCTTGAACCAATCTTTTGTCCTTAGCATTTTGAGGGGTCCACTTTCTAATCCATGCCATGCCAATCATCGAGCTTTCCTGAAATATTTATCTTAAAATAGCATTAGCTCAGTGAGCTATACGTTGTTAGGAATTACCAAAACCACCCAGGGATAGTTGCACTTTCAATCTCCCCCTTTTTGGTAATTGATGACAACATATAAATCAAAGCTTCGTCAAATGATCGTAAGATTGAAAAACATCGTCCCTTTGAGAAGTATGTGATAAGCAAGAGCTCCCCCTAAATTTGTGCATTATTTAATATTTGCTTTTGAATGCAAATGCACAATCAATTAGGATCGTGGGTTACTCTTCCATGTCACATACATCTTGGTGGAGCGCTCAAAATGATAGAAATTAAAAGCATGCACTCATCACCAAGCAAGTGAATGATCATATATGATATATAAAAGATAGTATCATCCAAACAAGCATTAAGGTAGCAAATGATCAACCACATGATCATACAATTATCTCACACAAGCACACAATAAAAAAGTTCTACCAAAGAAGCAAAAAAGCAAAACACTCTCTCGAAGCCTATGATCTATACATATTTCTCCCCCTTTGGCAACAAGTTACCAAAAAGTTCAAATATGCATAGTGCTATGCGTTTCTCAGGCTTGGTCTTTGGGAGGTGGTGTAGATAGAACTCCAAGTACGAAGGCATTTGTGGATGTAGTTGGAGCTGGTGGAGTGGCTGCTGGAGGTGGCACTGGAGCTGTAGCTGCCGGCGTTGATGCTTTAGCTCTAGAATCTCTCACTGGCACTGCAACAGACCTCTGTCCTCGAGGAACTCGATCAAATGCATCAGTAGTTGCCTTGCCTCTCTTCTCTTCTACTTCCTCCTGAAGCTGCTCTACTGCTGTTTGAATCTCAGTTACCTTCAATCAACATCATAAAATTTGGTTTCTATGATCCTCTCCATGCTCTACTGGTTTTGAGTCAGGGTGACCAAGCCCTTCTCAATCCTCAGTGTAGACTGGATCAGATATGCAAGTTGATCTTGCTTGCTCTTCAGGAAAACTTGAGATGCCTCTTCAACACTTGGCATCTTGGCAGCTTTCTCAGCCTTTGCTTTGGCTCTCTTCTCCTGTGCTTGAACAGATGTGGGGTCTTCCTCATTCATCACAATAGTATTATCTTGAAAATCAGGATGTAAGGGTAGATGCTCCTTATCCAACAGATATGTTCCTGTGCCCATCTTGGAGTTGATGAGCTCCTGAATGTGTGGAGCATACCCACAGCTTCTCTTCTGGTCAGCAGCAGTCCTCTTGATTGTCTCTACAATCAAACTCATAACCTTGAACTTCTGAGGGACATCAAAAAGTTGGAGCAGGTTGATAGAATGCCCTCTGAACATCTTGTGATCTCCTGACTTGGGTAGCAATGTGTGCCTTAGGATCTAGTTGATGGTAGGAAGACCAGACAACAGATAGTGTACAAATCCAAGCTTATGTGTCTCCAAAGCTTTATCTGGGATCTCCTTGTACATGTTTGCCATGGAGTTGTGGTCTTTCTTCTTGGTGGCATACACATCCAAGTCATCTTCATGTTCTTCAGGGGCATTTATCAGTTTGGCCCACTCCTCAACTGTGGATTGGTACCTTGTACCCTCAGACATCCATACTATCCTTCCATCTAGGTAAAAGTGAGAAGTGGAGTAAAACTGCATGATCAGCTGATCATTCCATTTTGTGAGCTTCTGAGCAACAAATTTGTCAACTCCACATGCTTTGAAGCTGTCATGTACTCCTGGATAGTGATCTTCGTTTTCCTTGATGAATTCCCAATCAACCCATCTCATGTCACAAACAATTGGCTTCTTGTCAAGCAAAATAGTTTCATAGAAGTCTTGTTGTTCCTTTGGGTGAAACCTGTAATCAACTACTGTCCTTCTCCTCACAGCATAGCGATCAGACTGTCTCCACAATCTCAGTCCAGCATCTTTTCTGATGTGCATGTCTTCAGCCACTAGATGAGCATCATTGTGGTCTGGAATCTTGGACTTCAACTTCCTCAAAACAAGTGAATCATCATCTTCTTCTTCAGCATCAGGCACTGGGGCCTTGTTCTTTTCCTCAGCAGGTATACTTCTGGTGTTCCTCTTGGGTTTTGGGGGCTTCTGAGCTGGAGCTTTGGGAACAGACTTGGGATTTGATGGAGCAGCCCCTGCCTTTATAGCATCTCCCATAAGCTTCTGAGCTTTGGGTGCTGGTGCAGCATCCTCTTCCTCTTCCTCTTCTTCAGAGGGATCTCTCATCATGGAGGACTTCCCAATAACTCTGGCAATGGTCTTTTTGACCCTTTCCTTCCTCTTCTTGCCTTCACCACCTTCTTTGGGTTCAAGAGTGAACTCCATTGTCTCTTGAGTAGAGGCTCTGGCCTTAGACATAGGAATTCTTCTTGCTGGTGCCTTCTTATTCAGCCCTGGCTTACTTGCAGCAGCTGTGCCATACTCCTTTTTCAGCACCTTCTTATTGGAGCTTACTTCCTCCTCAGTGGCAACATAATCCTCATCCTCAGATTCTGAGGTTCTCTTCTTCCTAGATCTGGTGGCTGCCTTTAGCAAGTTGTTGGAGTGCTCCTGCTGCCATCATCAGAAGTGCTTGAGGGATCTGAACCCTCACTCATCTGCACCTGTTCCTCTGACCTGTTCTGACTGTCACTTTGATCAGACATCTCTGCAAACTTACTGACAGCAGACCCTGTGAGTAGATATAGGTGAGATAGAGTAGATGAGCATCACAAAGTCCAGAGTTTTTGCGAAATAGATGACTTAAAAACTTAGTTTTAGTTCTTCACAGAAAGCATTTCGGATCTACCGATTTGTAAATTCGGTGATACCGAAGCAGCTTTTGGAACCCAAACTAGTGAACTCGGTCAGACCGAGTCACAGTTCAGTGGCACCGAGACTGCTAGGGTTTCACAGAGAATCGAACTCGGTCACGCCGATTTGCAGTTTTTGGTCAGACCGAAAGTGAAAGTGCAATGGCCTAAGCCAAATTGGTGAGACCGATTTCTACAACTCGGTCAGTCCGAGATGAGTTCTGTGGAGACCTAACCCTAAATTTTCAAATCAAACCTAACCTAAGGGATGTTTTCAGTGGATAGAGTTTTTGCATACGTGGTGATGATCATAGCAGAATAATGTGCTATGAATCAAAGGTAAAAGAATAGCACAAAGGATCGAACTCGTACCCTAGTTCGGCAGAGTTCTCTACGGCGACAACGGAGGGGCAGAATTCCGTTGACGACAATGGAAACCAGCGGCGGGAGGTCGCTGGCGGCGAGAAGACGATCCGGAGACCCGAGCCGGCGGAGCAGGATACGCGCGGGCTGAGAGGTTTCGAAGAAATTTCCAAAGTCTCACCCATGGGTTTATATATCCCGACCATATCGGTGCGACCGAGTGGAACAACTCGGTAGCACCGAGATGCAGAATCACAAGCGGTTACTGCAACTCGGTGTGACCGAAGAGTTCAAATCGGTTGCACCGAGATGGAAAACCTATATAACCTTAGTTATCTCGGTGTGACCGAAATGGATGATTCAAACAGACCAAAATTGACAAATAGGTTTTGGAAGTTTAAGTCTATGACGAATCGGGGACTCCAAGTGCTCCTCACACAGAGTAGTCCGAATCTGACTTGATCAAACTTTGTGATGTAGCATGAATAGAGTTTGAGATGAGAAAAGCATAGATAGCTAGAGGGAGTTCTTAGGCATTCTTGTCCATCCATTTGGCAAAAGAGAAAAAGCCAAACAATCAAAGCAACAAATGCATGTCCTCGAATGAGTAAAATATGCATCCAACATGCTCACACACTAAAATAACAAATGAAATATGTGACAAAGCATGCACAATCACTCTAGAATCTAACAAGCAATTTAGCGATGACTAGGTCATCTATATATGAGTATATTGACTTAGGAGTCACATGAGAACATTTGATCATAGGTCATACTCATCGTTTAAGCAGAAGTGGGGTTGCCACTTTTACATAAAGAATTGTTGTGCTCACATCATAAGAGTTGCTTTAGCTCAATTGATTAGAGTAAAGCTCCCCCTATATGTGATATCCCCCCTAAGAGGGATGAACTAATCTTGGGTTTTGTCGATGATGACTTCATGTAGGTGTTGAAGATGTGGGTGCTCAATGTTGATGTAGATCATTCGGAGCAATCCTTTGGAGTGAGTTGCACTTTCAATACCTACACGGGTTAGTCCCACAAGGAACAAACAAGGATATCCATAGAGATAGAGTGATGTTCACATAGGATGATGTCCATGAAAGCATTAGGTTACCTTGTCCCTTGTCTTACCAACAAGAGGGTTTGTGACTCCTTTAACTAGTGCAAGATATGGAAGTTGTTTGCACTTGTCCTTGCCAAAATGTTAAGAGTGAAGTATGTTGGCGGAGTCACCCTCAATAACTCTCTAGTTCTTCTTCTTAGGGATCCACACCATCTTGATGGGAATCCTTGGAGTTGTAGTCGTACTTGATGAAGTGGAACTTGATTTAGTCTTGGGAACCCACTTTACCAAGGCCTTAGGTGCTTCTTCAAATGCATCAATCTCCTCTTGAAGCTTGTCCTTGCCTTTTAGCTTGTGGTCTTGTGGTGGAAGACCATCTTGAGCTTGTGTTCCTTGGAAAGAAGTAGGATCATACTTCTCTTGTTGAGGAACAAAATTTTTCTTGGGGTATTGATCTTCTTCCCACTCAACTCCATTGCCATTAAACTTTCGTTCAAAACCAACACCTTGATTCTTCCGGTGTCTTCCTTGCTTGCGTACAATTTCCTCAAATCGCTTACTTCCGGCAAGACTCTTGTAAACACCTTTCTCTATAATTCCCTTTAATAAGATATTTTCTTGCTCAAGTTTAACTTGGCTAAGAGAATCATTAGTGGAATCAAGAGAACTACTAGAAGCAACAACATTGGATTTAGCATGATTATTGTTACTACTAGAGTAAGAATCTTTCTTGTTCTTGTTGCTAGATTTTACTTGTGGCATGTAAGTAGACAAGAGTAAAAGCTTGGCAATGTAAGAAGAACTTTTTTTGCGAAGATCATCATTGATTGCTTTTAAGAACGCATGCTCTTGCTCAAGGTTGAGCTTTTCAAAGCGTAGCTTCTCATGAGTCTTTAAAAGTTCTCGATGATCTTCCAAGGTAGTTTCATGAGCTTACTTAAGAGTGTTTAGTTCTTTAGTTAGACGCTCAATCTCCTTATCATTGTCATTCATTTTATCTTGATTATCATGATTAATAGCAAGTTCATCATAGTTTTCATAACTAGAGTTGTCAACAAGTAAATCAACGTCTCCTAGCAAATCATCTTCATCACTATTGAAATCAACATACTCGGTGTGTGATACCTTTGGACCTTTAGCCATGAAGCATCTTCCAATTCCTTCATTTGGTGAGTCAAATATGTAGTAGGAGTTGGTTGACACAAGTGCTAGACCGGCAACACCTTTATCTTGAGTATATTCGGAGTTGGAGTGATGACTTCTTTCGGAGTGATGGTCGGAGTCGGAACCGGATGGCCATTAACCAACATGAGCTTGATGTCTTCTTTTTGTGTAGCTCTTTGATGATTTGTCCTTCCTCTCCGAATCCTTGCTTCTCCGATAGGGTCTTCGTTCATAACGATCATCTCTACTCCTTCTCTCTCTTGGCGGTGATTCTTCTCTTCTACTTCTTCTTTTGGGAGAATCTTCTCTTCTTTTGTAGGGAGTCGTACACTCATTGGAGTAGTGTCCGGGTGTTCCACAATTGTAGCAATTTCATTCACGACTTGAAGATCTCTTGTCATTGTAGGACCTTGACTTGGAGCTTTTTTCCTTGCTTCTACTTTTGTAGAATTTGTTGAAGTTCTTCACCATTAGGCTCAATTCTTCATTGAAGGTTTGTTTCTCACTCGATGATGTGGGAGCTTCACATGAGGCTTTGTAAGCACCACTTGACTTGTTGTGGAGCTCTTCCTTATCCTTAAGTGACATCTCATGAGCAACAATTCTTCCAATGACTTCCGTTGGCTTGAGCTGTCTGTAATTGGCCATCATTTGGATCAATGTGCACACGGTATCATATTTTCCAACCAAGGATCTTAGGATCTTCTTGATGATGAATCTATCGGTCATCTCTTCACTTCCTAAGCCAGCAATCTCATTTGTGATGAGAGCAAACCTAGAGTAAATTTCAGCGACACCTTCACCATCCTTCATTTTAAACTTGTCAAGTTGACTTTGAAGCACATCCAATTTGGATTCCTTGACGGAGTCGGTACCTTCGTGCATATCAATCAAAGTATCCCAAATTTCCTTTGCATTCTCAAGACAGCTGATTTTGTTGAATTCTTCGGGGCACAATCCATTGAAGAGGATATCACAAGCTTGAGCATTGTATTGCAGCATCTTCAACTCTTTCGCGGTAGCTTCACGTTTCAGTTCTTTCCCATCAAAGAATTCACCTTGCAAGCCAATACACACAATAGCCCAAATGGCGGGGTTATGTCCAAGAATATGCATTTTCATCTTATGCTTCCAACTAGCAAAATTAGTACCATCAAAGTAAGGACCTCTATGGTGGTAATTTCCCTTGCTGGACGCCATAGTCTCCAATGTTGTGAAACCAAGGCTATGATCACCAAAAGCTATGGAAATCAAAGCAAATGGAGAACAAAGCTCTAATACCACTTGTAGGATCGAAAGTATGTCTAGAGGGGGGGGGGTGATTAGACTACTTGACCAAATAAAAATCTAGCCTTTTCCCAATTTTAAGTCTTGGCAGATTCTAGCAACTTAGCACATGTCAAGCAATCAACCTACACATGCAATTCTAAGAGTATAGCAGCGGAATGTAAAACAATTGCATATGAAGGTAAATGGAGGAGTTTGGAGGGAGCAAACGCAATGTAGACACGGAGATTTTTTATCCGTGGTTCCGATAGGTGGTGCTATCGTACATCCACGTTGATTGAGACTTCAACCCACGAAGGGTAACGGTTGCACGAGTCCACAGAGGGCTCCACCCATGAAGGTTCCACGAAGAAGCAACCTTGTCTATCCCACCATGGCTGTCGCCCACGAAGGACTTGCCTCACTAGGGTAGATCTTCACGGAGTAGGCGATCTCCTTGTCCGTACAAACTCCTTGGTTCAACTCCACAATCTTGACGGTGGCTCCCAAGTGACACCTAGCCAATATATGAGACACCACTCTCCAAAAGGTAATAGATGGTGTGTTGATGATGAACTCCTTGCTCTTGTGCTTCAAAGATAGTCTCCCCAACACTCAACTCTCTCTCTCATAGGATTGGATTTGGTAGAAAGATGATTTGAGTGGAAAGCAACTTGGGGAAGGCTAGAGATCAAGATTTATGTGGTTGGAATGGAATATCTTGACCTCAACACAAGTGTAGGTGGTTCTCTCTCAGAAAATGTATGTTGGAAGTGTAGGAATGTTCTGATGGCTCTCTGCACGAATGAAGAGTGGGTGTAGGGGTATATATAGCCTCCACACAAAATCTAACCGTTACACACAAATCACCAAACTCGGTGGGACCAAATTATAAAACTCGGTTAGACCGATTTAGTTCAAAATGTGAACTTTAGGATTTTCGGTGGGACCGACATGTCAACTTGGTGGGACCGATGTCGTTTGGGTTAGGGCATAACGTAATATCGATGAGACCGATTACACAAACTCGGTGGGACCAATTTTGGTAATAGACAAATAGAGAGTTAGTTAGGCAAACTCGGTGGGACCGATTCGCACATCTCGGTTAGACCGAAACGTTACGAAGGGGAAACAGAGAGTTTGCATTGCAATCTCGGTGGGACCGATCGCTCATCTCGGTTGGACAGAAACATTATGCAGGGAAACATAGAGGTTGCAATCCCATCTTGGTGAGACCGAGATCCCTATCGGTAAGACCGAAGTGACTAGGGTTTGTGGCAGTGGCTATGTCAAGTGAACTCGGTGGCGCCGGATAGAAGATTTCGGTGGGGCCGACTTTGACTTTTGCTTTGGGACATCTTGACCCGAAGGTGTGGAGTGTTTACGAATACCAGAGCGGCCAAATAGACCGGGGTATGCGTGGAAACAAGGTGTAGGGGTCATAGTTGCTTGTACAGACAAGTTGTATCCGGCTAGTTATGTTATATTACATTAAAATTTGTAAGAAACATCTTCCAGAGAGAATAGTTCCGTTAAGGGTTCCTTTCCCTAGGTGTGCATGCGTAAATGTGCATGTCCGAACTGTGATTGAAAAATTGCAGTATATGTAACTTCTGGGGGTTCACAACGGAGTGAATGCGAAAACATCTTTAATTCACTGACCGAATATTCCCTTAAGAACGCTAGCTTTCGGCTTCACCCAGTCTGAGGTACACATCCGGATGACCGGCAGTAACAATCGCAGAGGTGCTCCCTTTATGCCCTAGCCGAACTAACGGGAACGTACGGCATAAGCATAGGAGCCAGGCAACCTAGCTTGGCAAAAACTTAAGTCATATCGATGCATATAATGGCCAAAACTTAAGTCATATCTCGGTGGGACCGATCGCTCATCTCGGTTGCACCGAAATGTTATGAAGGGAAACAGAGAGGTTGCAATCCCATCTCGGTGAGACCGAGATTCCTATCAGTGAGACCGAAGTGACTAGGGTTTGTGGCAGTGGCTATGTCAAGTGAACTCGATGGCGCCGGATAGAAGATTTCAGTGGGGCCGAGTTTGACTTTTGGTTTGGGACATCTGTGGATATGAGAAAGTAGTTGAGGTTTTTTGGAGCATATCACTAAGCATTTTGAGCAAGTAACTCATTAAGCAACACCTCACCCCCTTTTAATAGTATTGGCTTTTCCTATGGACTCAATGTGATCTTGGATCAATAAAAGTAAAATGTAGAGTCTTGTGCTTTGAGCTTGAGCCAATCTTTTGTCCTTAGCATTTTGAGGGGTCCACTTTCTAATCCATGCCATGCCAATCATCGAGCTTTCCTAAAATATTTATCTTAAAATAGCATTAGCTCAATGAGCTATATGTTGTTAGAAATTACCAAAACCACCCAGGGATAGTTGCACTTTCAACACCATAAAGAAAG
This sequence comes from Aegilops longissima, assembly GCA_021605205.1. Classification (NCBI taxonomy): domain Eukaryota; kingdom Viridiplantae; phylum Streptophyta; class Magnoliopsida; order Poales; family Poaceae; genus Aegilops; species Aegilops longissima. The sequence goes on from CM038679.1 coordinate 152,497,862, forward strand.
GTGTAAACCCGGTAGTGCGATTGGGCGTGGTCCGCAGGCCCCAGAGTATGGAGTCGAGCTCCTCGACCTAGTGCTTGTCTGATTTTCTCAAAGACCGCACTAGTCTGGGCTAAATGCCGCTCATTATAAGGACATTGGCCCATTCGACTTGACCGTTTGTTTGCGGGTGGTAGACAGAGGCGTAATCGAGCTTAATGCCCAGATTAGTAAACCAGGTTTTCACCTCATCGGCTGTGAAATTGGAGCCGTTGTCGGTGATGATGCTGTGTGGAACACCATAATGGTGCACAACACCAGATATGAATTCTATCACTGGCCCGGCTTCGGCCATTTTGACTGGTTTGGCCTCGATCCACTTAGTGAATTTATCCACCATGACCAGCAGATACTTTTTCTTATGGCTGCCTCCTTTAAGGGGTCCAACCATATCGAGCCCCCAGACCGCAAAAGGCCAAGTGATGGGGATTATTTGTCGGGCAGTGGGTGGCATATGGCTTTGGTTGGCGAAAAGCTAACATCCAACGCATCGTTGGACAAGGTCCTGTGCGTCTGCTCGGGCTGTTGGCCAATAGAAACCAGTACGGAAGGCCTTGCTTACGAGGGCCCGAGCCGCGGTGTGGTGACCACCAAGACTGGCATGAATTTCAGCTAAGATCTGCTGCCCTTCTTCCTCAGAGATACATCTTTGAAGTACTCCGGTAGCACTTTTCTTATAGAGTTCTAACCTTGTAGGCTTTCAAACGCCGGACAATGCAGCGAGCCTCATTCTGATCCTCAGGGAGTTCTCGCCTATTAAGGTAGGCCAGGAAGGGTTCAGTCCATGGGGCAATGACTGCCATAATGAGGTGGGCCGACAGTGTTATTTCGGTGGCTTTGCCCCCAATGGTGTTAGTGTATTTGGAATCTGGGGATGTGGTCTGATCCGGACTGGAGTGGCCGCTCTCCCCTTGCCACACCATTGAAGGCTTAAAAAGCCGTTCTAGAAAGATATTAGGTGGGATGGGGTCGCGCTTGGCGCCGATGCGAGCGAGGACACCCGCCGCTTGATTGCTTTCTCGAGCCACATGGTGGAACTCTAGCCCCTCTAATCAAGCTGACATTTGGAGAACAGCATTACGGTAAGCTGCCATTTTCGGATCTTTGGCATCAGAATCTCCATTTATTCGAGACATTGCGAGGTTTGAGTCCCCGCGCACTTCCAGGCGTTGTATGCCCATGGAGACAGCCATCCGAAGACCATGCAATAAGGCCTCGTATCCGGCTGTGTTGTTGGAGTCTGTGTATTATATTTGGAGTACGTACTGGACGACGTCTCCAGTGGGGGACGTTAAAACGACGCCCGCTCCTAGCCTTGTCAGCATTTTGGAACCATCAAAATACATAACCCATTTGGAATATGTGTCGTACTCTTTAGGGAGTTCGGCCTCTGTCCATTTGGCGACGAAATCAGCCAGTACTTGGGATTTAATGGCTTGACGCGGCTTGTATGTTATGTCAAATGGAAGGAGCTCAATGGCCCATTTGGCAATCCAGCCCATAGCATCGCGGTTGTTTATTATGTCATTGAGTGGTACTTCAGAAGCCACCATGATCGAACACTCCTGGAAGTAGTGTCGTAGCTTCCGGGATGCCATGAAGACCGCGTATTGTATCTTTTGATAATGAGGGTATCAGGATTTGCATGGTGTGAGGACAGTGGATACGTAGTATACTGGCTTCTGAAACGGGAATTTGTGTCCATCCTGTTCTCGTTCAACGACGAGCATGGTGCTCACCACCTGGTGTGTTGCCGATATGTATAATAACATGGGTTCGCCGACGCTCGGCGTGGCCAAGATTGGGTTGCTCGCTAGAAGGGCTTTTATTTCTTCTAGTCCGGCCATTGTCGCGTCCGTCCACTGGAAGTGATCGGTGCACCGTAGAAGGCGATAGAGTGGCAATGCCTTTTCTCCCAATCTGGAGATAAAGCGGCTTAGAGCTGCCACGCAATCGGCGAGTTTTTGGACCTGTTTAAGGCCCATTGGCGTAGGCAATTGTGACAAAGCTTGGATTTTGGCTGGATTTGCTTCAATTCCTCTATTGGAAATGATGAAGCCGAGCAGTTTTCCAGCGGGGACGCCGAAAACACACTTTCCCGGATTGAGCTTAATGTGATATGCACGGAGGTTGTTGAATGTGAGACGTAAATCGTCTATGAGTGTTTCGACGTGTCTAGTTTTGATGACAACGTCGTCCACATATGCTTCAACTGTCTTGCCGATCTGTTTCTCCAGGCATGTTTGAATCATGCGTTGGTATGTGGCACTGGCGTTTTTTAGCCCGAAGGGCATGGTGTTGAAGCAAAATGGCCCATATGGGGTAATGAATGTTGTTGCGGCTTGATCGGACTCCATTTTAATTTGATGGTATCCGGAATATGCGTCGAGGAAGCATAATGAGTCGTGTCCTGCGGTAGTGTCAATGATCTGGTCGATGCGGGGGAGGGGGAAGGGATCCTTGGGGCAAGCCTTATTGAGGTCTTTGAAATCGACGCACATGAGCCAGGATTTGTCCTTCTTTGGCACCATCACCAGGTTTGCCAGCCTGTCTGGGTGTTTTATTTCTCTAATGAATCAATCCTAAATTAGCTTGGCTAGCTCCTCCCCCATAGCTTGAAGTTTGGGTTCGGAAAAGCGCCGCAGTGTTTGTTTGACCGGTTTATATCCCTTCAATATATTGAGGTTGTGTTCGGCCAACTTGCGTGGATTCCAGGCATATCAGAAGGGTGCCAGGCGAATATATCCCAGTTCTCGCGTAGGAACTCTCGTAGCGCGGCGTCAACCATTGGGTCTAGTTGTGCTCCAATGGATGCTGTCTTCTTGGTGTCCGTTGGATGGACTTGGAATTTGACTATTTCTTCTATCGGTTTGAAGGAGGTGGATTTGGGTCATTTGTCTGGGATCACATCATCCCTGTCCACCATGGAGCGCAGTGCGGTTAATTCTTCGGCCGCGAGGGCTTCAGATAATGCCTCAAGGGCCAGGGATGCGGTTTTATTTTCGGCGCAGAGTGCTATGTCCGGATCACTGGCGAGAGTGATTATGCCGTTGGGTCCGGGCATCTTAAGCTTCATGTATAATGAGGTATAGCTTGGAAGTGTGTAAATGCATCTCGCCCCAAGAGGGCGTGATATCCACCATTGAAAGGGGCCACCTGGAAGGTTATCTCTTTGGACCGATAATTCTCCAGCGTGCCAAATACCACTTCAAGTGTGATTTTTCCCGCACACCGCGCCTCCCAACTGGGAATGATTCCTCGGAAGGTCGTGCTGCTTTGCTCGATACGGCTCCTGTCTATTTCCATTGTGTGGAGTGTATCCTCATAGATGAGGTTTAGTCCACTACCGCCATCCATGAGAACCTTGGTGAGCCGAAAGCCGTCCACGATTGGACTGAGGACAAAGGCGGCTGGTGCTCGGACTGTCCTGTATTTTGGTTCGTCACCGGCATTAAAAGTTATAGCCATGTCGTTCCAAGGGTTTATTGCTGCAATTTGGCAGACTTCGGCGAGTTCGCGGAGTGCCCTTTTGCGCCTATTGTTTGAAGCAAATGCCTCGAAGACCGTCAATAATTTGAGGCCATCGTCTTCTAGGGGTGTTGTTCTGGGGTATTCTTGGTGAGGATATGCTCGCCGCTCTTGGCCACTTGTCGGAGTATCCAACATGCTCTAAGGTTGTGGGTTAGTATGTTAGCCGGTGTTGTGTGTATTTTGCATGGCCCATCAAGCCATCCTTCCAGAACGGTTTCGTGCCCCGTAATGGGCTTATATTTCTTTACTATTGGACCGGGCGTGCCACGAGGGTGCGCCCTTTTCGCCTGAACGAGGGGTTGAGTGGGGACCGATGGTTCCCAATGGGCTGCCTGAGTTTTCCAGGCGCTTTCCATTGCATTGTACTTCTATACGATAGTTGCCAAGTCAGCGAATTGTAATATGCGACGGCGTTTGGTGGCGTTGAGGATTCCTTCGTCCATGCAATTGTTGCGGAATGAATGCTAAGATTGCGTCTTTGTCGCGGCAATCTTTAATCTTGTCTTTGACATGAGAGCACTATATCTGGGTGGTTGGGTGGATTTAAATCCGAATCCTGACCCAATTTTGGATCCGGGGTCTGAAGATCTTCCGAACTTAACAGTTCAGGCTCTGGGGTATCAACTGATTTCTTAGGCCCGTCGTACGATTCTATGTTTGGAGGGCAGAATGCATCTCTTCGCAGGTGGGTGTCCGGCTCTTCAAGGTCGGAGATCCGGACATAGTCCGTCTTCAGTATAGAGGAAGAGTTGTCATCTCGCTCCTCGACTACCGCTATCTGGTGGGTGATCGGTGGAGATTTGATTTCTCTCTGATCGGGTTTAAGCCCAATTCAATCGTAGTCTGTAGCGACCCCCAGGGTGGCGATGCGATCTAGGAGCTCGTTTAAAGACGAAAGCTCCGCCAGATCCATCTGCTTGGAGGGTTCGGAGTCAATACAAAGGGAATTTTCGATGACCCGAGAGGTCATCGTCGGCTTAACGGCCGAACGAGCGGTCATGGTAAAGCCGCCCAGCCGGAGGGTTTGGCCTGGGGCCAGTGCTCCTCCACAGGTGATATTGTCCTTGAGAACAAGGCGAGCCATCGATCCTATCTTCGACGTCACAGTGGGACTCTCAATGAAAGCACCAACGTCGGTGTCAAAACCGGCGGATCTCGGGTAGGGGGTCCCGAACTGTGCGTCTAAGGTCGATGGTAATAGGAGACAGGGGACACAATGTTTACCCAGGTTTGTGCCCTCTTTATGGAGGTAATACCCTACTTCCTGCTTGATTGATCATGATGAATATGGGTGTTACAAGAGTTGATCTACCACGAGATCGTAATGGCTAAAACCCTAGAAGTCTAGCCTGTATGGCTATGGCTATGAGTATTCGGTCCTACGGACCTGGCCCTCCGGTTTATATAGACACCGGAGGGATCTAGGGTTACATAAGGTCGGTTACAGAGAAAGGAATCTTCATATTCGATCGCCAAGCTTGCCTTTCACGCCAAGGAGAGTCCCATCCAGACACGGATAGAGTCTTAGGTCTTTGTATCTTCACAGCCCATCTGTCCGGCCCATGGCTAACAGGCCGGACGCCCGAGGACCCCTTAATCCAGGACTCCCTCAGTCACCCAACAATTTCAATGCATCTTATTTTCAACAAAGTCTAAGTAAGAGCTCCACATACTCAATTATCATATAGTCTTCTATTATGCTAGTACTCAAAGCATATTTTTAGAACAAATAGCATCCATCAAACACACAGAAAGATAGGGGCTTGACATTTTGCCTCCCAACTCATTTATCATAGAGATAATTTTCAACAATAATAAGTCATGATCAAATACATTTGAATGGCCGTATGTGCCTGGATCTTTCCCCGCCACATGATGCTTGACAACTAAAGAATAGGTTGAAATAATAAATTGACTCAACAAAAATAAAATTAACAGAAAAGGTAAAAGATAAGCCCTTCGCAGAGGTAGGCATGGATTTGCAGAGGTGCGAGAGCTCATTGCTTAAACAGAGATGAATACATTTTGAGTGGTGTGTCTTTCCTGTCAATGTCACGACTAAGGTATTCAATATATTCCATGCTAAATACATTATTGGTGTTTCCCATGCGGAAATGAAAAGTTTAACTCCCCCTCAACCATTCAAACACAAGCCATGGCTAGCCGAATTCACGAGTGCCCTCCAAACTTTCAAATTTCTAGGGGGAGCTATTGTTTTATTATATATTTTTTCTTTTTGATTGAAGGGACTAGGCATCCCAATACCAGCCTCTCTCATGCAAGGATAAGTTAATAAACACCCGTCAAAGAATAATCCGCTTAGCATGGAAGATACTTACCGCCTCGATGCTCCATGAGCGGTACGGGCTCACAAAACAAATGATTATTTGAAGATTTTAGAGATGGCACATGCAAATTTACTTGCGAAGGCAAGGTAATACCGTATATAGGTAGATATGGTGGACACTTGTGAAAGAAACTTGGCTTAAGGATTTGGATGCACAAGTAGTATTCCCGCTTAGTATAGAGATTTTGGTTAGCAAAAGATTCTAAACAAGCACCACATGTTGGAGGATCCATAACAATATAATTTCGATGCAAATATACCCAACCATAACTCATTATGTTGTGTTCCTTGTCCAAGTTAGACTGATTTGATGAATTTTGAAAATAATTAATGGGTATTCACAATCATAAAAGATGTCCAAGATAATATATTTGCATGTGAAAGTTCTCTTCCTTATACTAATCATTCATGAATTGCTTGTATGACTAATACTTTCATTATCAAACTTCAATAGATTTTACTTTATAAACCCAATGTGAAACTACTACTAGGCATGATACAAGCTTATGAAGCACATATAATCTCAACTTTATGATATTCAATTCATTCAACAATTTACTCTTAGGATATAAGTGAAGCACAAGAGTAAATGACAAACTACTCCAAAAGATATAAGTGAAGCACAAAGAGTAGTTAAGTAATTGAGTAGCTATGTGAGGACTCTCTCTCATTTAAAAATTTCATATCTTAAGTATTTTATTCAAAGAGAAAACAAATATAAAAGACATTCCAATACTAGCACATCTCATGCGAGGACGTAAAAACTTAAGCTCAACCGATACTAACCTGTAATTGTTGATGAAGAAAGGTGGGATGCCTACCGGGGCATCCACAAGCTTAGATACTTAAGACTTCTTGGAATATTATCTTGGGATGCCTTCGGAATCCCCAAGCTTGATCTCTTCCGTCTCCTTAGTTCCTCTCATATCACGGTTTCCCTACATCTTAAAAACTTAATCCACACAAAACTCAACAAAAACTCGCGACACAAGTTAGTATAAATCAATGCAAAACCTTATCATTCTCTACCATAATAAATTACTAAAATTGTAATTTAAAATTGCATACTAAATGCCTCCGCATATTTAATACTCCATCCTCAAATATAATCATTAAACAAGCAAACATATGCTAACAATGCAAACAACAATCTGTCTAAACAGAACGGTCTGTAAAGGAGGAATGAAGATTCATACTTCTTTAACTCCAATTTTTTTGAGAAACTACCACACAATAGAAACATTATCATATCTTATTGTGTAAAATTTCAAGATTTTATCACGTTTGACTTTCCTGAAGAATTTAGACTAAAATAAAAAACTTTCTGTTTTCAAACAACAACATATGGACTAGCAAAATGTGCATGCTAAAGGATATACTTGACACTTTTATTGGAATAAAAGCTACAAAGAATTAGTCTAAATAACAATAAGAAAATCCTAATAAAATAAAATTATGCTCCAAGAAAAACTGATATCATGTGACGAATAAAATATAGTTCCAAGTGAGGTTACCGGTAGTGTTAAAGACAAAAGAGGGGATGCCTTCTGGGGCACCCCCAAGCTTGGACGCTTGGGTCTTCCTTGAATATTACCATGGGGTGCCTTGGGAATCCCTAATTTTAGGGTCTTGCCGCTCCTTGTTCTCCTCATATAGATATCTCACCCGAAACTTGAAAACTTCAATCACACAAAACTTAACGGAACTTCATTAGATAGGTTAGTATGAGAAAGAGCGAATCATTAACTTTGGTACTGTCAAGACAAGATTAATTTTTTTCCTCACATAATGCCTACTCTACCCTATCACTTCTACAATTTATATTGACCAATATAAGCCATGGAAAATAGAAAACAAGCAAACTATGCATTGAAAATAAAATCTATCAAAAATAGAACAATCTGTAATGATCTGAAAAACAACCATACTTCACCTGGACATATGCATTACCAAGTTAAATGATGATCATTAGTCTTCGCTCAATGTAATCTGTTGTCTAAGCATGTGGAGACTTCTTATTTATATATTATAGAACCTTCCATGCATGATCTTGCTCTATTAAAGTATCGCCCTTGAATAAAAGTTTATCCATTTATGGTTTAGTCTAGAATCTTCCATGTATGCTTTTGTTCCATTAGAGTTCTCGCTTGCCATTTATGAGATTAACTGAGAATTTTTACTACAGTACTGGTGAAATACATATGATGAACCATTTCTTACATCTCCTCCGCCCCTTTCAAATCATCGTAACTCCACAAATTCTAAAAATTTAGACAACGTAAGAAATTTGTATATCAATTATGTGTAAGAAGTTTAGAATTATTTGATGCTCCAGTGATTTTAAACAACTCTATTACTGGAGGCAAAAGTTTCTTTTTTTTTGCATAGAATCAAGTCAACTATCAACCACACTATCCCAAATACTTTACTTGGTAATTTATTGCAAAAAAGCTATAAAGCATGATTACTACAATAGCCCAATCATGTTAACACACAAAAATAGTAGAGGTAAATATTGGGTGTCTCCCAACAAGCGCTTTTCTTTAATGCCTTTTTAGCTAGGCATGATGATTCCAATGATGCTCACATAAAAGATAAGAATTGAAACATAAAGAGAGCATAATGAATCACATGGCAAGCACATTTAAGCCTAGCCCACTTCCCGTGCATAGGGGTTTTGCGAGCAAACAATTTGTGGGAGCAAGAATAAGCATGACTTCAAAACTTTCAACATATAGAGAGGAAACTTGATATTACTGAGCTATGTAGAATCATATATTGCTCTCTCATAATAATTTTCAGTAGCATCATGAATGAATTCAACAATATATCTATCACATAAAGCATTCTTTTCGTATCCACAAGCATAGAAATTTTATTACTCTCCACACAAGCAAATTTATTCTCATGAATAGTAGTGGGAGAAAACTCAACAAAATAACTATCATGTGATACTTGATCAGGATAATCCAATTGAAAATTGAAATCATGATGACAAGTTTCATGGTTATCATTATTCTTTATATCATAAATGTCATCGCAATAATCATCATAGATAGCAACTTTGTTGTCAAAATCAATTGAAACCTCTTCCAAAATAGTGGAATCATCATTAAATAAAGTCATGCCCTCTCCAAATCCACTTCTATCAATATTGTAATAAGATTCAACACCCTCCAAAATAGTGGGATCATTACTTCCTAGAGTTGACACTCTTCCAAACCCACTTTCATCATTGCAATCATCATGCTAAATTTTCTCATCAAAACTTGGGGGAGTCAAAATATCATCTTCATCAAATATAGCATCCCCAAGCTTATGGATTTGCATATCATTAGTATCATGGATATTCATAGAAAGCATACTAACAACATTGCAATCATGCTTATCATTCAAAGATTTTATGCCAAACATTTCATGGAATACTTTTTCTAACACTTTGGCACAATTTTCTGATCCATCATTTTCAAGAAAGACATTATAAAGATGAAGCATTTGAGGAAACCTCAATTCCATTTTCTTTAGTTTTCTTTTATAAACCAAACGAGTGATAAAACAAGAAACTAAAAGATTCAGTTGCACGATCTAAAGATATACCTTCAAGCACTCACCTCCCTGGCAACGGCGACAGAAAAGAGCTTGATGTCTACTACACAAGTTATTTTTTTAGACTCGTGTTGGGCCTCCAAGCTCAGAGTTTTGTAGGACAATAACAATTTTCCCTCAAGTGGATGACCTAAGGTTTATCAATTCGTGGGAGGCGTTGGATGAAGATGGTCTCTCTGAAACAACCATACAATCAAATACAAGAAATCTCTTGTGTCCCCAACACACGCAATACAATGGCAAATTGTATAGGTGCACTAGTTCGGCGAATAGATGGTGATACAAGTGTAGTATGGATAGCAGATATAGGTTTTCTAATTTGAAAATAAAAAACAACAAGGTAGCAAGTGATACGTCCATTTTGCATCATGTTTTTTGTGTTGATATTTATTAAATTATGGGCTATTATTTCATTTTAAGATACAATTCTTATGCCTTTTCTCTCTTATTTTACAAGGTTTACATGAAGAGGGAGAATGCCGACAGTTGGAATTCTGGACCAGAAAGGAGCAAATCTGAGATACATACTCTCCACAACTCCAAATGTCCTGAAACTTTACGGAGAATTTGTTCCCTAGGGCGCGCCCTCCAGGCTTGTGGCCACCTAGTGCATCCCCTTCTGTTGTTTCTTCATCCAATATTTTTTATATGTTCCTCCCGAGCTTGTGGGCCCCCTGGCTAGCCCCTGGTGTCCATCTTCTGCTATATAGAGGGTTTTGACCTAGAAAAATCATAAGGAGGCTTTCGGGCCAAGGCGCCGCCGTCTCAAGGTGGAACCTGGGCAGAAGCAATCTAGGGCTCCGGCAAAGCGATTTTGCCGGGAAACATCCCTCCGGGAGGGGGAAATCGAAGCTATCGTCATCACCATTGATCCTCTCATCATGGGAGGGTCAATATTCATCAACATCTTCACCAGCACCATCTCCTCTCAAACCCTAGTTCATCTCTTGTATTCAATCTTTGTCCCAAAACCTCAGATTCGTACTTGTGGGTTGCTAGTAGTGTTTATTACTATTTGTAGTTGATGCTAGTTGGTTTATTTGGTGGAAGATCACATGTTCAGATCCTTAACTATATTAAATACCCCTCTAATCTTGAACATGAGCATGCTTTGTGACTAGTTACATTTATTCCTTAGGACATGGGAGAAGTCTTGTTATAAGTAATCATGTGAATTTTGTATTCGTTCGATATTTTGATGAGATGTGTGCTGTCTTTCCTCTAATGGTGTTATGTGAACGTCGACTACATGACACTTCACCGTGATTTGGGCCTAGGGGAAGGCATTGGGAAGTAATAAGTAGATGATGGGTTGCTAGAGTGATAGAAATTTAAACCCAAGTTTATGCATTGCTTCGTAAGGGGTTGATTTGGATCGACATGTGTCATGCTATGGTTAGATTTATCTTAATTCTCCTTTCTTAGTTGCAGATGTTTGAGAGAGGGGTTAATAACAAGTGGGAGGCTTGTCCAAGTAAGGACAGCACCCAACCACCGGTCCACCCACATATCAAATTATCAAAGTAACGAACGCAAATCATATTCGCATGATGAAAACTAGCTTGACAATAATTCCCATGTGTCCTCGGGAGCGCTTTGCTTTATATAAGAGTTCATCTAGGCTTGTCCTTTCCTATAAAAGGATCGGGCCACCTTGCTGCACCTTTGTTACACTTGTTACTTGTTGCCCGTTACGAATTATCTTACTACCAAACTATATGTTACCGATAATTTCAGTGCCTGCAGAAAATACCTTGCTGAAAACCGCTTGCCATTTCCTTCTGCTCGTCGTTGAGTTTGACACTCTTACTTATCAAAAGGAATAGGATTGATGCCCTATACATCTGGCTCATAAAGACTTTTTTCTGGCACCGTTTGTCGGGGAAGCTGATCGTAACCCACGAACACCTATGGGACCGGCGGACCGAGCCCCTTTCGGTTCGGTGGGGGCGGAGGTCGCACGAAGAGCAGATCGAGGCGAAGCACACGAGCAGTTTACCCAGCTTCGGAGCTCTCCGGAGAGATAATACTCCTACTGCTGCTTGTCTGATTCTATTGTGTTCTTGCTAGAGAGCTATGGGAGCTACAAGACCTAGCATGAGTGTCTCTGGTTTCGAATGAGTCGAACCCCCTCTACGTTGCGCATGGGCCTCCTTTTATATGCTCAAGGGGTCTCCGACAGGTGGCAACGTAGACAAGGGCAAAAACGTAAAAGGACTAGTGGTTGGTACAGCTACCTGTACAGTGTATTCTACCTAACTCTGACGGCAAGGGACAAAAGCATTAAATGCCCGTCCATGTCGCCTAAACAGTGCAACAGGGACCGTCAGGAGCGCCACCGCTTGCCACGATGGCAATCTTGTCAGCGCCGCTTACCGCTGCGCTCCGCTGGCCGCACAGCCTCTTGACACGCGCGCCTGGAATGGTCCCATGGCGACACGTTGGTGGATGAGCTAGAGCGGAGATGAAGAGTGGTTGCCTGCCGCGGCTGAATCCTTGTCGCGTCCGGAAGCTTGTCGCTCTCCGAGCCTTCCCGGCAAGCTCCTCTTGCCGGGGTCTTGTCTTCTGTGTGCCTTGAGTGGCCTTCCCGGCAAGCTCCTCTTGCCGGGGCCTTGTCTCCTTGGCTTAAATACTTTGTTCTTGAATGGCTCCAAAGGAACTATGGAGGACCTTGGCGGTCACCAGGCAAGCCTTGCCGCGGGGTGCTGCAACTGCCCGTGCACGAGTTCGGGATACTAGGGTACCCCTACTCTAGTACACCGACAGGAGCCCCCGGGCCTGGGCCACACACGGTGCCGAGCGCTGTTGGGCCAGGCCCAAAACAGTGCACGGGCACACGCGGCCTGGATCACGCCGAAACTTGCTCCGGACCCACCACGTCCCCCATGAACAGCACACGCCGAACGTGGCGTCGTGGGAGAGATCGTGGGGGGTTTCTTTATTTGGAAAAGCGGAACGTCCGCCCCCTCTCCCTCCTTATAAACAGGGGAAACAGGGGCAGGTCGTCCACCTCGCCATTTGCTGTCCAATCTCGAAAATCACCGCCGCTCCCCCCTTCTTCTCTAGTCTGAAGAGAGCAGCGCTCCGCCCCCCATCGCCACCAGCACCATCAACGCCGTCGGTCTCCTCCACCACCTCCGCCATGGCTCCGAAAGCCGATAAGGGGAAGGGCGTGAAGTCGGCCGAGGCGCAGCGGCTCACGGCGCTGCGAAAGGAGCGGGCCATCTTCCCCAGCTTGACGCAAGGGAGCTGAGGGAGAGCTATTACTTGTTCTAGTCGACGGAGATGCGCGGCGATCCACAAGACGAAGGTACTCCCAGCCGCTGCTTGTGAACTAGCCCCAACTGGGTACCCCTTCTTCACGCTTTTCTTCTATTGCGGGCTCTGCCCGCCCTTCTCTGAATTTTTATGCGATATTATGAACACCTACGGGCTTCGCCTCCTTGATTTCACCCCCAATGCTGTCCTGACCATGGCAGTTTTCGCACACCTTTGCGAAAACTTTGTCGGAGTCCACCCAAATGTAGCCCTCTTCCGCCACTTCTTCATGCCCCGCGTTGAGAGAGGAGAGCCACTTGCCGGAGGGATTGCTTGGATCTCAAGGATCGGCAAGAAAGAAGCCTATCTGGAAGGAGAGCTCCGCAGCAAGTGGGAGGAGTGGAGAGCCGATTGGTGTTGGATCGTTGAGGAGAACCCGTAGCCCTTCACTTCCCAGCGCCAAACTCCAATAGTGCGCGGCAACGATTGGAGCAACTTGGCGCCGGAAGATGCTAGGTTGAAGATTGTCGTGACCCGGATCTTGCGCCTCAGGCTTGCCGGACTCACGGTAGGCGCTGTTGGCGCAGATTTCCTTCGCCGCCGCATCGCTCCCTTGCAGGAGAGGAGGAGACCTGCTTTGGAGTTCCAAAATGCGTCGGACATCATGAGGCTGCGCCCGGGCCTCAACTTCAATTTTACTGTCTTGGAGTTAGATGCGATGCTGCTGGAGCTGTTCAAGCACGACCCCGATCACCCCGAGTGGTTTAGGTTGCCGAGGGGAGTCGTCCCATTATGCAACAACTCTTCGCTCGACCGCATCCGTGCGATGATGCCGTTGTGCGATTCGCATGGGATCGCTCCAACCTGGCAAGAGCCTTCAGACGACGTCGTGCGGTAGTTCTTCGACAGTTTGGTAGAAGTGCCGATCCGCCCCGACGAGCAGAAGAGGCTCACCCGCGACACCACCGACGACGAGATGCAGCACATCGCCACCAGGCTGGAGGAGGCGGCAGCAGCTGCTGCTGCTGGCGCATTCGGGTTCACCGTGGAGGAGGCAGAGGCAGCAGAGGCGGCAAGCCTTGCCGAGCGAAGGGAGTTTGCCGGCGAGGAGGAGCTTGCTGAACCCGAGGCCGAGTCGAACGAACCCGCCGAGGGCGCTTCCTCCCCACCATCTAGCATCCTGCCGCAAACGGAGCCCCCGGCTCCACCAAGGAGGCGTCTCCGCAAGACCGGGGACGAGACGGGGCGGCAGACGGGCCAACAGCCGCAGCGCCGCGCGACGCGCTCTACCGCGGCAAGTACTGTTGCCGCGGGAGCACCCCACACCGCTGCAACAACTGAGGCGGGATCCTCCCAGGCCACCGCTGCCACCCCCGCCAAGCGGTCAAGAGAACCTACTCCTCCGCCTCGTCGCACCGGAGGCGAGCCGGAATTTGATCTCTCCGCGCTCAGCTCCGACGAGGGAGAAGAAGAAGAAGAGTAAGCTTCTATACTGTGCTTGTGTTTCTTCAATTTTGTTGCTTCATCTTGTATCTGATTTGCTTCATTCTGAACTATTTCCTTTTCAGGACGCTGGCCCAGAGAGCGTCGAAGAGAGCCAAGACCCCGGTGGTTGTCATCGAGGACGATCCCCGTGGCGGCAGGAGGCGCGTCTGGGACCCCTTACGGACCCGCAACCCTTCCTCAAAGCAGCCCCAAAGACTGGCCCCAGCGTAAGTATACGGTTTACTTCTTACTGTTAGGTGTGCATGGGTGCTCCTTCTTTGTTGATATCTGACTGTTGGTTTGTGTAGGAGCAGAGCAGCCTCATCAGGAGTGCCCGGAAGCCGCTCCCGAAACTCCATCTGCTTCGACTACGCCGCCAAGGGAGAATTCTTCGACAAGGGAGCGTTCTCCGGCAAGGGAGACTTCTCCGGCGAGGGACAGCACCAGTGATCCTCCGGTGGTCGAGACCATGGCTGCAGATCCCATTGCAGGTAATCCTCTTGCGTGAAAATTTCCCTTGGGCTTGTTTTCTTCTGTTTTTCTTTTTGAACATTTGTTTGACTGTTCTTTCTTTCTCTGATCGTCAGATCCATCCGCCGCAGAGCCGATGGAGACTGAGGTCGCCGGCGAGGAGGACGCGCGCGGCAACACTGACGACGTCGCCACCATGGAGGAAGAGGCTGGCGCCGATGGGTCCGCCGGCGAAGAGGCCGCCAAGGCTGCCGCCGCAAAGGCTGGCGAGGGGTCTGGCGATCGCACTGACGACCCTGAGGCCGCAGGAGCGCCAGGCGCTACGCCGACCGCCGATCCCTCCGCCACTGGTGCAGCGTCAGGCTCCGAAGAGCCCCAGCCCGGCGCCTATCTGAAGGCCGGCGATGGCATCTTCATCAAGCTCCCCTGGGCATCGAGCTCCAGGGCGCCAGTCGAAGGAGAGACCTTCGACGGAGAGCTGCTCGCCTCCGCTGGGCTGACGCTGGTTGACGCGCCAAGCAGCAGTAGCGGCGAGTCTGAGGAGGAGCAGCTGCTGAAGAAGCTGTTGTCGCTCTACCGCGCCCGGCAAGCCAAACTGGAATCCCGGGAAGCGCTTGTCGCATAGGCGGGAGCAGACATAGAGAAGCGCGCGGAGGAGCTCCGGGGAATCAATCAGGAAGCTCTCCGGTCCTTGGCAGAGGAGCGGGAGCAAATTGTTGAGGCGCGCAAAGCCTTCATCCTCGAGAAGGCAGAGGTTGAAGAGCAGCAGAGGCTCGCTGCCGAGAAGCTATCCGCGCAGGAAGGCGAGCTAGCGCAGCGGAAGATCAACCTTGACAGCCACGAGAAGGAGCTTGTCGCGCGCGAGGAGTCACTTGGCGGGGCTCTTAAGGAAACGAAGGATGCCGCCGCAGCTGCCGAGGCCGCCAAGAAAGAGTTGGAGACAAAGGTGACGCAGCTGGAGGCCAATCTCCAGAAGAGCGGCGAGGAGCTTGCTGCACTCAAGCGCGAGCGCGAGAAGGACGCCTACACTCTTGGCGAGCTGCAGGGCCGTCTCGCCGAGAGGAGCAAAGAGCTCAGCGCCGCCAAGGACTCTAAAGCAGATCTTGAGCTGAAGCTGACCACCCTGATGCAGACGCTGGACGGTGCCAAGGAGCGGGAGGTGGGCCTGTTGGAGAAGATCAAGGCTAACGAGGAGCTCTTTGGCGAAAAGTGCTCGCCGCCTGAGCACTTTCAGGGAGAATGTGGAGCACTGGACTGAAGGTCTTGTGAATATCGCCGCCGCCATCGACAAGGAGCTGACGGAGCTGGGGATGGTGGATCTCGGGTACTCCTCCGACGAGCGCCTCCAACCCAGCGCCAAGCTCAGCTTGTTCCTCAAGGGCATGGTGACGGCCCTCCGGCGACTCCAGGAAGAGATCCCAAAGCAGCTGGCCGAGGAATCTCGCCAGATCTGTGCGGGAGCTCTCCAGAAGGTGTTGATGAAGGTGGCCTTCCGCAATCCAGGCCTCAACCTCACCGGCGTCCTCAGATCCCTGCCGCCGGATGCTGATGTGGAGGCGCTCAAAGCCCTTGTCGCACCCATTGTGGACAAGGTGGGAAAGATCAAGCGGGTTGATGGTGACCGCGTAGATTAGGCCGCCAGTTTTATCTTTCCCTTGTCGCTGCTGATCATGTTTAGGAGAACAATTTATTAGATCCGCGACAAGCTATTTTGTAATATAACTTTATCTTGAGCAATGATTGCAATGTTATTTCCTTTACTTGATTCCTTCCTTTGTATGTTTGTGCCCTACGCTTTTAGGGAACTTGTCGGCGCAGGCACCTTTGTCGCGAGCGCTGAGTGCGAACGCCAAGAGCCTCTCTTGGCGGTGCCGCTTCTGACAAGCAACCTTGTCGCAACTAGTTGCAGCTCACTTAAGTTGTTGAGCGGACTCGAAACAAAGTAAGGGCGCGACTAGCTACGAGTTGGTTCCTCCGTGCACAGGTTTTCCATACAAAGTACTATCGTTCGAGGAAGATAACTTAAAATTTTAAAAACTGATTGCTCAAACTTTGGCAACTTAGCTTTTTTGTCGTTTGCTTCCCGATAAGGTGAAACTTCCTCGAGCAACGCTTGGTCCACGTCATTATCTTCTCCTTCCCCCCTGGTTAACTTGTGTGCGAGGGAACCTTCCTTTCTTTGAGAAAGAGAAAGAAGAGAAAATAAAGTTATGGAGCCTTGTGGCTCGTTATTGCTTACTGGGTGTGGATGTTGCACAAAGCGTCAAACAAAACATGCAATAAAATTATGAAAGCATGAAATTGACAAGTTGTGCGCAACGCGTGAGCTTTACTTATGCACGGGGTCTGCGCTCGGCTTTGTACAAAGGATTACATGCAACATCGGCAAGACTTGTACAAAAGGTGGTTGCCGGAACAGGTTCCGGCAACCGCGCCTCACTGGTAAAACTTACGAAGATGCTCAATGTTCCAGGAGTTGCTCACCGAATGCCATCTTCGGTCTCGAAGCGGACAGCGCCAGCCTAGTGACTCGTTTCACCCGATAAGGGCCTTCCCACTTCAAGCGTCAACTTGTTGGAATTCTTGGCGGATCGAAGCGCCAAGAACAAGGTCGCCTTCCTCGAGACTTCGGCACTAACTTAGCGGCTATGGTAGCGGCGCAAAGCTTGCTCGTAACGAGCAGCTCGTGACAATGCCTGAAGACGGTCCTCCTCAAGGAGCAGCGCGTCATCTTGTCGCAGCTGCTCTTGCTCAAGCTCATCATAAGCGAGTACTCGAGGTGACCCGTATACGAGTTCCGTGGGGAGAACTGCCTCTGCTCCATAGACTAGAGCGAAAGGTGTCTGGCCAGTGGCTCGATTTGGCGTCGTCCTAACCGACCAAAGAACCACTGGTAGCTCCTCAATCCAGTTTCTTCCGCACTTGTGCAGCCTGTCGAAAGTCCTGGTCTTGAGCCCACGCAGCACTTCAGCATTTGCCCTCTCCGCTTGACCGTTGCTTCTCGGATGAGCAACAGAAGCGAAGCAGACCTTGGCGCCAAGATCTTGGACGTACTGCATGAAGGTGCGGCTCATGAATTGTGTGCCGTTGTCGGTGATGATCCTGTTAGGAATCCCAAAACGGCAAACAATCGACCTGAAGAACTTGACTGCTGACTGTGCCGTCACCTTCCTCACTGCTTCCACTTCCGGCCACTTTGTGAACTTGTCGATTGCAACATACAAGTACTCAAAGCCCTCGACAGCTCGGGGAAAGGGGCCGAGAATGTCGAGCCCCCAGACCGAAAATGGCCAGGATAAAGGGATCGTCTGGAGAGCTTGAGTTGGGTGGTGTATCTCGCTTGCGAATGGAACCGCACGGTTCACACTTGGTTACTTGTGCAGTTGCATCACGGAGGGCTGTCGGCGGAAGAAACCTTGCCGGAAAGCTTTGCCGCAAGTGCTCTTCGCCAATGTGGTGACCACATATGCCTCGTGTATCTCTCGCCAACAGCTTCGTCCATCTTCCGGTGAATACACTTCAATTTCACACCGTTGAGTCTTCTTCTATACAGTGTGATGTCGACAAACTGGTACATACTTGACTGCCGGGCTACTCTTTCCGCTTCTTCTTGCTCTTCGGGAAGTTCTCCTGTCTGAAGGAAACGGACAATCTGCTGTGCCCATGCTGGAGCTTGTGGCTCGAGAACAAGGACTAAAGGCACATATGCTGCTGCGGGATCATCCGCTTCTACGGCAAGAACCTGCGGCTCGGCCGGAGCTTGATGTTCCCCGGCAAGCTTGCCAGAGCAAAGCTTGTCGGGAGCGTCTGCTTCAATGAAACAAACCCTAGGGCTTGTCGGAGCAGACTGCTCCTCAGCACTCTTGGTGTTGATCCTGGGGACCTTTTGGTGGCGGCTTCGGAAGCTCGCGTAAAATAGTCACCGAAATCAACTTCCTCTTCTTGTTCTGTCCAGCTTGATGGCGTTGCGATCGGCTGAGTCAGCTTGAGCACAAAAATCCCTGTTTCCACAGGTAACTTGAGGCGGCGACTTGACGAGCCATCAGCAATATCATTCTGAGCTCTTGGAACATGTTCCATCTGCAGGCCGTCAAAGTGCTCTTCTAGCTTTCTCACTTCATCAACGCAGGCTTCCATCAACGGACTCTGATAATCTTTGTTTACTTGGCGGACGACAAGCTGCGAGTCACCCCTGACAATGATTTTCTTGATCCCAAGGTCTACCGCGATCCTGAGACCGGCAAGCAAACCTTCATACTCTGCTGTATTGTTTGTTGCTTGCTCCTTGGGGAAGTGCATCTGGACTATGTACTTGAGGTGCTCTCCGGTGGGCGCGACTAGCAGCACGCCAGCACCGGCGCCTTGCAGCGAGAAGGCACCATCAAAGTACATCAGCCACTCTTTGCCTGCTTCCTTGACGGGGATGCTCGTCTCTGGAATTTCTTCATCCTGCGTTGGCGTCCATTCTGCTATAAACTCTGCCAGTGCCCTGCTTTGGATAGTTGAAGTGCTTTCAAACTTGAGGCCAAAGCTTGACAGTTCTAGTGCCCACTCGACAATCCCGCCTTTGCTTACGGATTTTGCAATATCCTCTTCGTGGGAAAGCGAGTGACGACTGTGATTTCATGTGCTTGGAAGTAATGGCGCAGCTTTCTCGAGGCCATGAGGAGGCCGAAACCAATTTTGCACACCAGTACCTTGACCTAGCCCCCGCAGAAGGGAACTGACAAAGTAAACTGGGCGCTGCACCATCCTTTTCTGTATCTTCTCGCACGCCTGCGCAGATCCATCGTTGTCGAGACCAGATCTCGCCGGTGAAGCCCCCTGCTTGTCGCTGGATGCATTTGCCTTGGTTGCCGGCTCATCATCTGCCTCCCTTTCCGCTACTAACGCAGCACTAACCACTTGATTGGTTGCCGCTATATATAGCAGCAACTTCTCTTGTGGCCTAGGTGCGACAAGTATTGGAGTGGAGGACAGGTACCTCTTTAAGTCCTGCAGCGCAGCCTCCGCTTCGGGAGTCCATTTCATTGGACCTGCCATTTTCAAAATCTTGAAAAATGGCGGTATGCGTTCAGCAGAACCTAGAGATAAACCTCTTGAGAGCAGCCACGCAACCGCAAGTCTTCGTACATCCTTGACGCGCTTTGGTGCTTCAATCTGCTCAATGGCCTTAATCTTGTCGGGATTGGCTTCAATTCCCCGCTGAGAGACGAAGAACCCGAGAAGCTTGCCGGAAGGGACTCTAAACATGCACTTCTCGGGGTTGAGCTTGAGGTTGATCTTGCGTAGATTTGCAAAGGTCTCATCTAAATCTTGAACCAGAGTTGCCCTGTCCTTGCTTTTGACCATTATGTCATCCATGTAAGCTTCTACATTTCTGTGCATTTGCGGCTCAAAAGCGTCATGGGCTACTCTTGCAAACGTTGAACCAGCATTCTTTAACCCAAAAGGCATTCATACAAAACAGTATGTGCCACATGGGGTGATGAATGCAGTTTTCTCCTCATCCTCTTCTGCCATGAAGATCTGATGATATCCTGAGTATGCATCAAGAAATGAAAGCAAATCACATCCAGCCGTGGAGTCAACAATCTGGTCGATGCGCGGCAAGGGAAATGGGTCTTTGGGACAAGCTTTATTAACATCCGTGAAGTCGATACAAAGTCTCCATTTCCCATTTGCCTTCTTGATATAACTACAGGATTGGCCAACCACGAGGATGGAGCACTCTCCGACAAGGCCTGCTGCTTCCAATTTCTTGATCTCTTCGCAATGAATTCTTGGCGCCCACCGCTCGCTTCCTAACTTTTCGCTTGACGGGCCACGATGAGGACAGACAGCTAAGTGGTGCTCAATTACTTTCACAGGAACACCGGGGATGTCACACGGTTGCCATGCAAACACGTCGACGTTCGCCCGCAGGAAAGCAACGAGCGCGCCTTCCTATTTAGGGTCGAGAGTGGCACTGATGGTGAAGGTACCACCAGTGCCGTCCTCCTTGGCGGGCACCTTGTTGGTCTTTGGTGGAGCAGCCATCGTCTTCTTGCACTTGCCGGTGGAGCTCGATGGTGCGTCCTCGATGGTAGCGCAGCACTCCGAGGAGGTGCGCTTGCCGGAGTGGACATCAGAGCTCTTGACGGACTTGGTCTTCTTCTTCCCCCTGAGAGCTTCAGTGGCAAGTGATTTGCTATCTGTTGCATCTGCTGCCTCCCGGTAGATCTTGTTGGCGCAGATAAGAGCATCCTTCTTGTCGCCATGGACAGAAATGACACTTATCGGGCCTGGCATCTTGAGCAAGTTGTATGCATAGTGAGAGGCTGCCATGAACTTGGCGAGCGCTGGACGGCCAAGTATCCCATTGTAAGGCAATGGAAAATCAGCAACGTCGAACGTGACCCTCTCAGTCCTGAAGTTTAGCTCGCTGCCAAACGTTACCGGCAACGTGATCTTCCCCTTCGGCTTGCTCCTTCCTGGATTGATTCCTTGGAATGTGCCAGTCTCTTCGAGCTCGCTGTCAGGGATCTGAAGCTTCTGGAGCACCGCAGAGGAGATCAGGTTCAAGCCGGCCCCGCCGTCAACTAGCATCTTGGTGACCTTGAGGTTGCGGATAGTTGGTGAGACCAACATCGGCAAGCACCCGACCGCAGTTATGCGATCGTGGTGGTGCTCAATATCAAAGATGATAGGCGTCTTGGACCATTTCGAGGCTTGCGTGACTCTACGGATGGTTCTGCTGCATTAACTTCCCGCATCCACTGCTTGAGTTGGCGGTGTGAAGTATGCAGAGAAGCACCGCCGTCAATGCAGAGGACCTCTATGGCTTTCTGAAATTCCTGCTCATCGGTCTCATCGTCTTCCATATCTTCATCATCGTCGTCGTCTTCATCCTTGTCGCGGCCGCGGGGAGGTCTGTCTCCTTGCCGCTGCTTGGCCTTGCCGCGGCGTCCTCCCCGGCTGGGTCGCTTCTTGCCAACCCCCCCCCCCCCCAGCACCTTCCTAGGCCTTCTCCTTGTCACGCCGCTCGTACTCAGCCTTCTGCTGTTCAACAAGCTACTCGACCTTCTTGCAGCTCTGGAGGTCATGGCCCTTGGTGCGGTGGATCTTGCAGTATTGTTTGTTGGAGCTGTCCTGCTTGTCGGCGTCGCCACAGTCTGGCGATCGGGGCCAGCGGCAACCTCCTTGCCGGAGCCACCAACTTTGGCTTTCTTGGCGGCACCACCGCTGCGGACTGCTCGACAACTAGCACCTCTTTGCTCTTCTTCCTTCGTTGTTCCGTCACCGCTCTTCTTCGCCGGGCGGTCTCCTCACTATCGATCCTGCTTCAGATTCTCTCACGAGTCTCCTCCTTCCTCAAAGACGTGCACACTTGTCGGCCAGGGCATACAGCTCATCGACGTCCTTGACTTTGCACATCGCCATCTCCTCCTCATCCTCGCGGTTCCGCACGCTCGATGAAACGACCGATCACCATGGCAGGTGGACATCGGGATGTTGTTGTGCACACGGCTGAATCTCTGAATGAACTTGCGCAGGGACTCTCCTTCCTTCTGGGCGAGCAGATGAAGGTCGCTCTCTTGGCCATGAGGCTTGTGGCCGCCTGTGAAGGCGCCGACAAACTGATGGCATAGATCTGCCCAAGAGGATATGGATCCGTCCGGCAAGTGCATGAGCCAGGATGTGACATTGGGCTTGAGTACCAGCGGGAAGTAGTTGGCGAGGATCTTGTCGTCTCGTCCCCCTGCAGCTTGCACCGCGATGGTGTAGATGCTGAGGAACTCCGACGGATGCGTCCTGCCATCATACTTCTCTGGCACGTCTAGCTTGAAATTCTTCTTGCTAGGCCACTGGACTTGCCGCAGCTCACGAGTGAACGCAGGGCAACCTACCGCGTACGGCAAGTCACCTGGTTCCCCTGGCGCATGCATATCGACAGAGGGCCCAGCGCGCTGGTCGGATTGACATCGCGCTTCTCTTCGGCGCTTGATGCGAGTTCGAGCGTCTTCTTGTTGCCGTTCCTGAAGAACTTGGCGCTGATCACGGCGAGCTCGTGGATCCGATGATGCGGTGGAGTCGCTATCGAGGTGGATCCGACGAGTTGGTGATCTTGGCCTCCTGGGTGGAGAGTGCATGGTGGTTCCACCCCCACAGGTTTCGTCGCCACCGGCTCGTGCCTTGTCGTCTTGCCGCGGCTGCGATGTAGTTGGTTGTCACGGAGCGTCGCCGTTGGCAAAGACGATGAGACTCTGGATGGTGGCCCTCCATTCGTCGACCTTGTCGGCTGTTGGAGGGTAGTCTAGAAGCAGTTGAGCCCTCGCCAAGGCTTCCGCTGGAGTGGCGGGCGGCAGTGGTGAACGGTGCGAGGAGCGGGATATGCTCGGACTTCTAACTATGTTAGAAGGAGCAGCATCCCGTCCAGGCGACCGCACCCCGCTCGTGCCAGCATGCTGGTGTGCACGCTGGTCTTGAGGGCCTCGCGATCCTCCAGCTCGGTCTTGATCCAACGAGCGTATGGTACTATGAATACCATGACGCTGTCGGTCCCGCACCTCCTGAGATGGGCGCGGTGCGTGTACCGACGCCGAGGTCTGCGCGGCCTTGTCCTTGGACTTGGCAGCGTCATGAGGTCCCTCGTCGACGCCATTCTTCGCGGCGTCTACCCCGCCTCCCGCTTGCTCGGTGGTGGCGGGATCGGCGTGGGCGGCTCGCTGCCGCGAAGCCTTCTTCTTCGGTGGCATGTTGATGAAGATGATGAAGATGTTGCTCGTGTGAACGCCGGATCAGGTTCACACAGCCTCGACGCCCCCTACCTGGCGCGCCAAAGATGTCGGGGAAGCTGATCGTAACCCATGAACACCTATGGGACCGGCGGACCGAGCCCCTTTCAGTTCGGTGGGGGGCGGAGGTCGCACGAAGAGCAGATCGAGGCGAAGCACACGAGCAGTTTACCCAGCTTCGGAGCTCTCCGGAGAGATAATACTCCTACTGCTGCTTGTCTGATTCTATTGTGTTCTTGCTAGAGAGCTCGGGAGCTACAAGACCTAGCATGAGTGTCTCTGGTTTCAATGAGTCGAACCCCCCACGCTATGCGCATGGGCCTCCTTTTATATGCTCAAGGGTCTCCGACAGGTGGCAACGTAGACAAGGGCAAAAACGTAAAAGGACTAGTGGTTGGTACAGCTACCTGTACAGTGTATTCTACCTAACTCTGACGGCAAGGGACAAAAGCATTAAATGCCCATCAATGTCGCCTAAACAGTGCAACAGGGACTGTCAGGAGCGCCACCGCTTGCCACGATGGCAATCTTGTCAGCGCCGCATCACGCTGCTCTCCGCCGCCACACAGCCTCTTGACACGCGTGCGTTCGGAATGGTCCCATGGCGACACGCTGGTGGATGAGCTGGAGCGGAGATGAAGAGTGGTTGCTGCCATGCAAGCGCCTTTGCCGTGGCTGAATCCTTGTCGCGTCCGGAAGCTTGTCGCTCTCGAGCCTTCCCGCAAGCTCCTCTTGCCGGGTCTTGTCTTCTGTGTGCCTTGAGTGGCCTTCCGGCAAGCTCCTCTTGCCGGGCCTTGTCTCCTTGGCTTAAATACTTTGTTCTTGAATGGCTCCAAAGGAACTATGGAGGACCTTGGCGGTCACCAGCAAGCCTTGTTGCTGGGTGTCAGAATCGCCGTGCACGAAGTTCGGGATACTAGGGTACCCCTACTCTAGTACACCGACACCGTTGCCGGGGACTGAAGCGCCTTTGGTGAGTGGAATTTGGTAAGGAAACATTTATATTACATGCTGAAATTTATTGTCACTTGTCACTATGGAAAATCATCCTTTGAGGGGTTTGTTTGGGGTATGTTCACCTCGATCGGAATAAGAAAGGGTTGCTCCTCAACCAACTGCACCTAGTGAAAATATTTATTATGAAATTCCTTCGGGTATGATAGAGAAACTGCTAGCTAATCCTTATGCAGGAGATGGAACACTACATCTTCATATGCATCTAATCTATGTGGATGAAGTTTGTGGATTATTTAAGCTTGCAGGTTTACCCGAAGATGAAGTCAATAATAAGGTCCCTTTATCTTTGAAGGGAAAGGCATTGACATGGTATAGTCTATGTGTTGATATTGGAGCTTGGAATTACAATTGATTGAAATTGGTATTTCATCAGAAGTTTTATCCTATGCATCTGGTTCATCGTGATTAGAATTATATATATAATTTTTGGCCTCGTGAAGGAGAAAGTATTGCTCAAGATTGGGGGAGGCTTAAGTCAATGTTATATTCATGCCCCAATCATGAGCTCTCAAAATAAATTATTATTCAAAAAAAATATGCTCGGCTTTCTCATAATGATCAATCCATGCTCGATACCTCTTGTACTGGTTCTTTTATGAAGAAGACTATTGAATTCAGATGGGATCTTTTGGAAATAATTAAGCGCAACTTTGAGTATTGGGAGCTCGGCGAAAGTAAGGAATCAGGTATAAATCTTGAGTTTGATTGTGTTAAAACTTGTATGGATACTAATTCTTTTCATAATTTTAGCACTAAATATGGATTTGACTCTGAGATAGTAGCTTCTTATTATGAATCATTTGCTACTCATGTTGATCTTCCTAAGGAGAAGTGGTTTAAATATCCTCCTCCCATTGAAGTAAGAATAGTAGAACCCGTTGAAGCTAGAGAAGAAACTACTACTTATAATGTTGATCCAGTTATTCCTACTGCTTACATTGAGAAACCACCTTTTTCTGTTAGGATAAAAGAACATGCTATAGCTTCAACTGTGGTTTGCAAAAAGTTATACAAGAACACCAACACCCCTGAACAAATTAAAGTTGAACCTAATATTTCTATGGTTAAAGATATCTTGGTTGAAAATATTGATAGGCATGTTATTTGTTTCTGTGAAGAATCTACTAGAATTGCTAAACCTGATGAAAAAGATAAAATAAACCTATTGTTGGCATGCTCATTTTGTCGGTTAAAATAGAAGATCATTGTTATCATGGCTTGTGTGATTTGGGTGCTAGTGTGAGTGGTATCGCATTTACTTTATATCACGAAATCATGAATGATATTGTACCTGTCGAGATAGAAGACATTGATGTTACTATTAAGCTTGCTAATGGAGATACTATTACACCACTTGAGATTGTTAGAGATGTTGAAGCCTTGTGTGGGAAAATAAAATACCCTATTGATTTTCTGGTTCTTGGTTCCCCACAAGATTATTTTAGTCCCATTATATATGGTAGGCCTTTCCTAAAAATTGTTAATGCTAAGATAGATTATGAGAAAGAAACTGTCACTTGTGCAGAGACGTGCTATGTAAACAGTTTTTACCCCCTTCCCACGACAGAGTTTTCAAGTCTCCTAGTGAGTGTGTGCGATAGGGGGGTCCTTCCCACACGAACCAGAAACTGTCGGGGATAGGCCCTACGTCCACACAGGCGGGGGGAAAATGAGCTCGTGTGCGATCAGGCGAGGCATCAAAGTCCAATCATTTCCGTTCGTATGTAAATCCCACACGGTGAATCCCAGAAAAACATTTCCTTTCGTATGTATATCACACACAGTTTTTGATACGTCTCCAACGTATCTATAATTTTTTATTGTTCCACGCTATTATATTATCTATTTTGGATGTTTTGTATGCATTAATATGCTATTTTATATTATTTTTGGGACTGACCTATTAACCTGGAACCCAGTGCCAGTTTCTATTTTTTCCCGTGTTTTAGAGTTTCGCAAAAAAGGAATACAAAACAGAGTCCAAACGGAATAGAACTTTCGCGATGATTTTTCTTGGACTAGAAGACATCCAGAGGACTTGGAGTGCACGTCAGGAAAGCCACGAGGCGGTCACAAGGACGGAGGGTGCACCCAGGGGGTAGGGCGCACCCCCACCCTTGTGGGCCCCTCATGACTCCACCGACCTATTTCTTCCGCCTATATATTCTCATATATTCCAAAACCAACCAGGAGAGTCACGAAAACACTTTTCCACCGCAGCAACCTTTCGTACCTGTGAGATCCCATCTAGGGGCTTTTTTCGGCGTCGTGCCGGAGGGGGATTCGATCACGGAAGGCTTCTATATCAACACCATTGCCCTTCCGATGAAGCGTGAGTAGTTTACCACAGACCTACGGGTCCCTAGCTAGTAGCTAGATGGCTTCTCTCTCTCTCTCTCTCTCTCTCTCTCTCTCTCTCTCTTTGATTCTCAATACCATGTTCTCATCGATGTTCTTGGAGATCTATTCGATGTAATACTTTTTTTGTGGTGCGTTCGCCGAGATCCAAGGAATTGTGGATTTATGATCAGCTTATCTATGAAATTATTTGAATCTCCTCTGAATTCTTATATGCATGATTTGATATCTTTGCAAGTCTCTTTAAACTATCGATTTGGTTTGGCCAACTAGCTTGGTTTTTCTTGAAATGGGAGAAGTGCTTAGCTTAGGGTTCAATCTTGCGGTGTCCTTTCCCAGTGACAGTAGGGGCAGCAAGGCATGTATTGTATTGTTTCCATCAAGGATAAAAATATGGGGTTTACATCATATTGCTTCAGTTTATTCCTCCACATCATGTCATCTTATTTAATGCGTTACTCTATTCTTCATGAACTTAATACTCCAGATGCAGGCAAGAGTCGCTCGATGTGTGGAGTAATAGTAGTAGATGCAGGCAGGAGTCGGTCTACTTGATACAGACGTGATGCCTATATTCATGATCATTGCCTTCGATATCGTCATAACTTTGCGCTTTTCTATCAATCGCTCGGCAGTAGTTTGTTCACCCACCGTAATATTTTCTATCTTGATAGAAGCCTCTAGTGAAATCTATGGCCCCCGGGTCTATTTTCCATCATATAAGTTTCCGATCTATAATTTTACTTTCCTATTTACTTCCTTTGAAATCTTTTATCTTACGATCTATAAACCAAAAATACCAAAAATATTTACTTTACCATTTATCTATCTCCATCAGATCTCACTTTTGCAAGTAACCGTGAAGGCATTGACAGCCCCTTTATTGCGTTGGGTGCAAGTTGTTGATTGTTTGTGCAGGTATTCGATGACTTGCTCGTTTTCTTGTATTGAATTGATACCTTGGTTCTCAAAACTGAGGGAAATACTTACTCTACTTTGCTGCATCACCCTTTCCTCTTCAAGGGAAAAACCAACGCAAGCTCAAGAAGTAGTCGAAAGAATTTTTAGCGCCGTTGCCGGGGAGATTTATGCCAAGTCAATTCAAGATTTGATCTCCCGTCAACTTACCAATTTCTAGCACCGTTGCCGTGGAGATCTACGCCAAGTCAAGAAATACCAAGTACCCATCATAAACTATCATATCTTGCATTACATTATTGGCCATTCGCCTCCCGCTTTCCTCTCCCCCACTTCTAAAACTATTTTAAAAAAGATTTGCCTTTTCTTCGCCCCTCTTCCGTTCGTCTTCTTCGCTTGATTTTTGTGTGCTCGTGTCTTAGATCGGTTGTCTTGCTTTCATGGCTAGTCCCCCCAACATTGTTGGCACTCCCGATAATGAGGTGCTCAATTTCAAACAAAGGGAGGGAGAAAATTTAAAAGATGCTTGGTATAGAATTTTCAATGCTAAAAATAGATCTACTCGAAAGCAATCTACTGCCGTTCTTCTTTGCAATTTATGTGGGAGTTACTCCTTGGAATAGATATGTTCTAGATACCATTACCTGTGGGAATTTCTTGGGAAGTTATACTTGTGATTCTTACAATGCCATGATAGATTTGTTAGGCCCACCACCTCTTTTGATCAATGGAACTGTTTTAACCTTAGAGCATGTAATGCAGATGCTTGATATTGTTGAAAATAAGATTGCTACCGTTGAGTTAATTGAAAATTTGGATAAAAAGATTCATAATCACATTACTCAATATGGGTCTAAAGTAGGAGTTACTTTGAAGAATCTTAGGGAAAAAGAACCCATAGTTAACGAAAAGATAGATCAAGATTCTACTAGAATTGGCAAACTAGAAGATATTATTACCAACTTGGGTTCTTCTTGTTGGGGAACGTAGTAATTTCAAAAAATTTCCTACGCACACTCAAGACCATGGTGATGGCATAGCAACGAGAGGGGAGAGTGTCTGTCCACGTACCCTCGTAGACCGAAAGCGGAAGCGTTATAACAACGCGGTTGATGTAGTCGTACGTCTTCACGATCCGACCGATCCAAGCACCGAACGTCACGGCACCTCCGAAGTTCTGCACACGCTCAGCTCAATGACGATCCCGGACTCGATCCAGCAAAGTGTCGGGATGAGTTCCACACCGACGACGGCGTGGTACGATGATGATGCTCCACCGACGCAGGGCTTCGCCTAAGCTCCGTGACGATATGACTTCTCCGGCGCGCAGGCTTCGCTTAAGCTCATGACGATATGACGAAGTGGAATATAGTGGAGGGGGCACCGACACGGCTAAGGAATGATCCGTAGATCAACTTGTGTATTCAGGGTGCCCCCCGCCCCGTATATAAAGGAGCAAGGGGGTGCGGCCAGCCCAAGGCGGCGCTGGAGGAGTCCTACTCCCACGGAGTAGGACTCCCCTTCCTAGTTGGATTAGGATTGAGGAGGAGGGAAGAGGGAAGGGCGCCCCCTCTCCTTGTCCTATTCGGACTAGAGGGGAGGCGCGGCCTGCCCTGGCCGGCCCTTCCTCTTCTCTCTATGGCCCATCAAGGCCCATAGACCCCGGGGTTCCGTAACCCTCGGTGTTCGGTAAGAACTTCCTGCTTTCATCCGAACCTTCCAAGTCCAAACATAGGCTTCCAATATATCAAACTTTATGTCTCGACCATTTCGAGACTCCTCGTCATGTCCGTGATCACATCCGGGACTCAACAACCTTCGTACATCAAAACTTATAAACTCATAATGAACTGTCATCGAAGCGTTAAGCGTGCGGACCCTACGGGTTCGAGAACTATGTAGACATGACCTAGAACCATTCTCGGTCAATAACCAATAGCGGAACCTGGATGCCCATATTGGTTCCTACATATTCTACGAAGATCTTTATCGGTCAAACGGCATAACGATATCGTTGTTCCCTTTGTCATCGGTATGTTACTTACCCGAGATTCGATCGTCGGTATCCAATACCTAGTTCAATCTCGCTACGTAAGTCTCTTTACTCGTTCGTAATACATCATCTCACAACTAACTCATTAGTTGTAATGCTTGCAAGGCTTATGTGATGTGTATTACCGAGAAGGCCCAGAGATACCTCTCCGACAATCGGAGTGACAAAACCTAATCTCAAATACGCCAACCCAACAAGTACCTTTGGAGACACCTGTAGTACTCCTTTATAATCACCCAGATTACGTTGTGACGTTTGGTAGTACCAAAGTGTTCCTCCGTAAACGGAGTTGCATAATCTCATAGTTACAGTGAATATGTATAGGTCATGAAGAAAGCATTAGCAATATACTAAACGATCAAGTGCTAAGCTAACGGAATGGGTCATGTCAATCACATCATTCTCCTAATGAGGTGATCCCATTAATCAAATGACAACACATGTCTATGGTTAGGAAACACAACCATCTTTGATTAATGAGCTAGTCTAGTAGAGGCATACTAGTGACTATCTATTTGTCTATGTATTCACACATGTATTATGTTTCCGGTTAATACAATTCTAGCATGAATAATAAACATTTATCATGGTATAAGGAAATAAATAATAACTTTATTATTGCCTCTAGGGCATATTTCCTTCAGTCTCCCACTTGCACTAGAGTCAATAATCTAGATTACACAGTAATGATTCTAGCACCCATGGAGTCTTGGTGCTGATCATGTTTTGCTCGTGGAAGAGGCTTAGTCAACGGGTCCGCAACATTCAGATCCGTATGTATTTTGCAAATCTCTATGTCTCCCACTTGGACTTGGTCCCGAATGGAATTGAAGCATCTCTTGATATGCTTGGTCCTCTTGTGAAATCTGGATTCCTTTGCCAAGGCAATTGCACCAAGATTGTCACGAAGATCTTCATTGGTCCCGATGCACTAGGTATGACACCTAGATCGAAATGAACTCTTTCATCCAGACTCCTTCATTTGCTGCTTCGAAGCAGCTATGTACTCCGCTTCACATGTAGATCCCGCCACGACGCTTTGTTTAGAACTGCACCAACCGACAGCTCCACCGCTTAATAAAAACACGATCCGGTTTGCGATTTAGAATCGTCCGGATCAGTGTCAAAGCTTGCATCGACGTAACCATTTACGACTAGCTCTTTGTCACCTCCATATACGAGAAACATATCCTTAGTCCTTTTCGTATTTCAGATGTTCTTGACCGCTGTCCGATGATCCACTCTGGATTACTTTGGTACCTTCCTGCCAAGCTTACAGCTAAGCATACGTCAGTGTCTGGTACACAGCATTGCATACATGATAGAGCCTATGGCTGAAGCATAGGAACATCTTTCATTTCTCTCTATCTTCTCATTGTGGTCGGGCATTGAGTCCGACTCAATCTTACACCTTGTAATACAGGTAAAAACCTTTCTTTGCTCGATCCATTTTGAACTTCTTCAAAACTTTATCAAGGTATGTGCTTTGTGAAAGTCCAATTAAGCGCCTTGATCTATCTCTATAGATCTTGATGCCCAATATGTAAGCAGCTTCACCGAGGTCTTTCATTGAAAAACTTTTATTCAAGTATCCTTTTATGCTATCCAGAAATTCTATATCATTTCCAATCAATAATATGTCGTCCACATATAATATCGAAATGCTACAGAGCTCCCACTCACTTTCTTGTAAATCTGAGGCTTCTCCAAAAGTCTCAGATAAAACCATATGCTTTGATCACACTATCAAAGCGCTTATTCCAACTCCGAGAGGCTTGCACTGCACCATAAATTGATCGTTGGAGCTTGCACACTTTGTTAGCACCCTTTGGATCAACAAAACCTTCTGGTTGCATCATATACAACTCTTCTTCTAGAAATCCATTCAAGAATGCAGTTTTTACATCCATTTGCCAAATTTCATAATCATAAAATGCGGAAATTGCTAACATGATTCGGACAGACTTAAGCATCGCTACGGGTGACAAAGTCTCATCGTAGTCAACCCCTTGAACTTGTCGAAAACCTTTCGCAACAAGTCGAGCTTTGTAGACAGTTACATTACCATCGGCGTCAGTCTTCTTCTTAAAGATCCATTTATTCTCAATGGCTTGCCGATCATCGGGCAAGTCAACCAAAGTCCATACTTTGTTCTCATACATGGATCCCATCTCAGATTTCATGGCTTCCAGCCATTTCGCGGAATCTGGGCTCACCATCGCTTCTTCATAATTTGTAGGTTCGCCATGGTCAAGTAACATGACTTCTAGAATAGGATTACCGTACCACTCTGGTGTGTATTTTACTCTGGTTGACCTCTGAGTTCAAGAGAAACATGATCTGAAGCTTCATGATCATCATCATTAGTTTCCTCACTAATTGGTGTAGTTGTCACAGGAACCGTTTCTTGTGATGAACTACTTTCCAATAAGGGAGCAGATACAATTATCTCATCAAGTTCTACTTTCCTCCCACTCACTTCTTTCGAGAGAAACTCCTTCTCTAGAAAGGATCCGAATTTAGCAACGAAAACCTTGCCTTCAGATCTGTGATAGAAAGTGTACCCAACAGTCTCCTTTGGGTATCCTATGAAGACACATTTCTCCGATTTGGGTTCGAGCTTATCTGGTTGAAGTTTCTTCACATAAGCATCGCAGCCCCAAACTTTAAGAAACGACAACTTTGGTTTCTTGCCAAACCACAGTTCATACGGTGTCGTCTCAACGGATTTAGATGGTGCCCTATTTAACGTGAATGCGCCGCCTCTAAAGCATATCCCCAAAACGATAGCGGTAAATCGGTAAGAGACATCATAGATCGCACCATATCAAGTAAAGTACGACACGACGCTCGACACACCATTTCTCCGTGGTGTTCGGGTGGCGTGAGTTGTGAAACTATTCCACATTGTTTCAAATGTAAACCAAACTCGAACTCAAATATTCTCCTCCACGATCCGATCAGAAACTTTATTTTCTTGTTACGATGATTTTCTACTTCACTCAAACTCTTTGAACTTTTCAAATGTTTCAGATTTGTGTTTCATTAAGTAGATATACCCATATCTGCTCAAATCATCTGTGAAGGTGAGAAAATAACGATACCCGCCGTGTGCCTCAACATTCATTGGACCACAAACATCAAGTATGTATGATTTCCAACAAATCAGTTGCTCGCCCATAGTTCCGAGAACGGCGTTTTGGTCATCTTGCCCATGAGGCACGGTTCGCAAGTACCAAGTGATTCATAATCAAGTGATTCCAGAAGCCCATCAGTATGGAGTTTCTTCATGCGTTTTACACCGATATGACCTAAACGGCAGTGCCACAAATAAGTTGCATTATCATTATCAACTCTGCATCTTTTGGTTTCAACACTATGAATATGTGTATTACTACTATCGAGATTCAATAAAAATAGACCATTCTTCAAGGGTGCGTGACCATAAAAGATATTACTCATATAAATAGAACAACCATTATTCTCTGATTTAAATGAATAACCGTCTCGCATCAAACAAGTTCCAGATATAATGTTCATGCTCAACGCTGGCACCAAATAACAATTATTTAGGTCTAAAACTAATCCTCGAAGGTAGATGTAGAGGTAGCATGCCGACCGCGATCACATTGACTTTGGAACCGTTTCCCACGCCAAGATCGTCACCTCGCCCTTTGCCGGTGCTCGTCTATTCCGTAGTCCCTGCTTCGAGTTGCAAATATTAGCAATGTAACCAGTATCAAATACCAGTGCTACTACGAGCTCTAGTAAAGTACACATCAATAACATGTATATCACATATACCTTTGTTCACCTTGCCATCCTTCTTATCCGCCAAATACTTGGGGCAGTTCCGCTTCAAAGGTCCATCGCTTGCAGTAAAAACACTCGATTTCAGGCTTAGGTCCAGACTTGGGTTTCTTCTCTTGAGCAGCAACTTTCTTGCTGTTCTTTTGAAGTTTCCTTCTTCTTTCCTTTGCCCTTTTCTTGAAACTAGTGGTCTTGTTGACCATCAACACTTGATGCTCTTTCTTGATTTCTACCTCCATGCTTTTAGCATTGCGAAGAGCTCGGAATTCTTTTGGTCATCCCTTGCATATTATAGTTCATCACGAAGCTCTTGTAGCTTGGTGGTAGTGATTGGAGAATTTCATCAATGACACTATCATCCGGAAGAGTAACTCCCAGTTGAATCAAGTGATTATTATACCGGACATTTTGAGTATATGTTCACCGATGTAACTATTCTCCTCCATCTTGCAGCTATAGAACTTATTGGAGACTTCATATCTCTCAATCCGGGCATTTGCTTGAAATATTAACTTCAACTCCTGGAACATCTCATATGCTCCATGACGTTCAAAACGTCGTTGAAGACCCGGTTCTAAGCCGTAAAGCATGGCACACTGAACTATCGAGTAGTCATCAGCTTTGCTCTGCCAGACGTTCACAACTTCTGGCGTAGCTCCTGCAGCAGGCCTGGCACCCAGCGGTGCTTCCAGGACGTAATTCTTCTGTGCAGCAATGAGGATAATCCTCAAGTTACGGACCCGTCCGTGTAATTGCTACCATCATCTTTCAACTTTGCTTTCTCAAGGAACGCATTAAAATTCAACGGAACAACAAAGACGAGCCATCTATCTACAGATAAACATAGACAAGCAAAAATACTATCGGTACTAAGTTCAAGATAAAATTAAGTTTAATTAATCATATTAAAACCTCCCACTTAGACAGACATCTCTAGTCATCTAAGTGATTACGTGATCCAAATCAACTAAACCATGTCCGATCATCACGTGAGATGGAGTAGTTTCAATGGTGAACATCACTATGTTGATCATATCTACTATATGATTCACGCTCGACCTTCGGTCTCCGTGTTACGAGGCCATATCTGTTATATGCTAGGCTCGTCAAGTTTAACCTGAGTATTCGCGTGTGCAACTGTTTTGCACCCGTTGTAGATGGACGAGAACTTATCACACCGATCATCACGTGGTGTATGGGTACTACGAACTTTGGCAACGGTGCATACTCGTGGAGAACACTTCTTGATAATTTTAGTGAGAGATCATCTTATAATGCTACCGTCAATCAAAGCAAGATAAGATGCATAAAGGATAAACATCACATGCAATCAATATAAGTGATATGATATGGTCATCATCATCTTGTGCTTGTGATCTCCATCGCCAAGCACCGCCATGATCACCATCGCCACCGCGCGACACCTTGATCTCCATCGTAGCATCGTTGTCGCCTCGCCAACTATTGCTTCTACGACTATCGCTCTGCTTAGTGATAAAGTAAAGCAATTACATGGCGCTTGCATTTCATACAATAAAGCGACAACCATACGGCTCCTCGCCATTGCCGATAACTCGTTACAAAACATGATCATCTCATACAATAAAATATAGCATCACGTTTGACCACATCACATCACAACATGCCCTGCAAAAACAAGTTAGACGTCCTCTACTTTGTTGTTGCAAGTTTTACGTGGCTGCTACGGGCTGAGCAAGAACCGTTCTTACCTACGCATCAAAACCACAACGATAGTTTGTCAAGTTGGTGCTGTTTTAACCTTCGCAAGGACCGGGAGCCACACTCAGTTCAACTAAAGTGAGAGAAACCGACACCCGCCGGTCACCTTTAAGCAACTAGTGCTCGAGGCGGTGAAACCAGTCTCGCGAAGCGACGCGTAATGTCGGCCCGGCCGCTTCATCTCACAATACCGCCGAACCAAAGTATGACATGCTGGTAAGCAAGATGACTTATATCGCCCACAACTCATTTGTGTTCTACTCGTGCATATGACATCAACGCATAAAACCAGGCTCGGATGCCATCTGTTGGGGAACGAGTAATTTCAAAAAATTCCTACGCACACTCAAGACCATGGTGATGGCATAGCAACGAGAGGGGAGAGTGTCCGTCCACGCACCCTCGTGAGACCGAAAGCGAAGCGTTATAACAACGCTGTTGATGTAGTCGACGCCTTCACGATCCGACCGATCCAAGCACCGAACGACGGCACCCCGAGTTCTGCACACGCTCAGCTCGATGACGATCCCGGACTCGATCCAGCAAAGTGTCGGGATGAGTTCCACAAGACGACGGCGTGGTGACGATGATGATGCTCCACCGATGCAGGCCTTCGCCTAAGCTCCGCCACGATATGACTTCTCCGGCGCAGGCTTCGCCTAAGCTCGCGACGATACGACCAAGTGGAATATAGTGGAGGGGGCACCGACACGGCTAAGGAACGATCCGTAGATCAACTTGTGTCTTCGGGTGCCCCCTGCCTCTGTATATAAAGGAGCAAGGGGCGGCCAGCCCAAGAAGGCGCCGAGGAGTCCTACTCCCACCGGAGTAGGACTCCCCCTTCCTAGTTGGATTAGGATTGGAGGAGGAAGAGGGAAGGGCGCCCCCTCTCCTTGTCCTATTCGGACTAGAGGGAGGCGGCGCGCGGCCTGCCCTGGCTGGCCCTTCATCTTCTCTCTATGGCCCATCAAGGCCCATAGACCCCCGAGGGTTCCGTAACCCCGGTGTTCCAGTAACTTCCTGCTTTCATCCGAACCTTCCAAGTCCAAACATAGGCTTCCAATATATCAATCTTTATGTCTCGACCATTTCGAGACTCCTCGTCATGTCCGTGATCACATCCGGACTCAACAACCTTCGTACATCAAAACTTATAAACTCATAATGAACTGTCATCGAAACGTTAAGCGTGCGGACCCTACGGGTTCGAGAACTATGTAGACATGACCTAGAACCATTCTCGGTCAATAACCAATAGCGGAACCTGGATGCCCATATTGGTTCCTACATATTTTACGAAGATCTTTATCGGTCAAACGGCATAACGATATACGTTGTTCCCTTTGTCATCGGTATGTTACTTACCCGAGATTCGATCGTCGGTATCCAATACCTAGTTCAATCTCGTTACCGGTAAGTCTCTTTACTCGTTCCGTAATACATCATCTCACAACTAACTCATTAGTTGTAATGCTTGCAAGGCTTATGTGATGTGTATTACCGAGAAGGCCCAGAGATACCTCTCCGACAATCGGAGTGACAAAACCTAATCTCAAATACGCCAACCCAACAAGTACCTTTGGAGACACCTGTAGTACTCCTTTATAATCACCCGATTACGTTGTGACGCTTGGTAGTACCAAAGTGTTCCTCCGTAAACGGAGTTGCATAATCTCATAGTTACAGGAACATGTATAGGTCATGAAGAAAGCATTAGCAATATACTAAACGATCAAGTGCTAAGCTAACGGAATGGGTCATGTCAATCACATCATTCTCCTAATGAGGTGATCCCATTAATCAAATGACAACACATGTCTATGGTTAGGAAACACAACCATCTTTGATTAATGAGCTAGTCTAGTAGAGGCATACTAGTGACTATCTGTTTGTCTATGTATTCACACATGTATTATGTTTCCGGTTAATACAATTCTAGCATGAATAATAAACATTTATCATGGTATAAGGAAATAAATAATAACTTTATTATTGCCTCTAGGGCATATTTCCTTCACTTCTTTTACCACCGTCAAAACTACTCAAAGGCTTCCTCCTACTAAGATCGCCAAGTTTATTTATGTTCCTAAGGATAAGGTTGAATCTTCTAGTAAATATAACGAAGATCTCAAATCCATAAGTGTTCACCCCAATTTTTTCGATATTATTAAGGAACCAATTGCCACGAATGAATTTCTTGATTTATTGTCTAAAAATTTGATCATTGATAAAACAAATAACCCCCTAATGATTATAAGTGTGTGATTGAAGAGTTGCATGCCAAATATGATAATATTTAGAGCTATTCGTGTTTTATGCCTAGCTAAGGGCGTTAAACAATAACGCTTGTTGGGAGGCAACCAAATTTTATTTTTGTTTTTGCTTTTTAGGTTCTGTTTTGCAATAAATAATTCTTCTAGCATCTGGTTAGATGTGGTTTTGTGTTTTAATTAGTGTTTGTGCCAAGTAAGACCTTTGGGATAGCTTACGGTGATAGTTGATTTGATCTTGCTAAAAAACAGAAACTTTTGCGCTCAGGAAAACAATTCTCATTTTTAGCAGAAGCATGATAAAATACTGATTATTTTTTCATAAGATTAATAAACAAATTGCTTAGGTTGTCCTAATTTTTTAGAATTATTGGAGTTACATAAGTATTCGAAATATCCAGATTGCTATAGACTGTTCTGTTTTTGACAGATTCTGTTTTCTATGTGTTGTTTGCTTATTTTGATGAATCTATGGCTAGTATCGGGGGGTATGAACCATGGAAAAGTTGGAATAAAGTTGATATGACACCAATATAAATAAAGAATTAGTTCACACCAGTACCAAAAGTGGTGATTTATTTTCTTATACTAACGGAGCTTATGAGATTTTCTGTTGAGTTTTGTGTTGTGAAGTTTTCAAGTTTTGGGTAAGGATTTGATGGACTATGGAATAAGGAGTGGCAAGAGCCTAAGCTTGGGGATTCCCAAGGCACCCCAAGGTAATATTCAAGGACAACCAAGAGCCTAAGCTTGGGGATTCCCCGGAAGGCATCCCCTCTTTCGTCTTCGTCTATCAGTAACTTTACTTGAGGCTATATTTTTATTCACCACATGATATGTGTTTTGCTTGGAGCGTCTTGTATAATTTGAGTCTTTGCTTTTTAGTTTGCCACAATCATTCTTGCTGTACACACCTTTTGAGACAGACACTCATGAATCGTGATTTATTAGAATACTCTATGTGCTTCACTTATATCTTTTGAGCTAGGCAGTACTGCTCTAGTACTTCACTTATATCTTTTTAGAGCACGGCAGTGGTTTTACTTTATAGAAATTGATGAACTCTTATACTTCACTTATATTATTTTGAGAGTCTCTAAACAGCATGGTAATTTTCTTTGGTTATAAAATTAGTCCTAATATGATGGGCATCCAAGAGGGATATAATAAAAACTTTCATATAAAGTGCATTGAATACTATGAGAAGTTTGATCCCTTATGATTGTTTGGAGATATGAAGATGGTGATTTTAGAGTCATGCTAGTGAGTAGTTGAGAATTTTAGAAATACTTGTGTTAAAGTTTGTGATTCCCGTAGCATGCACGTATGGTGAACCATTATGTAACAAAGTCGGAGCATGATTTATTTATTGATTGTCTTCCTTATGAGTGGAGGTTGGGGACGAGTGATGGTCTTTTCCTACAAATCTATCCCCCTAGGAGCATGCGCGTAGTACTTTTTTTTGATGACTAACAGATTTTTGCAATAAGTATGTGAGTTCTTTATGACTAATGTTGAGTCCATGGATTATACGCACTCTCACCCTTCCACCATTGCTAGCCTCTCTAGTGCCGCGCAACTTTCGCCAGTACCATAAACCCATCATATACCTTCCTCAAAAGAGCCACCATACCTACCTATTATGGTATTTCCATAGCCATTATGAGATATATTGACATGTAACTTTCCACCTTTCCGTTTATTGTAGCGACCCGACCTCAGACGGTCAAGCCTCTGTGTATCTGTGCCATCCCTGGATCAGTATGCTGGCACACACAGTACATCAATGTATATATCAAAGTGCAATCACATGTATAAATAACATAAAATGATATATACCTCATAATTCTCAGCGGAAACAATCAAACGGGTGTGGAGTCCCATCAACGCCATCGGCAGGTTGAGTGTAGACCGTAACCCTGTATCGTAACTCTTACTCGTCGAAGAAAATCCTGCAACATGATACGTTGCAGCCGTGTAGGTCAAGACATTGAATGTACCGCAAGATCACAACATGAGAAAACAGATGGTAAAACTATACTATATGCAATTTGGCTTTGTGGCTCGGGTCTGAGTTTTGTTTATGTAAAAGCTGGTTTTATTTTCCCTACATCAAAGGAATAAATGAAGTCTGTACTATGGAGTTTTCTATCATGACATGGTTCCGCCAACCGATGTCTCATAGCCCAAAATCATCATATGTTGCCCACAATTAAGTTATCAATCCGTGTTGAGAGTTCCGAGATAGATCCAAGTCCAGATGCTCAAATTGTCCGTAATCGGGACACGGCTAATCGATTAGGTTTTAACCTCTGCAGAGGTTTGTACACTTTACCCGCAAGATTCGATCCTCTCTTTACGCTCTCGCACTTCAGGGTGTTTGAGAACAAGACGATCAAACATGGTCTTCCAAGAGTTCCCCGACCACCGCCCGGTGCTCATCCAATCCTACCGTAGTTCTACATCTGCTAGCACCGCCCCAGCCAGAGTCACCACTAAGGTCAACCAAGCCGAGCCCATAGTGACTTGCGGTTGCACGTAAGCTTCGGGCATGAAGTATTCTTCCGTCTCTTTGAGTCTGGGTGAAGCTTTCCGCAAGATGTCATGGCGCTTCTCCATGCATCCCGCCATCCTTTGGTTTCTCCAGGGTGCCCGTCAACCATCCTTCACCCAGTAGTGCGTATTGAATTCTTGTCTCGAGTCTTGAAGTCTTGAGGCCTAGAAGATGCAGTCCTTGCAGATTCCATCATGGAGTTGTCGTCATTGACGTAGATCCTCCATTTTCACACCACTCCCGAGAACTCATAACAACCCCGTCTACTATAGCGTAGCATTAAAATAAATAACGTCCCGGGCTTGGTAACAGGGTGATGGGTTCCTACCTCATGCATACTACTCAACTACAAGAATTCAGTATCACTACTGGAGAGTTGTTACAAAGATGCCACTAAATGCAATAAAAACATAGGTATGAAAGCATGGTCAAAGTGAACTTGCCTGGTAAGTTGATGAAGATATTATAACGCTCTCGGAATAAAGACTTGGTAGAACTATTCGTCACTCCGTTGGAAATCTATTACCAAACATAACATTCATATAAGCAAACATACTAGCAAGCAATTCTAACACTCATAATAAAATAA
This sequence comes from Aegilops longissima, assembly GCA_021605205.1. Classification (NCBI taxonomy): domain Eukaryota; kingdom Viridiplantae; phylum Streptophyta; class Magnoliopsida; order Poales; family Poaceae; genus Aegilops; species Aegilops longissima. Next base: position 152,538,682 of record CM038679.1, read on the forward strand.
ACAAATAAAAAAAATTCAAATAAAAGGGACACCAAATAAAAAGGAAAACTACACCACAAAACTACTAAAGAAAACTCTAAGACATAACACAAAACAGTTTTGTCCTAAGTAAAACTTAACAACAATTAAAACAATAAACTAATAAGTTAACAGAAAAAATAAAATGTAAAACAACTAAGTTAACAGAAAGTATTTTTATAAAATTTTATTTGCAAAAAGAAACAAATAAAAAGCTTTTATGAAACACTAACTATGACCTAAACAAGTTTTCATACAAAACTAAATAAAATAAATTTTTAAAATAAAACAAAATTTCCTTTGGTTGACAAACAGAAACAAAACTAAATTTGTCAAAAGTGACAAAAATAAATAATTTAAAACTGATAAAAACAATAAAGAAAAGACTAAAACAAAACTATAACTAAAACAGTACTGTTTTGCTAAAACCTAATTTAAAAATAAAGTAAAAATAAATAATTATATGCTACTGGATAGACAAAACCATAATAAAACAGTAGCAAAAGAATCAAACAAAAATATATTCTAGAACTCAAACTAGAGCCAAAATAGTGTTTGAAGCATATTTGAAATAATTCAGATTTAGACTACTCAAATTTGAAAAAAATTACGCAAACAGAAACTTCAACAAATTTGTGACACAGTGCAAAAAGAATCACTCAATTTGGATCTAAAATATAAAAGTTATAGAATATCTAAGATTGAAACTTTTCTGTTTTTTATAGAAACGAAAATTTAAAAAAACAGAACGGGCAAGTCTACTGGGCTAGGATTTGAGCGATCTGTAACTAACCGTCGCTCGGCCGAAAATTTATAGAAACGTGCACGTACGTTTAATAAAAAGAAACCGATGAACCGGTTTGATCTAAACCGAAGTAAACCGACTAATTAGAACCGATCTACTAAAACTGATCTAATCTTATTTGCACTTAACACTTCGAAAAAAAACCAGAGGGAGCCTCTCGTTGCTTACAGAGAGGAACGTAGCGTTGGGGGGGAGCTCGGGCGCGGTTGGGGCGGCGGCTCCGGGAGTCGTCGGCGGCGATGGTGGAGTCGGGGGGATGCGGCAAAGTGTCTCAGTCCCAGGGGTGGCGGCGGAGTAACTTGGGGACGTCGGACGGCTGCGGGGCGAGGTTGTTTCTCCGGCGAACTACGCGAACTCCGGGTCGGCGTTCGAGCTCAAGTGGCTCGCTGTGGTGGACGGGACGAGAGGAAAAGATGTCAGACAAATGCTCCGCGATGAAAGATCTCAATAGGCAGAAGGGGGAGGCCTGCGGTGACCTACCGGACATGCAAACGGATGGTGAACTTCGCAGTTTCCGACGAGATCCAACTCGTTCTCGCGGTTGATACGGGAGGGTTTGGGCGAAGGTGTATGGGGGAATCGGTCGAGGGGAAACTCGGCTATTTATAGGACATCTTCGTGCGGAAGGGGGCAGCTTCGGGGATCGGATTTCGGAGATCGCGGACACGGGCGGCATGGCAATCTTCTGTTCTGTTTCTTCCCGTGAGGAGCAAGAAGAAAGAAAAAAACGAGGGAGAGAGAGATCGTGAAAGGGAGGGGTGGCGGCGGGCACATGGGAGTCCCTCCCATACGTGCGCTAGCCCTAGCGCCAGCACTGGGCTGGGCCGGCCGGTGCGCCTCGCCTGGCCTGGCCTGCGGGTGTTTTTTTAATAAAACAGCGAGGAAAAGAAAACAAATAAACCAATAAAAAAATTATATAGACATACTATGTACCAAAAATATCAGAATATAATTTCCTAAATCATGGACATATTTTCATGACGAAATAAAATAGTTTTTTTTAAAATATTTTTGCAACAACTCCAAAATGAAGGGGAAATTGAGTTTCAAATAAATTGTCAAACATTGTCTCTGATTTTTTTTTGAGTGTCATATTCCTCCTCTCATATTTTTTTTATCGGAGTATTTTTGACAAGATGCAAACTTAAAATTAGATAGGGATTCAAAATGGAAAAAAATTGGGAAAGTCCTTTTATTCCCTCTCATTTAACTTTCAAAAAGTTTCAAATTTCACTCACTTTCAGTCAATCAATCACCCAAACAATCAAATAACAATCATAGTTATTCATTTAATATAACATTCCAAAATTAGAATTTTGGGATGTTACAAACCTACCACACTTAAAATGAATCTCGTCCTCGAGATTCGAAGAGGCTAGCAAGAAAAGGGTTAGGGTTTGGGGGTCTTCTAGCAAATCCATTGATCTGTATGGTCTAGTGTGCTACCACACTTAGAAGCATGGTTATTGTTCCGACAAAACTCATGTACTCCATTCCTTTGGGTTGACAATGTCAGTCTTCTCATATTCTCCAGGGTAACTCTTTCCCTGGTGCTCTCCCGGTAAGGGCATAACCTCTTTTATCAAAATCATGAGTCCTTCATGGTAATTAAGGTTCTTTCGAGACTGGGTCTTCTCAGTTGAGGATCTGGCGCCAATACTAAACAACTATTGAAAATCTCGTGGCGGTCAACCATGTATGGTTTCTTCTACAGGAAACGGGTCTCGACTAAATCTCACCGCATATCCTACGATTGGCAACGGTTGCCTGTACATGGATCAACCGTCCTACCATTCTAGGGTTTAAACAAGGCTTTGACATCGTCGTCTCTCTACTATGGGTAAGTCACTCAGATTTACCATTCCAAATAGCAAGAGCGAATGACAAGAGTAAGTCGGTATGGTGATCAATCCATTCCGCACCCAAATCATTACCCTGTATAAGGTTTAGCGAATATCACGTTTCTAACACTCGGGCATTCTCGCAAGCGTTGCAGAATTTCTCTTCTCAACGAACTTAGTTCGGATAATTCCATTAATTCTGCAAACTGAACAAAACATCTATCGTTTCTTCACAACTCTCGGGTTTTTGTGTAACCTCCTACGAAACGTCTGCGGATCAAATCGCAGTCTTCCCAAAATTTCTTCTTCCAGTGGGTACTTGATCCTTATTAATTCCTGGGCATGTGGGTTATGAGCCTACTTCAACACTTGTACCAATTTCACTCATCCTTGGAGTTACAGTTGCTCCATTTTCCAACATTACACCACTTTAAATCCAATAACATTTCATTTCTTAATACCATCATATCAAAGATAAAACTTCAACTCATTTTGTCCAAATTCCACTCTTGAAATGCACAAATTCTTCCATAGACCATATTTCTCATATCCTCGAAAATGGTCAAGATCCTTGTTCATAGAGTAACAACTCATACAGGTCACCCAGCCACGAAGAGACGGATGGATACCCCATTGACCGGAAGCTTACCTGTGCAGCCGCAAGCCATTATGGGCTCTGGCTTGGTCGACCCTAGGCGTGACTCTGGCCGGACGGTGCTACGAGATGTAGAAGAACGGTAGGATTGGATGGGCACCGGAAGTGGCCCAGAGGAACTCTTGGAAGACCTGTTTGTTCGTCCGTCTTCAAACACCAGGCGGTCTGAAGACTTAAAGGAGGGAACGATTCTTGCGGGTAAAGTGCGCAAACCTCTGCAGAGTGAAGATCTAATCGGTTAGCCGTGTCCCCGGTTACGGACAATTTGAGCCTCTGGAACTTGGAGTATTTCGGATATCTCAACACCGAACTTAATAAATTAATTGAGGGGGTTATTTAATAATTGGGAATGAGACATTGGTTGGCGGAACCATCTCAATAACTACCAACATTTTGTAGTATTTGCAAACAAGTCCTTGTTGTAGGGAAAAACTGGCTTTTTCGCAAAACAATGAAACTTAGAGCCCCACAGCCAAATTGCATATATTGTTAGTAATTTTTATTGTTGTTCTCTCTTTGACTTGCCGGTATATTCAAAATGCTGACCTACACGGCTGCAACGTCTTATGTTGCAGAGGAGTTTTCCGATCAGGAGTGAGGCTACGATCCACGCTTGGCGATTGCCATATGGAGTCGGATGGACTCGCTATTCGTCTACGCTTCCGCAGCTTTATTTAGTTTATTTCTCATGAGTTGGCCTTCGGCCGAATTTATTCTATTGTAATAAAGACTCGATATGAGAATCGTGTAATAAATTCAGGTGTGGTTGAACTTTGAATCTTTTCATCAATGTACTGTGTGTTCCAGCATGATCTTGGGATGGTACAGCTACACAGAGACTTGACCGATTTCGGGTCGGGTCGCTACATTTATTATGACACGCTTCATCATTGTCATATTGTTTTGCATAATCATGTAGTTGACATCGTATTTGTGGCAAAGCCACCGTTCATCATTTTTATACATGTCGCTCTTGATTCATTACACATCCCGGTACACCGCCGGAGGCATTCACATAGTCATATTTTGTTGTAGTATCGAGTTGTAATTTTTGAGTTGTAAGTAAATAAAAGTGTGATGATCTTCATTATTAGAGCATTGTCCCATGTGAGGACACAGAGAGAGAGAGAGAGAGAGAGAGAGAGAAAAGGCCAAAAAAATAGAAGTCCCAAAAAAGGAAAAAAGAAAGAAAAATAGAGAAGGGACAATGTTACTATCCTTTTGCCACACTTGTGCTTCAAAGTAGCGCCATGATCTTCATGATAGAGAGTCTCCTATATTGTCACTTTCATATACTAGTGGGAATTTTTTATTATAGAACTTGGCTTGTATATTCCAATGATGGGCTTCCTCAGATTGCCCTAGGTCTTCATGAGCAAGCAATTTGGATGCACACCTAGTTAGTTTTTCTTTTTGAGCTTTCATAAACTTATAGCTCTAGTGCATCCGTTGTATGGAAATCCCTACTCACTCACATTGATATCTATTGATGGGCATATGCATAGCCTGTTGATACGCCTAGTTGATGTGAGACTATCTCCTTCTTTCTGTCTTCTCCAGAACCACCTTCTATTCCACCTATAGTGCTATGTCCATGGCTCACGCTCATGTATTGCGTGAAAATTGAGAAGGTTTGAGAACATCAAAATTATGAAGCAATTGCTTGGCTTGTCATCGGGGTCGTGCATGATTTGAATATTTTGTGATGAAGATGGAGCATAGCCAAACTATATGATTTTGTAGGGATAAGCTTTCTTTGGCCATATTATTTTGAGAAGACATAATTGCCTTGTTAGTATGCTTGAAGTATTATTTTTTTATGTCAATATTAAGCTTTTGTTTTGAATCATACAGATATGAAAATTCATGCCACCATAAAGAGAATTACATGGATAAGTATGTTAGGTAGCATTCCACATCAAAATTTCTGTTTTTATCATTTACCTACTCGAGGACGAGCAGGAATTAAGCTTGAGGATGCTTGACACGTCTCCAAGGTATCTATAATTTTTTATTGTTCCATGCTATTATATTATCTATTTTGGATGTATTATATGCATTAATATGCTATTTTATATTATTTTTGGGACTAACCTATTAACCTAGAGCCCAGTGCCAGTTTCAGTTTTTTCCTTGTTTTAGAGTTTCGGAGAAAAAGAATACCAAACGAAGTCCAAACAGAATAAAACCTTCACTATGATTTTTCTTGGACCAGAAGACATCTAGAAGACTTGGAGTGCATGTCAGGAAAGCCACGAGGCAGCCACAAGGATGGAGGGCGCACCCCCCACCCTTGTGGGCCCCTCGTGACTCCACCGACCTATTTATTCCACCTATATATTATCATATATTCCAAAACCAATCAGGAGAGCCATGAAAACACTTTTCCACCCGCCGCAACCTTCTGTACCCGTGAGATCCCATCTAGGGGCCTTTTCTGGCGTCCTGCCGGAGGGGGATTCAATCACGGAAGGCTTCTACACCAACACCATTGCCCTTCCAATGAAGCGTGAGTAATTTACCATGGACCTACAGGTCCATAGCTAGTAGCTAGATGGCTTCTTCTCTCTCTTTGATTCTCAATACCTTGTTCTCCTCGATGTTCTTGGAGATGTATTCGATGTAATACTTTTTTTGTAGTGTGTTTGCCGAGATCCGATGAATTGTGGATTTATGATCAGCTTATCTATGAATATTATTTGAATCTCCTCTGAATTCTTATATGCATGATTTGATATATTTGCAAGTCTCTTCGAACTATCGATTTTGTTTGGCCAACTAGATTGGTTTTTCTCGCAATGGGAGAAGTGCTTAGCTTTGGGTTCAATCTTGTAGTGTCATTTCCCAGTGACAGTAGGGGCACCAAGGCACGTATTGCATTGTTGCCATCGAGGATAAAAAGATGGGGTTTACATCATATTGCCTGAGTTTATTCCTCTACATCATGTCATCTTATTTAATGCGTTACTCTATTCTTCATGAACTTAATACTCTAGATGCAAGCAGGAGTCGGTCGATGTGTGGAGTAATAGTTGTAGATGCAAACAGGAGTTGGTCTACTTGATACGGACGTGATGCCTATATTCATGATCATTTCCTTAGATATCATCATAACTTTGCGCCTTTCTATCAATTGCTCGGCAGTAATTTGTTCACCCAGTGTAATATTTTCTATCTTGAGAGAAGCCTCTAGTTAAACTTATGGCCCCCGAGTCTATTTTCCATCATATAAGTTTCTGATCTATAATTTTAGTTTCCTATTTAGTTCCTATGCAATCTTGTACCTTCCGATCTATAAACCAAAAATATTTACTTTACCATTTCTCTATCTCCATCAGATCTCACTTTTGCAACTAACCGTGAAGGGATTGACAACCCCTTTATCGCGTTGGGTGCAAGTTGTTGATTGTTTGTGCAGGTATTCGGTGACTTGTTCGTTTTCTCCTAATGGTTTGATACCTTCGTACTAAAAACTGAGGGAAATACTTACTCTACTTTGCTGCATCACCCTTTCCTCTTCAAGGGAAAAACCAACGCAAGCTCAAGAAGTAGCAGTTTTTTGTGTAGAAACGTTTGTGCAAGGTGGCCTAACGCAAGCAATTCTCTGCCAGAAGCCGTGGGTGATTGTTAGTTGATCCAACACGCCTACTTTCTAGAAACCGTGTGGGTTGTTTGAGTTCATCGCCCATGGTATTGTCTGAGTAACCGTCTGCAATAGAAAAACCCAATAAGCATGGTAATTAGCCTATTATTGATAATCCGTATAGTAATCAAATTGACATTTCTTATAAAACACACAAGATATTTCATATCTGTAGAATGGCAACCAGGATTTCATAACTGAATTACACAACAGCTCCAAGTTTCACATGCAACATCGAAAACCTTTGGAAAGTAGCATCATACATGGTAAATACACAGATGAATCTCATCTGGGAAACTACAGAAGTCGAGGGCAATTATTGAGCCTTTAGTGATGTTGAATGTCCTTGCAACTTTAGGCCAGTGGCTATGGATAATTGCCCGCCCAACCTTCTTTCTCTTCAGGAAGACTTCAATATTGTACCGTGGGTGTTGAATGAATATCGTCCTCACCTCTTGACCATGCAAGTGGTTTGAGAGGTAACATTGGTGAACTACTTTGAAAAGTACTAAAAACAAAGATATGCATAAATCGCTGTTATAAATTTTGAAATGGTGCAAGGGGTAAAAACAAGGTAAAAGAGTTAGTACCATCCTATAGTTGACTGATGTCTTCTTCATTGTGCAAACAAAGATCTTGTTGTTATTCATTGCAAGTTTCTTCATCCTAACAATCGTTCTGAGTTTCTTGACTTGACTGATATTCATGGACATCTCATTTCCCCATATGCAAAATGGGTCGAACAGTGGGTCTAAGCCTCTGACAGCAGGACCTACATGTGCAAGGAAAAATTGTAAGAAACCTAAATACTAGAATGATTCCTGCAACTGCATAATAATGTGCTATTAGCGAAAGGACCATGCATGAGAAAACCTCGATGGTAAACCACATTGTCTCCCATTGTTTCCCTTCAACACATATAAGGAAGATCTTGACCAGGTTATATGAGAGTTGCCATACTATCAGTACAATATGTATTGAGTATAGCCAAATTCGATTTATTTCTCACATGCATAACAATACAAAATTATACCCACAATAAATGAAAATAAAATTGCAAAATTGAACCAAATAGTTAAATGGACAGCAGACCAAATGAACCAAAACAGTTAACTGAGCACGACATTCCATAATAGAAACATGTACTAGAAAATAATACAGTTAACGAAACAAAGAATGCTTTAGAACAGTACTATGAAATGTAGCAATTGTTGGACCAAACTGTTAACTGAACATTACATTTCATAATATCAGATTGCATATTAACATTACAGAGGACAAATCACTAGAAGGCACTGGCAGTGGCCTTGAGAAAACAACATGAGCTGTATTTTAAAGTAGACAACCACGTGGTGGTGTCGACGGTGGCCTCAAAACGAGGTGCTCCTCCAAGATCTGGCGGTCGGCACGCATGGCAGCCACAGCGACCTCGTCCGCGCTTGCAGCCATGATTTGCTTCTCCGCTGCCAAATGCTACAGAGCTCCATGTTATACTGCGTGCAAAATGACTGTGGGTGGCGCTTAATTGGAGGACGGGGCCAGTGATTTCGGCGGAAGGTTTCGCGCCGTCGATCGGGGCATGTGGGACGGGGAAGGAGGAGGATGGTGTGGATGGGGTGTGGATTACCTGAACATATCGACGAGGCCGCGCAGCAAGAAGAAGGGTCGACGGTGAGGAGGCCGCACAGCAAGAAGAAGGGTCCGCGGCGAGGAGGTGGCACTTCAAGAAGAAGGGTCATCGGCGAGGAGGCTGAGCTGCCAGTAAGCAGAAGAGAAGATTTGAACTTGGAAAGCAAGGAAGAACATTGGAAATGTGGCCTTTGGTGGGAGGGAGGGGCGGGGAGATAGATATTTCCGCGGTGGCACAAAAATTTCGCTCGGTGCCGCGAGAAACTGGCGCGCAAGTGCGGTTCAAGCGCGGGCGGTAGACTGTAGATGATGAAGCTTCCTGCGTAAGCCAGACAAGATGGTGCACCAAGATATTTTATATCGCATCCCACATGATTCTTGCTAGTAAACTGTTTGTGGTATACCTGATTTTTTTTCATTATGTTTTGAAAGACAAAATGGTGTTATGGAGGGGAAGGATGGTGTTTGAATTGCTAGAACACTTATCTACAGTGAACATGCAACTACATGAGTGTTGTGTTAAAATTTAGAATTATTCTGGGTTCATTTGGCATTTTAATGCATTAATTGAGTTTCTAGGCATTTAATGTGCATAATTCAAATTTGAACTACAAGCACATGCTCCAGTGCACCAAAGTTTGTTGAAAAATCACATGTGTGTCTTCGGGTGAATTTATAGGTCCCATGAAATAATGGGAATGAAATTCAAACATCTGGGCGTCGTGGATCGGCTGGGAACATTGAGAAACTTGGTTTTTAAATTCCTGTAAATCCCAAACTCGCCTGAAAATCATGAAACTTGGCATGGAGACAATTCATGGCACCAGCATGCTGTGGTAAAAAATAGGCCGAATTGGGACAAGTTTTGGCATAATCTTCTTGCAAATTGTAGCTTCTCTGAAGAAGGCGTGTGGTTTTGAGAGGGAACTGAAGGAAATATGCCCTAGAGGCAATAATAAAGTTGTTATTTATATTTCCTTATATCATGATAAAGGTTTATTATTCACGCTAGAATTGTATTAACCAGAAACTTAGTACATGTGTGAATACATAGACAAACATAATGTCACTAGTATGCCTCTACTTGACTAGCTCGTTGAATCAAAGACGGTTAACTTTCCTAGCCATAGACATGAGTTGTCATTTGATTAACGGGATCACATCATTAGAGAATGATGTGATTGACTTGACCCATTTTGTTAGCTTAGCACTTGATCGTTTAGTATATTGCTACTGCTTTCTTCATGACTTATACATGTTCCTATGACTATGAGATTATGCAACTCCCGAATACCGGAGGAACACTTTGTGTGCTACCAAACGTCACAACGTAACTGAGTGATTATAAAGGTGCTCTATAGGTGTCTCTGATGGTACTTGTTGAGTTGGCATAGATCAAGATTAGGATTTTTCACTCCAATTGTCGGAGAGGTATCTCTGGGCCCTCTCGGTAATGCACATCACTATAAGCCTTGCAAGCAATGTGACTAATGAGTTAGCTGCGGGATTATGCATTACGGAACGAGTAAAGAGACTTGCCGGTAACGAGATTGAGCTAGGTATTGAGATACCGACGATCGAATCTCGGGCAAGTAACATATCGATGACAAAGGGAACAACGTATGTTGTTATGCGGTTTGACCGATAAAGATCTTCGTAGAATATGTAGGAGCCAATATGAGCATCCAGGTTCCGCTATTGGTTATTGACCGGAGACGTGTCTCGGTCATGTCTACATAGTTTTCGAACCCGTAGGGTCCTCACGCTTAACGTTCGGTGATGATTGGTATTATGAGTATATGTGTTTTGATGTACCGAAGGTAGTTCGGAGTCCCGGATATGATCACGGACATGAAGAGGAGTCTCGAAATGGTCCAGACATAAAGATCGATATATTGGATGACTATGTTTGGACATCAGAAGGGTTCCGAGTCAGTTCTGGCATATACCGGAGTACCGGGGGGTTACCGAAACTCCTTGGGGAGTTTAATGGGCCTTATGGGCCTTAGTGGAGAGAGAGAGAGGGGCGGCCAGGGCAGGCCGTGCACCCCCTCCCCCTCTAGTCCGAATTGGACTCGGAAGGGGGGCGGCGCCCCCTTTCCTTCTCCCTCTCTCCTCCTTCCTTCTCTCCTACTCCTACTACATGGAAGGGGGGAATCCTACTCTCGGTGGGAGTAGGACTCCCCATGGGGTGCGCCATAGGACGGTCGGCCCTCCCCCCTCCACTCCTTTATATACGGGGGAGGGGGCACCCCATAGACACACAAGTTGATCATTGATCTCTTAGCCGTGTGCGGTGCCCCCCTCCACCATAATCCACCTCGGTCATATTGTCGTAGTGCTTAGGCGAAGCCCTGCGCCAATAGCTTCATCATCACCGTCATCACGCCATCGTGCTGACGAAGCTCTCCCTCGACACTCTGATACGTCTCCAACGTATCTATAATTTTTTATTGTTCCATGCTATATTATATTATGTTTTGGATGTTTAATGGGCTTATTTATACACTTGTATATTATTTTTGGGGCTAACCTATTAACCGGAGGCCCAGTCCAAATTGCTGTTTTTTTTGCCTATTTTAGTGTTTCGAAGGAAAAGGATATCAAATGGAGTCCAAACGGAATGAAACCTTCGGGAACGTGATTTTCAGAACAAACATGATCCAGAGGACTTGGAGTCTACGTAAAGCAACAAACGAGGAAGGCACGAGGCAGGGGCGCGCCCTCCACCCTCGTTGGCCCCATGTTGCTCCACTAACGTACTTCTTCCTCCTATATATACCCATATACCCTGGAAACTTCATATACGGAGCCAAAACCCTATTTCCATTGCCGCAACCTTCTGTACCCGTGAGATCCCATCTTGGGGCCTTTTCCGGCGCTCCGCCAGAGGGGGCATTGATCACGGAGGGCTTCTACATCAACACCATAGCCTCTCCGATGATGTGTGAGTAGTTTACCTCAGACCTTCGGGACCATAGTTATTAGCTAGATGGCTTCCTTTCTCTCTTTGGATCTCAATACAAAGTTCTCCTCGATCTTCTTGGAGCTCTATTCGATGTAATCTTCTTTTGCGGTGTGTTTGTCGAGATCCGATGAATTGTGGGTTTATGATCAAGTTTATCTATGAACAATATTTGAATCTCCTCTGAATTCTTTTATGTATGATTGGTTATCTTTGCAAGTCTCTTCGAATTATCAGTTTGATTTGGCCTACTAGATTGATCTTTCTTGCAATGGCAGAAGTGCTTAGCTTTGGGTTCAATCTTGCGGTGCTTGATCCCAGTGACAGAAAAGGAAATGACACGTATTGTATTGTTGCCATCGAGGATAAAAAGATGGGGTATATATCATATTGCATGACTTTATCCCTCTACATCATGTCATCTTACTTAAAGCATTACTCTATTCTTATGAACTTAATACTCTAGATGCATGCTGGATAGCGGTCGATGTGTGGAGTAATAGTAGTAGATGCAGAATCATTTCGGTCTACTTGTCGCAGAAGTGATGCCTATATACATGATCATACCTAGATATTCTCATACATATGCTCAATTCTATCAATTGCTCGACAGTAATTCATTTACCCATCATACTTATGCTCATGAGAGAAGCCACTAGTGAAACCTATGGCCCCGGGTCTATCTTTTATCATATTAATCTTCCAACACTTAGGTATTTCTATTACCGTTTATTTTACTTTGCATCTTTATCATAAAAAATACCAAAAATATTATCTTATCATATCTATCAGATCTCACTCTCGTAAGTGACCGTGAAGGGATTGACAACCCCTTTATCGCGTTGGTTGCGAGGTTCTTATTTGTTTGTGTAGGTGCGTGGGACTCGAGCATGGTCTCCTACATGATTGATACCTTGGCTCTCAAAAGCTGAGGGAAATACTTACGCTACTTTACTGCATCACCCTTTCCACTTCAAGGGAAAACCAACGCAGTGCTCAAGAGGTAGCAAGAAGCATTTCTGGCGCCGTTGCCGGGGAGATTCGCGCCAAGTCAAGTCAAGATTTGATTTTCCGTCAACAAGCCATTTCTGGCACCGTTGCCGGGGAATCTACGCACAAGTCAAGACATACCAAGTACCCATCACAAACTCTTATCCCTCGCATTACATTATTTTCCATTTGCCTCTCGTTTTCCTCTCCCCCACTTCACCCTTGCCGTTTTATTCGCCCTCTCTTTCCGTTCGCCTCTTTTTCGCTTGCTTCTTGTTTGCTTGTGTGTTGGATTGCTTGCTTGTCATGATGGCCTTACCTAAATTTGGTGATCTTCACCTTAAAAGGCTGGAAGAGATTGAAAGCAACGTCAGAAGTTTTATGACTTTACAATTTGAGCATAATAATTTCTTTAGAAACGATCTTAAGGAACAAAAAATGTTTATTGGGTACATGAATAAAGAGCTCGATGATATGTCTAAGGAATTTTATGGTTTGAAATCCCAAATTGTTCATCTTGAAAAATTAATAGCAGAAATCTCGGATAAGCAGCCCACCTTGGTTAATAAGATGGCCGCTAAACCAGAATTTTTTTATGAGAATAAAGATGAAGATCTAAAGGTTATTGATGTGTCTCCTATTAAATCTTTGTTTTGCAATATGAATCTTGATAATGATGGGACTGGAGATGAGTCCCCTTTAACTAGAAGGCGTCCCAAAAATTTGGAGTTTCTAGATCTTGATGCAAAATTTGGTAAAAGTGGGATTGAAGAAGTTAAAACTTTAGATATCAATGAACCCACTATCTTGGATTTCAATTAATTTAATTATGATAATTGCTCTTTGATAGATTGTATTTCCTTGTTGCAATCCGTGCTAAATTATCCTCATGCTTATAGTCAAAATAAAGCTTTTACCAAACATATCGTTGATGCTTCTTATGAAGAAAAACTTGAGTTGGAAGTTTCTATCCCTAGAAAACTTTATGATGAGTGGGAACCTACTATTAAAATTAAAATTAAAGATCATGAATGCTATGCTTTGTGTGATTTTCTCGGTTTCCATGAATTTGATGATTGTTCTTTAAACTTGCACCTTGCGGATTCCACTATTAAGAAACCTATGGGAAGAATTAATGATGTTCTTATTGTTGCAAATAGGAATTATGTGCCCGTAGATTTTATTGTTCTTGATATAGATTGCAATCCTTCATGTCCTATTATTCTTGGTAGGCCTTTCCTTAGAACGATTGGTGCAATTATTGATATGAAGGAAGAGAATATTAGATTCCAATTTACATTAAGGAAAGGCATGGAAAACTTTCCTAGAAAGAAAATAAAATTACCTTATCAATCTATTATTAGAGCCACTTATGGATTGCCTACCAAAGATGGCAATACCTAGATCTATCATTGCTTTTATGCCTAGCTAAGGGCGTTAAACGATAACGCTTGTTGGGAGGCAGCCCAATTTTATTTTATTTTTTTGCTTTTTGATTCTGTTTAGGAATAAATATTTGATCTAGCCTCTGGTTAGATTTGTTTTTATGTTTTAATTAGTTTTTGTGCCCAGTTAAACCTAGAGGATCTTCTTGGATGATAGTTATTTGATCTTGCTCAAAATTCAAGAAACTTTATGTTCACGAAAAAAATTGTTAAAAATCACCAGAACGAGATAAAATACTGATTCCAATTGCAGTAGATCAATAAAAAAAAATTCTAGGTCGTCCTATTTTGGTAGATGTTTTTGAGTTCCAGAAGTTTGCGTTAGTTACAGATTACTACAGACTGTTCTATTTTTGACAGATTCTGTTTTTCGTGTGTTGTTTGCTTATTTTGATGAATCTATGGCTAGTAAAATAGTTTATAAACCATAGAAAAGTTGGAATACATTAAGTTTAACACCAATATAAGTAAGGAATGAGTTCAATACAGTACCTTGAAGTGGTGTTTTCTTTTCTTTCGCTAACAGAGCTCATGAGACTTTCTGTTAAGTTTTGTGTTGTGAAGTTTTCAAGTCTTGGGTAAAGATTTGATGGATTATGGAACAAGGAGTGGAAAAATCCTAAGCTTGGGGATGCCCATGGAATCCCAAGGTAATCTAAGGACACCAAAAAGCCAAAGCTTGGGGATGCCCCGGAAGGCATCCCCTCTTTCGTCTTCGTCCATCGGTAACTTTACTTGGAGCTATATTTTTATTCACCACATGATATGTGTTTAGCTTGGAGCGTCTTGTGTGATTTGAGTCTTTACTTTTTTGTTTACCACAATCATCCTCGCTGAATACACTTTTGAGAGAGACACACATGATTCCGAATTTATTATAATACTCTGTGTGCTTCACTTATATCTTTTGAGCTATATAGTTTTTGCTCTAGTGCTTCACTTATATCTGTTAGAGCACGGTGGTGGTTTGTTTTATAGAAACTTTTGTTCTCTCATGCTTCACTTATATTATTTTGAGAGTCCTACAAAACAGCATGGTAATTTTCTTTAATCATAAAAATTAGTCCTAATATGATACTACAAAAAAAAGACACATCCGTGACATTTTGGGCCGAACGAATTTTTTTCTGTCATACATATGACACTTCTATGGCGATAATTGTGACAAAACCGGTATCATCATAGATGTGGTGGGCTCCTACTTCTATGACAAAAATCATGACAGAAAATGGGCTTTTCGTCCTGGCGGGCGGAGACGCAGCTGCATGACATTCTTTGGGCCGTCCATGACGGAAAAAACCATGGTAGAAGCGAGGGAGGAAAATTTTGGGGAGTTCCGATTACGGTGGGAGGTCGGGGCGAGCGACGCTGCGTTCTCTTGTACACATGCGCTGGCGTGTGTGCGGCGTTAGCTCTAATGAACCCGAAGCGAGGCGTTGGGCTCTAATGAACCCGGCGATTACCGCTGCGAGCTACGCGTTATTGAACCCGAGCGATCGATCGATGGTTGTTAATCGGCGATTCCTTTGCTACTGCTGCTAATCAAGCCGATCGATTGGATGAGCGATGGCGTTGCGGGGTGGATGAGCGATGGCGGTGGCGTTGCCTCTGGATGAACAGGACCCGTGGTGTGGAGGGCTGGATGAATAGTAGGCGGTGGAGGGTTCCGTGGAGGGTGGTTGAACAGGACCCGTGGTGTGGAGGGCTGGATGAGCAGTGAGCGGTGGAGGGGTGGTTGAGCGATGGCGGTGGAGTAGCGCGGTGGAGGCTGGATGAACAGGAGCCCGTGGAGGCTGGAGGAGGTTGACCGTAGCCCGTGGAGGCTGGAGGAGGTCGACGGTGGAGATGAACAGTATCCCGAGGAGTCCCGTTTTGCGGTATTCCACACCCCTCCCGATGAACAGGACCCCCGTTTCGAACATAGGAGGTCTGTTTCGTCCGTTTTGCGGTACGCCACACCCCTCCCGATCAACAGGACCGCCGTTTCGACCGTTGGAGGTCCGTTTCGTCCGTTTTGCGGTACGCCAGATGAGGGAGTCCTGGATTAGGGGGTATCCGGCCAGCGGGACTGTGTACAACGTCCGAACTATTGAAGCGTGAAGATACAAGACTCAAGACTTCGGCCCGTGTCAAGATGGGACTTTCCTTGGCGTGGAAGGCAAGCTTGGCGATCCGGATATTATATTTCCTTCCTTGTAACCGACTCCATGTAAACCCTAGCCCTCTCCGGTGCCTATATAAACCGGAGAGGTTGGTCCTTAGAAGGCCGATCACAATCACAATCATACCATCATAGGCTAGCTCTTAGGGTTTAGCCTCTATGATCTCGTGGTAGATCTACTCTTGTACTACCCATATCATCAATATTAATAAAGAAGGAAGTAGGGTTTACCTCCATCGAGAGGGCCCGAACCTGGGTAAACACCTGTGTCCCTTACTTCTTGTTACCATCAGCCTTGACGCACAGATTGGGACCCCCTGAGGGAGTCCTGGATTAGGGGGTATCCGGACAGCCGGACTTTGTACAACGTCCGGACTATTGAAGCGTGAAGATACAAGACTCAAGACTTCGGCCCGTGTCCATATGGGACTTTCCTTGGAGTGGAAGGCAAGCTTCGCGATCCGGATATTATATTTCCTTCCTTGTAACCGACTCCATGTAAACCCTAGCCCTCTCCGGTGCCTATATAAACCGGAGAGGTTGGTCCTTAGAAGGCCGATCACAATTACAATCATACCATCATAGGCTAGCTCTTAGGGTTTAGCCTCTACGATCTCGTGGTAGATCTACTCTTGTACTACCGATATCATCAATATTAATCAAGCAGGAAGTAGGGTTTACCTCCATCGAGAGGGCCCGAACCTGGGTAAACACCTGTGTCCCTTCTTGTTACCATCAGCCTTGACGCACAGATCGGGACCCCCTGAGGGAGTCCTGGATTAGGGGGTATCCGTACAGCCAGACTGTGTACAACGTCCGGACTATTGAAGCGTGAAGATACAAGACTCAAGACTTCGGCCCGTGTCCGGATGGGACTTTCCTTGGCCTGGAAGGCAAGCTTGGCGATCCGGATATTATATTTCCTTCCTTGTAATCGACTCCATGTAAACCCTAGCCCTCTCCGGTGCCTATATAAACCGGAGAGATTGGTCCTTAGAAGGCCGATCACAATTACAATCATACCATCATAGGCTAGCTCTTAGGGTTTAGCCTCTACGATCTCGTGGTAGATCTACTCTTGTACTACCCATATCATCAATATTAATCAAGCAGGAAGTAGGGTTTTACCTCCATCGAGAGGGCCCGAACCTGGGTAAACACCTGTGTCCCTTACTTCTTGTTACCATCAGCCTTGACGCACAGATCGGGACCCCCTACCCGAGATCCGCCGGTTTTGACACCGACATTGGTGCTTTCATTGAGAGTTCCTCTGTGTCGTCGCCATCAGGCTCGATGGCTCATCTTATTGTCAAGGATGACATTACTTTGGAGGGGGCTCTGGCTGTAGGCCAGACGCTTCGGCTCGGCAGCTTTATCATGGCCGCCCCATCGGCGGTGGCGCCGACGATGACTTCTCGGGTCATCAATCATAACCTTCGTGTCAGTTCGGAACTTGCCGAACAGATGGATCCAATGGATCTCTCCTCCCTTAATGAAATCTTGGATTGCATCGCCGCTCTGGGAGTCGCTACAGACTACGACCGGATTGGGCTTAAACTCGACCAAAGGGACATCAGGTCCTCGCCGGCCACCCATGAGATAGCGATAGTGGAGGAACCACACGCGGATTGCCCCTCAACTTTGAGGACAAGTTGTGTTCTGATCACCGAACTCCTTGATCCAAAGACCTGATCAAAGGAAAACCTGACCCAGGTCCCGGACTTAGAGTCGGGCATCGGGCCGAAGAAATTGGGCACCCCGGATCCTGAGTTGTTTAGCTCGGGACCGCCCGCGCCCTTGGGCGATAGATCGGATCAAGACCCGGTCCCTAAACTGAACTTAAACGGTCTCTCCCGCATCAGGCAAGATCCCCAGGAAACCGTACATCGCTACTGGGCCAGATTCCTCCTTGCGCTTAACAAGGTCGTGGACGCCGCCAAGAGGACATGGTCTCACTTTTACGCAAAAACTGCTGCAGACGAAGGACTCCTCAATGCTATAAGCCGCGCGACATAGTACGCTTCGCGGACTTGGCAACCATAGTACGGAAGTACTGTGCGATGGAGAGCGCTTGGAAGACTCAAACAAAATTTTGGGATAGTACTACTCTCGCCAAAACCTTTATCCGAGCTAAATGGACGAACTCTCGTAAGTCGTCCGACCCTACCCCCAAGAAACCAAAGCCCACGTAAGGGCGGAGATCCGTATTGGAAGAATGGCTCGGCGGGCCATGTAAGCTCCATAGTACTCCGGATACAACACCTACTCATAGCCTTAAGGCATGTTGGATACTCCGGCAGGTGGCAAAAAGTGGCGAGGATCTTCTTGTGGGCCATAAAGCGGAACAACATCCCGCCAGCGAACACAATACGGTACTAACAGTATTCGAGACTTTTGCCTCAAACAATAGGCGCAAGCGAGCTCACCGAAGCTCCGCTGAAATTTACCGTGTGGCAAAAATAAACCCTTGGAACGACACTGCTATAACTTTTAATGTCGGTGATGAACCTCGATTCTGGGCTGTCCGGGCACCAGCCGCTCTGGTCCTTAGTCCGATCGTAGATGGCTTTCGGCTCACCAAAGTGCTCATGGACGGCTGAAGCGGATTAAATCTGATTTATGAAGAAACGCTCAGCAAGATGGAGATTGATAAAAGCCGCATTGAACGAAGCGGCACGACCTTCAGGGGAATTATCCCTACCCGGGAAGCGCGGTGTGCAGGAAAAATCACAGTCGATGTGGTATTCGGTACCCTGGAGAATTATAGGTCCGAGGAAATCACATTCCAGGTGGCTCCTTTCAACAGCGGATACCACGCCCTTCTAGGGCGGGACGCGTTCACAAGCTTTCAAGCTGTACCCCATTATGGGTACATGAAGCTTAAAATGCCCGGACCCAATGGAATAATCACTCTAGCCAGTGATCTGGACGTTGCGCTTCGCGCCGAAAATAAAACCGCAGCTCTAGCCTTGGAGGCATTATCCGAAGCCCAAGCCGCCGAGGAATTAACAGCACTATGGGCCACCGTGGATAGGGACGACGTAATACTCGACAAACGACCCAAGTCCACCTCATTCGAACCTGCAGACGAGATAGTCAAATTCCAGGTCCACCCAACGGACCCCACGAAGACAGCTTCCATCGAGACACAGCTGAGCCCCGCGATTGACGCCGCACTTCGAGATTTCCTACGCGAGAATTGGGACATTTTTGCCTGGCACCCATCGGACATGCCAGGCATCCCACGCAGACTGGCCGAACACGGCCTTAATATCCTGAAAGGATAAAACCCAGTCAAGCAGACCCTAAGGCGGTTCTCAAAGCCCAAACGACAGGCAATGGGGGAAGAGTTAGCCAAGCTACTCGAGGCCGGATTTATCAGGGATATTAAACATCCGGATTGGTTGGCAAATTTGGTGATGGTGCCAAAGAAGGATAAATCCTGGCGCCTATGCATCGATTTCAAAGACCTCAACAAGTCTTGCCCCAAGGATCCCTTTCCCCTCCCTCGCATCGCTCAAATCATCGATGCCACAGCTGGACACGACTCGCTGTGTTTCCTCAACGCATACTCTGGATACCATCAAATAAAGATGGCAGAGTCTGACCAAGCTGCAACAGCTTTCATAATGCCATATGGCCCTTTCTGCTTCAACACTATGCCTTTCGGGCTCAAGAACGCCGGTGCAACCTACCAACGCATGATTCAAACATGCCTGGAAAAGCAAATCGGCAAAACAGTGGAGGCATACATGGACGACGTGGTAATAAAAACAAGACGCATCGAAACCCTGATAGACGACTTGAGGCTTACGTTCGACAATCTCCGGACATACGACATCAAGCTGAATCTGGAAAAATGCGTTTTTGGCGTCCCCTCGGGGAAGCTTCGCGGCTTCATCGTTTCCAACAGATGAATTGAAGCGAATCCGGCAAAGATCCGAGCTCTGTCACAGTTGGCTATACCAACAGACCTCAAGCACATCCAAAAACTAGCGGGATGCGTGGCTGCTCTCAGCCGCTTTATCTCTAGGTTAGGAGAAAAGGCACTACCGCTTTATCGCCTTCTTCGGCGCACCGAACACTTCGTATGGACGGATGTAGTCGCGGCCGGACTGCATGAAATAAAGAGCCTATTGGCAAGTAATCCAGTATTAACAGCGCCGAATATCGACGAACCTATGCTGTTGTACATAGCTACAACGCAGCAAGTCATAAGCGCAGTGCTCGTCATTGAACGAGAGGCCGACGGATACAAATACCCGCTCCAGAGGCCAGTCTACTATGTGTCCACGGTCCTAACCCCATGCAAATCCCGATACCCACACTATCAAAAAATAGCATACGCGGTGTTCATGGCATCCCGGAAGCTACGACACTACTTTCAAGATTGTTCGATTACGGTGGCCTCCGAAGTACCACTCAATGACATAATAAATAACCGCGATGCTATGGGCCGGATTGCCAAGTGGGCTATTGAGCTCCTACCGTTCGACATAACATACAAACCATGGCGGGCCATCAAGTCGCAAGTGTTGGCTGACTTCGTCGCCGAATGGACAGAAGCCGAACTCCCTAAAGAGTACGGCGCATACTCAAACTGGACCATGCACTTCGACGGCTCTAAAATACTGGCCGGATTGGGAGCAGGGGTAGTCCTGACATCTCCCACCGGCGACACGGTCGATCGTCCTCCAAATATTATACAGAGACTCCAACAATGCAGCGAATCGAGGCTGCATTAACGACCTTCGGATGGCAGTCTCTATGGGCATTCAACGCCTAGAGGTGCGCGGGGACTCAAACCTCGCAATATCACAGATAAACGGAGATTTTGATGAGAAGGACCCGAAAATGGCGGCTTACCGTAATGCCGTCCTCAAAATGTCAGCTCGGTTCGAGGGGCTCAAATTCCACCATGTGGCTCGAGAAAAAAATCAAGCGGCGGATGTCCTCGCTCGCATCGGTGCTAAACGCGACCCTGTCCCACCTAATATATTCTTGGAACGGCTGTTCAAGCCATCCGTAGTATGGGAAGGGGAATCCGGCAATACTAGCACGGATCCGAATACATCCCCAGATCCCGAACCATCAGACATAGTCGGAGGTTCTACCCCCGAAATAACGTCCTCGGCCCGCAAAGTCATGGCTGTAATCGCCCCGTGGACCGAGCCCTTCTTGGCCTACCTAAATAGGCAGGAGCTCCCCAAAGACCAAAATGAAGCGCGCTGCATCGTTCGGCGTTCTAAAGCTTACAAGGTCTACGAAGGGGAACTCTCCAAGAAAAGCGCTACCGGAGTACTACAAAGATGCATCTCCGAAGAGGAAGGGCGGCAGCTCTTGGCTGAAATCCACGCCGGCCTGGGCGGGCACCACGCCGCGGCTCGGGCATTAGTCAGCAAGGCCTTCCATATAGGCTTCTATTGGTCGACGGCCCGAGCGGACACACAAGACCTTGTCCAACATTGCGTCCGCTGCCAGCTCTTTGCCAATCAGAGTCACATGCCCCCTACCGCACTCCAAACAATCCCCATAACTTGGCCCTTTGCGGTCTGGGGGCTGGATATGGTCGGACCTCTTAAAGGGGAAGCCATAAGAAGAAATACTTATTGGTCATGGTGGACAAATTCACCAAATGGATAGAAGCTAAACCAGTCAAAACGGCTGAATCCGGACCAGTAATAGACTTCATATCCGGGGTCGTACATCGATACGATGTCCCCCACAGCATCATCACTGATAATGGCTCAAATTTTATAGCCAACAAAGTGAAAACTTGGTGCGCAAAAATGGGCATCAAGCTCGATTACGCTTCCGTCTACCATCCACAAACTAACGGACAGGTAGAGCGGGCAAATGGTCTCATTATGAGCGGCATCCAACCCAGGCTAGCGCGATCCTTGACAGAGTCGGATACGCACTGGGTGGAGGAGCTCGACTCCGTACTCTGGGGGCTGCGGACCACGCCAAATTGCACCACCGGATACACACCATTTTTATGGTGTACGGCGTGGAAGCATTATTACCTTGCGACATAATACATGATTCGCCACGCGTACGCATGTACGAAGAGAAGGAAGCCGAGTTAGAACGACAGGATAATTTGGATGCCTTGGAGGAGGAGCGCGATGTCGCAAAAGCCCGTTCCGCACTCTATCAGCAGCAGGCTCGACGATACCAAAGCAGAGAAGTGCAGGGCAAAACTTACAATATTGGCGAGCTCGTTCTACGACTACCGGAGAAGAAGAAGGACAAACTCAAACCCAAGTGGGAGGGTCCCTTCATCATTGACAAAGTTCTCACCGGAGGAGCGCCGCTTCGTAATGCATTCGATAACAGACTCGAGCCGAACCCATGGAACGCGGCAAGACTACGGAGATTCTACGCCTAGCGCCGAACACAGTGTTCGTCTCCTAACCCCTCCATTTTAATTATGCCCCATCCTATTTTCCTTTCTCGACCTTTTTCTCTCTTCACATAAAGTATTCAATACAGTGCGGATTTCCGTATCACTCCGGCCGCACTAAGTGTGTAAGAAATACCTGGGGGCTTCCCATACGGAAGCTAAAAATGATTACTCACATGGCTTTTTGCCCGTCGCATATGCATTCTTTTTCCATATGTACCTTTTCTTCACCATTATATGCATCGATATGACTTAAGATGTTGCCAAGCTGGGTTGCCTGGCTCTTGTGTTTATGCTACGTTCCCGTTAATTCGGCTAGGGCATAAGGGAGAACCTCTGCGATTGTTCTTGCCGGTTCAGCGGATGTGTACCTCGGTCGGGTGAAGCCGAAAGCTAGCTTCCTTAAGAGAATATTCGGCCGGTGAACAAAAGATGTATTCGTTTATCATAACATAAATCCCCAGAAGTCTTGTATCATGCGCCATCGCTCGCAGTCCGGACATGCGCATCGCTGCATGCGTACCCAGGGAAAGGAACCCCTAACGGAACTATTCTCTCTGGAAGATGTTTCTTACTATCCATGTAATATAACATAACTAGTTGGGTACTTGTCTGTTCAAGCACTTATGACCCCTACGCCTTGTTTCCACGCATACCCCGGTTTTGTATAGCTGAGCGGGTATTCGGACACACCCCGGACTATTGGATCCGGGGGCTGAAGCGAAAATGTTCGCCATGACAAATGATTTTAATCTGGCTAGGGGCTAATCACGCCCATTAAATTACACAGTTATTTGGACTGATTACATTCCTCTTCTATACCGTCCAACAGGCTATCTAGCTTACAATCCTGTTGAGAATACTTAGCGGCTAACGCTACCTGGTCATATACCAGACTAACAGCAATTTCTTGCCCATCGGGCCCCGTCGGTCCCACTTCGGCCATATGGTTCGGGTCCAGCTTGGTGTAGCATGTCTTCACCATTGCCGAGCTTCTCTTCCTCCTTCTTTGGCATGCTGATATCTTCGAGACGGAAGCGCCGCCGCCCCATGAAGCAGGTCCATAAGTTCCCCATGCCATTAGGCAAGAGGCTTGATGGCCACAAAGCACGAGCAACACCTGCATCACTTGCCGAGCTCGCTCGTGCAGTCACGAAAGATCTTGCAGTAAATCATTTGCATATGAGGGCATCTCCTCCTCAAGGCGACCCGTTAACATTCCTGCAAGCAAAATTCTTTCATTATACTTCCTCGCCGAACTGTACAACAGTTCATCTAGGCACTTACTGTAAATGCAGCGTCGAAGCCTCTTGTTCTCCTTCACGGAGTCCGCCACTGGTGGCCGGAGATCTTTTAACTACACGTCCAGCTGGACTTTGGCATCTTGAAGATCGTTCTTCTCCGCCTAACTTGCGTAAGAATCGCGCCGCCAGCCTCTAGCTGCTTTTTGAGATCGACGCGTCCTCTCCTCGCCCCGGATTCACCCCGGATTATCTGCAGAATTTTCTATTAGACTTGTCATATTATCCATTTACTAACTGGTGCATCTTCGCACAATTGTGATAATTGTTACCAGATGAGGGCCTTTGGGGTTCCTCTAACTTGCAGCTACGCGCCCTCGATTCGGCCTTGCAGTCCTCCAGCTCCCGAAACAATTGCTCGTTCTTCTCTACAAGGACCTGTACATAAATTGATCCTTAAAACTGTTGTTTCAACCGTTTCAAGTCTCAGTGGCTACTGCTATACATACTTCCCGAAATTCCTCACCCGTATGTCTTTGGTATACTGGTTTGTCGCTTGGGCAAGCCCGCCCCGAGCAGCTTGGACGTACGCGTCCGCCGAATTGAAGGCATTAAACACCTCTTTGGAAAAGATGTTGTTCCGAAGTACGGCCCGTCGGCACCTGTGATTCATGGCGCTCTCTACTTCGGAATTCGTGGCTGAGAGCAGGTCCGCACTCTCTGTCGGAGAGCAATGCGGTGCTGGCCCCGTGTCCGTCTCCGCCCCTGAAGCCGGTTCCGCAATCCGGCTGGTGGGGGCGTGATTGGTAGGGTCTCCGGATATAGTCCGGTTATTCCTCTTCCTGCCAGACACGAAGGGCGCTGTCATATTTTAAATTCTATAGTTACAGGACAAGTTATTGGTTTACCTCTGTAGCGGTGTGTCAACCCTCACCGCCTTCCTCTTGAGCCTGCCCGATCTGGACGCCCGTGGTTGACGAGTCCCTAGGGGCTCGGCCCCTCGCTCCGGCCGTCGTTTCTGCAAATAGAACGACGCCTCAAGGGTAAATTATAACACCTGGGGGGAGTCCTCTTCGAAGGACAGGGCTTTCTAGTTCGGCTGACACATGAAGAGCAGTCCAGGGTAGTCAGCCGTAATGGCCACTAGGGCGCCATCCCAGCTCGCCTGATAAAATATCTCGTTGACAAGCTCCACAGTGATATCCGGATCCACTTTAAATCCCGGATCTAGGGCCCTTCCAGGGTCCTCTGGTTGCGGGGAGGGGCTGAAGATTCCTTCTACGGCCCTCCTTAATTCCTGCCCAGAAGCATTGATGCAAGTAATCTTAGCAGAAGAACGCTAGAGCAAAGCGGGGGAAAAGAATGGAAACTTACCCATGCTTGGGGGTTGTACATGGAGAATCCTTCCCGCGGTTGTATGCGAAGGAATTCCTCCTCTTCCCCTTTGTACAGATCGGACAATATCCTTGCCAGAGCGGCGGCGGAGTCTGGACCTTTACGACCGCAGCGGGAGGCGTCGTCTTCCCCGTTGAAATGCCACATGGGCTTCCCCCGATATTGGAGCGGTTGCACTCCCCATCTTATGCATATCGCCATAACCTCAACTATCATCAGCCCGGATTTGGCCAGTAACTTTATCCTGTCCATCAGGAGGAATATTTCCCTCGTGTCCTCTTCTTGAGGACCCCGGGGGCGCCATCTTAGGCGTGCCCTCGGCGGGGCATTGCTGAACTCGCGGAGACCTGTCCGGACTGGATCCGGAAGGGGGACGTCGTTTATATAAAACCACTCTGAAGGCCAGTTTTTTGGTGCCTTCTTAGGAGTGCCGGATAGGTATCCGGTCTCGGCAATGCGCCATACTTCGGCCCCGCCCACTTGACACAGGGGCTCCCCCTGGGTGCGGGGGACGAGGCAGAACAACTTCCGCCATAATCCGAAGTGTGGTTCGCAGCCTAGAAACAGCTCGCACAGGGCAACATACCCCGCTATGTGCAGAATAGAGCCAGGGGTAAGATCGTGTAACTGGAGGCCGTAGAACTCCAGGAGCTCGCGAAGAAACGGGTGGATAGGGAACCCAACGCCCCTCAGCAGATGAGGGATCAGACATTTACGCTCCTCCGGAAATGGGTTAGGAGAACCCTCAGCCTGGTCTTCTTCGTCATAACTGGCTATTCCAGCTCGGACGGAGACCATGAATGCTGGTGGGAGAAACCCTTGGGTCTGTAACTTTGTCAAGCGGCTATGAGGAACTAAACACTCTCCCCAATCCCTTGACTTGGAACGAGAAGGGCAAGCAGAAGAGCTGCGCCGGCCGGCCATGTTGGAATGGCTTTTTGCGAAGCGCTCTGTTGGATGCTGGCTCTGGGAGGGAGAGTGAGGTTTGGATCTGAGAGTCCCCGTCCCTTCAAATAGACGGTTCGCCCGGAGAATCGAGGGTGGCTAATGCGAAAATGCCTCGACTCCTCGCATTCGCTCGACACGTGGAGATGGTCATTACTGAGGCACCGAAGCCGAGGAGCACAACATTGATTGGAGGCCGGACACTATTCGTTGTAACAAGCACTTTGGAGTATTCGGAGAAGGAACCCGCCCTACAATGTCGAAGACAAGGCTGCGCACCGAGCTCGTCGTCATTGAAGCCTGGTTCAGGGGCTACTGAGGGAGTCCTAGATTAGGGGGTACCCAGACAGCCGGACTGTGTACAACGTCCGGACTATTGAAGCGTGAAGATACAAGACTCAAGACTTGGGCCCGTGTCCGGATGGGACTTTCCTTGGTGTGGAAGGCAAGCTTGGCGATCTGGATATTATATTTCCTTCCTTGTAACCGACTCCATGTAAACCCTAGCCCTCTCCAGTGCCTATATAAACCGGAGAGGTTGGTCCTTAGAAGGCCGATCACAATCACAATCATACCATCATAGGCTAGCTCTTAGGGTTTAGCCTCTACGATCTCGTGGTAGATCTACTCTTGTACTACCCATATCATCAATATTAATCAAGCAGGAAGTAGGGTTTTACCTCCATCGAGAGGGCCCGAACCTGGGTAAACACCCGTGTCCCTTACTTCTTGTTACCATCAGCCTTGACGCACAGATCGGGACCCCCTACCCGAGATCCGCCAGTTTTGACACCGACAACAGACAACTCCCGATGAACAGGATCCCGTTTCGAACGTGGCCGGTCGAACACAAGGCCGTTTCCTCCGTTCTGCGGTACGTCATGCCTCGTTTCCATCACCTATTCCGTCCAAGCCCTCCCGATGAACACGACCACGCATTCCGTTCCGACCCAGCCGGTTGGCTCCCACGCGTTCCGTTGCCTCCCGATGAACAGGACGCATTCCGTTGCCTCCCCATGAACACGACGACACTGTTTCTCTGTTCCGACCCAGCCATGTCAATGAGCCCTCGCCGTACGTATGCACGAGTAGGCGTTCGAGACCCCGCCCGTATGTACACATACGTGGCCGTATTTTCTTTCTTGCACCCTGGCCGCTATACGTACGTGTAGATGCTACGTGCGCGCCTCTACATCCACCAGTATATATGTACGTACACGTTCGCGACCAGAATGACAACGCTACGTACGCTTCGACCAGGTGGGTCCCGGTATCGAGCACTTCCTTGCGTGCAAAGATGTAGCTGGTGGGTCCCAGCGATCGGGGCGAATCGTTTTTTGCCAGACGCACTTCCTTGCGTGTGAAGGTGTAGCTGGTGGGTCCCAGCGATGGGGAAGCGTTTTTTCACGAAATCACGGTGGCCCGTCCGGTGGGTCCCCGCTGTCGGTGGAGGAATAATTATTTTGCTCGTAATAAGGAGGCACTTCCTTGCGCGGCCGTGGACCCGCTGTCGGCGTCTCCACACGGTACTCTTCCGATGGAAGTCGGTCGTTGACCACATTGACCACTTGGCGCCGAGAGCACCACGGCGGGACGATGGCAAGGCCTAGGAAGGGATGACAGAGGTAGGGAAGACTCGGCGGTTGTTTCCCACGCGAGGGAATCTGTTGTCGAGAGGTTCTTGGTTCGTCTGCCGTCGCCGGAGAATAACAGCAGGTGTGGGTGAGTAGAGGGATGGCTAGGCCAGCGATGGGAGTACGGTGGGGCGGTGAGGCCTGCGCGGCTGCACAGCCGGCCGCGGGAGGAGGGAGCGGCTGGAGCGGGAAGAGCAGAGATTAAAGAAGCACGACGGCCGTTGGATGGACATCCAACAGTCAGTGCTTGTGCGTCAACCTTTTTTTTAGGAAAGCCTCAAATCCGTGGAAAACAACATACAACCCATCTGCCATTGTTTCTAATAATTTACAGCCCGTTTGCTAATTCTTAAGGTTTTTTTGGAGCCCATATTCTTTTTGTTAGCATTACAGCCCATATTGTGGCCATGGTTAAAAATTATCTGAAATTTTGCATATTTGGTGCGGTCGAACTGTTTTTAATCCGAAATTTCGACTCACATTCAAACTGATTTAAAAATAAATGTATATCAATATAAAATCCAACAAATTCTCCACGCATAAAAATTAATGTAATTTAAAATCTTGAAATGAAAAAAAAGATATTTGAAACTAATTGCCGGTTTGATGCGTTTTAAAAATGTACAACCCGTTTCTCATTACTGATGGGCCATTTTCTCTGCCAGCCGAATGAAAGCTCTCCTCGTCTTGAAAGATTTGCAGCCCAACAGGCCTAACAAAGCGACTTACTTGGCAAATCACAAAAAAACTGGGTTGTGGCCGTGGACCCAACTGTCAGCCTCTCCACGTACAGTACTCTTCCGATGGAAGTCGTTCCTTGACCATGTTGACCACGCTGCGCGGAGAGCACCATGGTGATGGACGACGGCGAGGCCTAGGAAGGGGACGACGGAGCCGGGAAGACACGGCGGTGGAAGCCCAGCGGAGAGAATCTGAGGTTCTTGGTTCGGCTGCGGTGTGAGGCTGCCGTCGCTGCGAGGCCTGGCCAGCGGTGGGAATAGTAGAGGCGGTGAGGCCTCTGCGAAGCACAACCGCCATGGGAGGCAGGAGCATGCGGCACGACCGGCGCTGCTTTGGGCGGCTGGAGCAAGAAGACCAGAGGTTGAAGAAGCACTACGGCCGTTGGATGGACATCGTCGGTCCTTTGGAGCTAGAATCGTTCATATTGACTAAGTTGACAAAGCCCTTCGTCCCGTCAACTTAGTAGGCCCTAAGTCAGCCTCCACCAAGGTGGGTCCCAGCTAGCTGGGGAGTATTCATTTTTTGTGCGTAATAAGGAGGCACTTCCGGTGGGTCCGAGATGACAGCGGGGGGCACATTTTTTTTGCGAAATACGGTGGCCCGTCCGGTGGATCCCAGCAGTCAGGGGGGAACGAATTTTTTTCGCAAAATACTGGTGGCCCGTTCGGTGGGTCCCTGCTATCAGGTGGAGGAATAATTATTTTCCGCGTAATAAGGAGGCACTTCCTTGCGGCTGCCGTGGACCCAGCTGTCAGCCTCTCCATGTACAGTACTCTTCCGATGGAAGTCGGTCGTTGACCATATTGACCACACCGCTCCGAGAGCACCACGGAGGTGGACGACGATGAGGCCTAGGAAGAGGACGACGCGGAGCCGGGGAAGACGTAGTAGTGGAAGCCCGCTCGGAGAGGAGTACGAGGGTTCACTGGTTCAGCTGCGGTGTGAGGCTACCGTAGCCGCAGAATAACAGGGGATGCGGGTGAGTGGAGGGATGGCCTGGCCAGCGGTGGGAGTAGTATGGGGGCGGTCAGGCCTCCACGGCAGCACAGCCGGCCACGGGAGGCAGGAGCAGGCGGCACGACCGGCGCTGCTTTGGGCGGCTGGACCAAGAAGACCAGAGGTTGAAGAAGCACTACGGCCGTTGGATGGACATCGTACGGTCACTGAAGCTAGAATCGTTTATATTGACTAAGTTGACAAAGCCCTTGGTACGCTCCAACTTAGTAGGCCCACAGGTCAGCCTCCGAAACGGTGCACCGCAGATGTCAGGGGGAGGAATCATTTTTTGGGCAGCCGAAGCTGAGAATATCCGAGATTGAAGAAGAAGCACGACATCCGTTGGATAGACATCCAACGGCCACTGCTGCTAGAACCGTGTGTTGACTATAATAAGTTGACAAAGCCTTGCATACGCGTTAACTTGTTTTTTTGGGGACGCGTCACTTAGTAGGCCCACAAGTGTGTGGCAGAGAACTTATAGCCCATTTGCGTTTTGTAAGAATGTATGATGTCTACTACGCAACCTTCTCCTTGTAGACGTTGTTGGGCATCCAAGTGCAGAGGTTTGTAGGACAATAACAAATTTCCCTCAAGTGGATGACCTAAGGTTTATCAATCCATGGGAGGCGTAGGATGAAGATGGTCTCTCTCAAACAACCCTGCAACCAAATAACAAAGAGTCTCTTGTGTCCCCAACACACCCAATACAATGATAAATTGTATAGGTGCACTAGTTCGGCGAAGAGATGGTGATACAAGAGTAATATGGATGGTAGATATAGGTTTTTGTAATCTGAAAATATAAAAACAGCAAGGTAACAAGTGATAAAAGTGAGTGTAAACGGTATTGCAATGCTAGGAAACAAGGCCTAGGGTTCATACTTTCACTAGTGCAAGTTCTCTCAACAATAATAACATAATTGGATCATATAACAATCCCTCAACATGCAACAAAGAGTCACTCCAAAGTCACTAATAGTGGAGAACAAACGAAGAGATTATGGTAGGGTACGAAACCACCTCAAAGTTATTCTTTCCAATCAATCCGTTGGGCCATTCCTATAAGTGTCACAAACAGCCCTAGAGTTCATACTAGAATAACACCTTAAGACACAAATCAACCAAAACCCTAATGTCACCTCAAGTATCCGTGGGTATGATCATACGATATGCATCACACAATCTCAGATTCATCTATTCAACCAACACATAGAACCTCAAAGAGTGCCCCAAAGTTTCTACCGGAGAATCAAGACGAAAACGTGTGCCAACCCCTATGCATAGGTTCATGGGCGGAACCCGCAAGTTGATCACCAAAACATACATCAAGTGAATCAAGTGATATCCCATTGTCACCACAGATATGCACGAGAAGACATACATCAAGTGTTCTCAAATCATTAAAGACTCAATCCGATAAGATAACTTCAAAGGGAAAACTCAATCCATTACAAGAGAGTAGAGGGGGATAAGAAACATAAGATCCAACTATAATAGCAAAGCTCGTGATACATCAAGATCGTGCCAAATCAAGAACGAGAGAGAGAGAGAGAGAGAGAGAGAGAGAGAGAGAGAGAGAGAGAGAGAGAGAGAGATCAAACACATAGCTACTGGTACATACCCTCAGCCCCGAGGGTGAATTACTCCCTCCTCGTCATGGAGAGCATCGGGATGATGAAAATGGCCACCGGTGAGGGTTCCCCCCTCCGGCAGGGTGCGGGAACAGGGTCCCGATTGGTTTTTGGTGGCTACAGAGGCTTGCGGCGGCGGAACTCCCGATCTATTTTGTTCCTCGATCGTTTTAGGGTATATGGGTGTATATAGGTGAAAGAAGTACGTCAGGGGAGCCACGAGGGGCCCATTAGGGTGGAGGGCGCGCCCTAGGGGGGTGGGTGCGCCCCCCTACCTCGTGCCTTCCTCGTTGCTTCTTTGACGTAGACTCCAAGTCTGCCCGGTTGCTTTCCTTCCAAAAATAACTTCTCCAGAAGATTTCGTTCCGTTTCGACTCAGTTTCATATTCCTTTTCTTGAAACTTGAAACAAGAGAAAAACAGGAGGCTGCTTTGGGCTCTGGGTCAATAGGTTAGTCCCAAAAGTAATATAAAAGTGGATAATAAAGCCCATAAACATTCAAAACACATAATATAATAGCATGGAACAATCAAAAATTATAGATACGTTGGAGACGTATCAAAATCCCCAAGCTTAATTCCTGCTCCTCCTCGAGTAGGTAAATGATAAAAAAGATAATTTTTGATGTGGAGTGCTACTTGGCATAATTTCAATGTAATTCTTCTTACTTGTGATATGAATATTCAGATCCGAGAGATTCAAGACAAAAGTTTAATATTGACATAAAAATAATAATACTTCAAGCATACTAACAAAGCAATCATGTCTTCTAAAAATAACATGGCCAAAGAAAGTTATCCCTACAAAATCATATAGTCTGGCTATTGTCTATCTTCACCACACAAAGTGTTTAAATCATGCACAACCCCGATGACAAGCCAAGCAATTGTTTCATACTTTTGACATTCTCGAAAATTTTCAATCTTCACGCAATACATGAGCGTGAGCCATGGATATAGCACTATAGGTGGAATAGAATGGTGGTTGTGGAGAAGACAAAAAGGAGAAGATAGTCTCACATCAACTAGGCATATCAACGGGCTATGGAGATGCCCATCAATAGATATCAATGTGAGTGAGTAGGGATTGCCATGCAACGGATGCACTAGAGCTATAAGTGTATGAAAGCTCAAAAAGAAACTAAGTGGGTGTGCATCCAACTCGCTTGCTCACGAAGACCTAGGGCATTTTGAGGAAGCCCATCATTGGAATATACAAGCCAAGTTCTATAATGTAAAATTCCCACTAGCATACGAAAGTGACAACATAGGAGACTCTCTATCATGAAGATCACGGTGCTACTTTGAAGCACAAGTGTGGTAAAAGGATAGTAGCATTGTCCCTTCTATCTTTTTCTCTCATTTTTTGTTTGTTTGTTTGGGCCTTTTCTCATTTTTTATGGCCTTTTTTATCTGTTTTTTATTTTTTGTCCGGAGTCTCATCCCGACTTGTGGGGGAATCATAGTCTCCATCATCCTTTCCTCACTGGGACAATGCTCTAAAGATGATAATCACACTTTTATTTTCTTACAACTCAACAATTGCAACTCGATACTTAGAACAAATTATGACTCTATATGAATGCCTCCGGCGGTGTACCGGGATATGCAATGAATCAAGAGTGACATGTATGAAAGAATTATGAA
Organism: Aegilops longissima; assembly: GCA_021605205.1. Classification (NCBI taxonomy): domain Eukaryota; kingdom Viridiplantae; phylum Streptophyta; class Magnoliopsida; order Poales; family Poaceae; genus Aegilops; species Aegilops longissima. The sequence goes on from CM038679.1 coordinate 152,571,472, forward strand.
CGGTGGCTTTGCCACAAATACAACGTCAACTACATGATCATGCAAAGCAATATGACAATGCTGGAGCGTGTCATAATAAACGGAATGGTGGAAAGTTGCATGGCAATATATCTCGGAATGGCTATGGACATGCCATGATAGGTAGGTATGGTGGCTGTTTTGAGGAAGGTATATGGTGGGTGTATGATACCGGCGAAAAGTGCGCGGTATTAGAGAGGCTAGCAATGGTGGAAGAAAGAAGGGTGCGTATAATCCATGGACTCAACATTAGTCATAAAGAACTCATATACTTACTGCAAAAATCTACAAGTTATCAAAGCAAAGTATTACGCGCATGCTCCTAGGGGGATAGATTGGTAGGAAAAGACCATCGCTCGTCCCCGACCGCCACTCATAAGGAAGACAATCAATAAATAAATCATGCTCCGACTTCATCACATAACGGTTCACCATACGTGCATGCTACGGGAATCACTAACTTTAACACAAGTATTTCTCAATTTCACAACTACTCAACTAGCTTGACTCTAATATCACCATCTTCATATCTCAAAACAATTATCAAGCATCAAACTTCTCATAGTATTCAACACACTCATAAGAAATTTTTCTTTTACTAATCGTGTATGCCTATTATTGTTAAAGCAAACTACCATGCTGTTTTGTAGGACTCTCAAAATAATCTAAGAGAAGCATGAGAGTTCATATATTTCTTCAAAATAAAACCACCATCGTGCTCTAAAAGATATAAGTGAAGTACTAGAGTAAATGACAAACTACTCCGAAAGATATAAGTGAAGATCAATGAGTAGTCGAATAATTATACAACTATGTGAAGACTCTCCCATTTAAGGATTTCAGATCTTGGTATTTTATTCAAACATCAAGCAAAACAAAATAAAACGACATTTCAAGGATAGCACACATCATGTGAAGAAGCAAAAACTTAGGTTCAACCGATACAAACCGATAGTTGTTGAAGAAGAAAGGTGGGATGCCTACCGGGGCATCCCAAATCTTAGATGCTTGAGATTTCTTGAAATATTATCTTGGGGTGCCTTGGGCATCCCCAAGCTTGAGCTTTTGTGTCTCCTTAATTCCTCTCATATCATGGTTTCCTAAATCTCGAAAGCTTCCTCCACACCAAACTCAACAAGAACTCGTGAGATAGGTTAATATAAACCAATGCAAAAACCTTATCATACTATAATGTGGCAAATAACTAAAATTATTATTCAACATTGCATACTAAATGCTTCTGCATATTTAATAGCCCTATCCTCAAATAGAATCATTAAACAAGCAAACATATGCAAACAATGCAAACATAACAGCAATCTGCCAAAACAGGACAGTCTGTAAAGAATGCAAGATTCATCATACTTCCCTAACTCCAAAAATTATGAAAGAAAATTCCCACTGTAGTAACTTTATCAGAGCTTATTATGCAAAAGATTTCAACATTTTATCACATTCTGACTTTTCTAGGGAATTTTTGCAACAGCGGTAAACTTTCGGTTTTGAAACAGCAACATGTATACTTGCAAAATAAGCATGGTGAAGGCTATCCTTGACATTTTTATTGAAACTAGAGATGCAAAACACTATTATAAATAACAGGAAGCAAAGCTAAAGAAAATAAAATGACGCTCCAAGCAAAACACATATCATGTGGTGAATAAAAATATAGCTCCAAGTAAAGTTACCGATGAACGAAGACGAAAGAGGGGATGCCATCCGGGGCATCCCCAAGCTTAGGCTCTTGGTTGTCCTTGAATATTACCTTGGGGTGCCTTGGGCATCCCCAAGCTTAGGCTCTTGCCACTCCTTATTCCATATTCCATCGAATCTTAACCCAAAACTTGAAAACTTCACAACACAAAACTTAACAGAAAACTCGTAAGCTCCGTTAGCGAAAGAAAACAAAACACCACTTCAAGGTACTGTAATGAACTCATTCTTTATTTATATTTGTGTTAAACCTACTTTATTCCAACTTCTCTATGGTTTATAAACTATTTTACTAGCCATAGAGTCATCAAAATAAGCAAACAACACACGAAAAAACAGAATCTGTCAAAAAACAGAACAGTCTGTAGTAATATGTAACTAACGCAAACTTATGGAATTCCAAAAATTCTAAACTAAATTTGTGGACGTGATGAATTTGCCTATTAATCATCTGCAAAAAGAATCAACTAAATAGCACTCTCCAGTAAAAAGTTTTAGCTAATCTCGTGAGTGCTAAAGTTTCTGTTTTTTACAGCATGATCATGAAGACTTCACCCAAGTCTTCTCAAAGGTTCTACTTGGCACAAACACTAATTAAAACACAAAAACACATATAAACAGAAGCTAGATGGATTATTTATTCCTAAACCGAACCCAAAAGCAAGAAACTAAAATAAAATTGGGTTGCCTCCCAACAAGCGCTATCGTTTAACGCCCCGAGCTAGGCATGATGATTTCAATGATGCTCACATAAAAGATAAGAATTTAAACATAAAGAGAGCATCATGAAGAATATGACTAGCACATTTTAGTATAACCCACATCCCTATGCATAGGGATTTTGTGAGCAAACAACTTATGGGAACAATAACCAACTTGCATAGGAAGGCAAAACAAGCATAACTTCAAAACCTTAAGCACATAGAGAGGAAACTTGATATTATTGCAATTCCTACAAGCATATATTCCTCCCTCATAATAATTTTCAGTAGCATCATGAATGAATTCAACAATATAGCCAGCACCTAAAGCATTCTTTTCATGTTCTACTTGCATAGAAATTTTACTACTCTCCAGATAAGCAAAATTCTTCTCTTCAATAGTAGTGGGAGCAAACTCAACAAAATAACTATCATATGATTGAAAATTAAGATCAAGATGACAAGTTTCATGGTTATCATTATTCTTTAGATCATACATGTCATCACAATAATCATCATAGATAGGAGGCAGGCTTTCATCATAATAAATATTCTCATCAAAACTTGTGGGACTAAACATATCATGTTCATCAAACATAGCATCCCCAAGCTTGTGGCTTTGCATATCATTAGCATCATGGATATTCATAGAATTCATACTAACAATATCGCAATCTTGATCATCATACAAAGATTTAGTGCCAAACATTCTATAGATTTCTTCTTCTAGCACTTGAGCACAATTTTCCTTCCCATCATTTTCACGAAAGATAGTAAAAATATGAAGCATATGAGACAAAATCAATTCCATTATTTTGTAGTTTTCTTTTATAAACTAAACTAGTGATAAAACACGAAACAAAAAGATTCGGTTGCAAGATCTAAAGATATACCTTCAAGCACTCACCTCCCCGGCAACGGCGCCAGAAACTAGCTTGATGTCTACTACGCAACCTTCTCCTTGTAGACGTTGTTGGGCCTCCAAGTGCAGAGGTTTGTAGGACAGTAGAAAATTTCCCTCAAGTGGATGACCTAAGGCTTATAAATCCGTGGGAGGCGTCGGATGAAGTTGGTCTCTCTCAAACAACCCTGCAACCAAATAACAAAGAGTCTCTTGTGTCCCCAACACACCCAATACAATGGTAAATTTTATAGGTGCACTAGTTCGGCGAAGAGATGGTGATACAAGTGCAATATGGATGGTAGATATAGGTTTTTGTAATCTGAAAATATAAAAACAGCAAGCTAACAAGTGATAAAAGTGAGCGTAAACGGTATTGCAATCCTAGGAAACAAGGCCTAGGGTTCATACTTTCACTAGTGCAAGTTCTCTCAACAATAATAACATAATTGGATCATATAACTATCCCTCAACATGCAACAAAGAGTCACTCCAAATTCACTAATAGTGGAGAACAAACGAAGAGATTATGGTAGGGTAAGAAACCACCTCAAAGTTATTCTTTCCAATCAATTCGTTGGGCTGTTCCTATAAGTGTCACAAACAGCCCTAGAGTTCGTACTAGAATAACACCTTAAGACACAAATCAACCAAAACCCTAATGTCACCTAGATACTCCAATTTCACCTCAAGTATCCGTGGGTATGATCATACGGTATGCAACACACAATCTCAGATTCATCTATTCAACCAACACAGAGAACCTCAAAGAGTGCCCCAAAGTTTCTACCGGAGAATCAAGACGAAAACGTGTGCCAACCCCTATGCATAGGTTCATGGGCGGAACCCGCAAGTTGATCACCAAAACATACATCAAGTGAATCACGTGATATCTCGTTGTCACCACAGATACGCACGGCAAGACATACGTCAAGTGTTCTCAAATCATTAAAGACTCAATCCGATAAGATAACTTCAAAGGGAAAACTCAATCCATTACAAGAGATTAGAGGGGGAGAAGAAACATAAGATCCAACTATAATAGCAAAGCTCGCGATACATCAAGATTGTGCCAAATCAAGAACACGAGAGAGAGAGAGATCAAACATAGCTACTGGTACATACCCTCAGCCCCGAGGGTGAACTACTCCCTCCTTGTCATGGAGAGCGTCGGGATGATGAAGATGGCCACCAGTGAGGGTTCCCCCCTCCGGCAGGGTGCCGGAATAGGGTCCCGATTGCTTTTTGGTGGCTACACAGGCTTGCGGCGGCGGAATTCCTGATCTATTCTGTTCCCCAATCGTTTTAGGGTATATGGGTATATATAGGTGAAAGAAGTACGTCAGGGGAGCCACGAGGGGCCCAGGAGGGTGGAGGGCGCGCCCTAGGCGGGTGGGTGCGCCGCCCTACCTCGTGCCTTCCTTGTTGCTTCTTTGACGTAGACTCCAAGTCTCCCCGGTTGCTTTCCTTCCAAAAATAACTTCTCCAGAAGATTTCGTTCCGTTTCGACTCCGTTTGATATTCCTTTTTCTTCGAAACACTGAAACAAGGGAAAAAACAAGAACTAGCACTGGGCTCTGGGTCAATAGGTTAGTCCCAAAAGTAATATAAAAGTGGATAATAAAGCCCATAAACATCCAAAACACATAATATAATAGCATGGAACAATAAAAAATTATAGATACGTTGGAGACGTATCAATGTACAGCCCATTTTTGAATTCTAATGGAATTTACAACAGCCCATTTACAGTTTGTTAAAAGTAAAGCCCATTTTCTAGCTAGGACAACGATTAATAATTTCAACCAACCGTTGAAGACAGAATTCAATAAAATTTCCCACATTTTGATGGGATCCGAAATATTTTTATCCCGAAATTTCTAGTCAGATTAAATATAAATTTGTATTACGTAAAAATCCAACGAAACATTGCGCATGCAACAATGAAAATTTAATATTGTCAAAATCCATAAATAATATTTTATAAACTAATTTCGTGTTTGGTGCATTTTTTTATAGTTACTGCCCAGTTTTTATAATTACATCCCATTTATTATTTTTTAAAGCCCATTTCCCTGTTAAGCCTAATGCATCCCTCCTAGGAAAGATTTTGCAGCCCAGCGGAGCGGAGAATAACAAGTTGACCTTGCCTGGGTGTTCCTCAAAAAGACATATAGCTGGGCTAGCCATTTTCATCTTGAAAAAATTAGTATCTGGGCTGGATATCTGGCCTAGGCTAGACGGGCCACAACCCGCCCAATTAATGCCCTGCTCTCCTCTGAACAACAATGAAATCATCGCCAAGAAAAACTCTGCAGTGCTCACGCCTCAAAAACACAAATACTGCTCGAGCTACTTGGTCCCAGCTGTCGGCTGCACCTTGTGCAATTCTCTCGTTTATATTGACTACATAGGTTGACAATGGTGTGGGACCGTGATGTCAGGAAACCAGGAGAAAGCAAAAAATATATATAGTTGTACATAATAAGGAGGCACTTGCGTACGTACGGCTATGGCGCTAGTGGATCCCTGGTGTCATCCAGTCAAAATAAAGTCATCTCCTAAATCCTCATGTTCATTGACGATGTTAACAATGCTCGGTGCCATGGCGAGCGCAACAACTCGAAGGACAACGGAGAGGGCCTCGCGGGCCCTACGGATGGTCGATCTGGCGCCCTTGCTCATTCAGGAAGCCAGGATCATCGGACACCTATGAGCACCTTCGAGAAACTAAGGCGGCATGAAGCGGTAAGGGCGCGCTTGGGAGCTCGGTTTATTTCAAACCTGTATTAACATACAAGTGTAATTTACTCGTCGCCGGAAACAACGCGTAAAATACAGGCGTAATGAAACCGAGGGCCCGAGGTGCGTAAGTAAAATTGGCGGATTCTGGCGTGTAATTTGAGAGACCGGTGTATATTTTACGAGCACTGCTATATGGGCGACATTACCGGGCGATACATGCACGGCGTGCGTATCATGCCATCCATGGGCAAGGCTGAAACAGCAGCTAACGGCTGGATTAGCAATCGTCAGAAAGTGTCGTTCAGCGTTTTTGTCGTGTGTGAAGTACTTCGATATTTTACTAGTCGAAATCGACCAACCAAGCGCCTTCACCGAGACCATCTGCTTTAATTTACAAGTGTCATTTTACAAGCGGTTTTGGTTGGAAAGCGGCGATCAATCACGGCTTAATATCATGAGTTGGTCGGAAGATCATATGGTTTCACATCTAACCTACCCGACTTGTCGTATAAGCTATGAATGAAACATCAGACGATGAACTTCTTAAGCACAGAAACAACAGAAGAGGATGATCTCCTTAACAAGCAAATCACTGGCATTAGATCGACATGCAAAACAATACGAAGCATTATTCTCAGGAGGCACGGTGAATAGCTCGTGATGCCGCATGCCACAACATTCCAAGCTCAACTTTGCAATCAAACACGAGGCCTGGCATTACATAGACAATATTCAGAACAAACTCTTAACACATGAATATCTTAGCAGAGTAACTATTTACTTCTAAACTAAACACAGGAATAGGAAAAAACACTTGACGCTGCTCACAGCAAGGGCGTCCGACTCAAAAATATCAAATGCATGTCTTCTGGCTAACATCAATGAGCAAATTTTGACAAGGTTTTCCAATTCCAATATATTAAACTAACGTCTTCTGGCTAACATCAATGATTAAACTTTGACAATCTTTTCCCATTCCAAATATGTAATGCCTATGATCGTGGAGTCCTGTCGTAGCTTCTTGTACTTGTTTGGGCACTTTTTGCCCAGGGCACTCCACGTGTTGTTAAATTGCCAATGGTCTCTGCAGACTAGTCATGTCACTGGTGTCTAATAATACTCTGTAAAGCTTCTCGGTCATTCCTTCCGTAATGTAGCACAAACAATGACTGCTTCTTTCTACAAAGTGGAACGACCAACTGGACCCAGTAACGCAGCAGTTTGCCTTGGACACATTGGCTCCTTTTGTGCAGTTCAACTAAAATCGAAGTCGGAATAAAACCGAGCTTTAATTTTGATATCCCTGTAAGAAACAATAGGTATAAGGGAAACAATTCTTGAGAAATAACGGTTGATGACTTGTACTACGGAAGAAAAGCATCTCTTGATCTACTTTATCTTAATGGGAAACAAAGCGGAGAGTAGAAATTCTCCATCGGTGTGATTCATTCATATTGGTGAGACATTATCTTAACAATGCCTTGTTTCAACATGTATAAAAAACGACAAAGCAGAAAAGTACCATTCCTAAAACAATGCAACTGATTCATTTACGAGAGACATTATCTTAGCAATACCTTGGTTCATGTAGAAAGAACTACAAAGCGAGGATAGTACCATTCCTAACAAGTGTTGCAGTTTTGAACTAAGATTGATAGTTAATTAATTTCGAGAGTGGCATTGCTTAATTTTACCGTGGCATTAGATTAATGAAAAGCATAAACAATTCCAGGGGAGAGTGGGCATAACAACAATATGTGCTTCCATCTACTTATAAAGGGGTGATGCAGAGTTTGTTGTAAGAAAGCAACAAGCATCATATGCAGGTTGGTGCCATTTTTGTTCACTACTTAATGGGAAAAGACAGCAATACAATAGCTTCAATTCAACATTTATTTAAAACAGTACCAATACAAGTAGCACAACATCTCAAAGAACGCTGCACAATCATGTGGATGAAGGCCTGTACTGACCTTTCATGAGACGGACAAGATAAAATCTGAATCGACAACACGAATAGGAAATCCAATCTCGTGTTGTGCGGTTGCACTACAATCAAACAAAGTGTTTCAGTGGCGAAGCAAAATGTCATAATAGCAACAAGTTGAATAGATATCCCTGTTTAAGCAGAGGCAAAAAGGAATCAATTCTTGGCTAATAAAGGAGGATGAAACATGCGGCCAACAAAGCGGTAATCCCGCCAATCCCTAACAAGTGTTGCAGTTTTGAAATAAGATTGATAGTTAATTACGAGAGTGGCATCAATTCTTGGCTTATAAAGGGGTGATGCTGAATTTGTTGTAACAAAGCAACAAGCATCATGTGCAGGTTGGTCTCATTTTGTTCACTACTTAATGGGAAAAGACAGCAATACAATAGCTTCAATTCAACATTTATTTAAAACAGTACCAAAACAAGTACCAAAACATGGATTAAACTAGCATCACAACAGAGCCAATAGTGTTGTTGTACATGCAGACCCGTGGTACCCATCTGAAATCTTGTTGTGCCGTGTAGTTTCCCACGCCTTGTATTCTTTCACTGTTGCTTTGTCTTGAACTGATATGATTTGAACCGTGTCTATTTTGATTTGGCAAGACAATGCAGTGACCATAGCATATAGATATATGTTTGTTTGATGCTTTTATTATGTACTAGTACTTGGCAATAGAAGACTTGGTAGTTTAATCTGTCCACCTTACTAATGAACTGGTTCACGAAATGAGTTTCATATACTAGTACATGCTAAACTTGTTATGTATGCGCTTGTTTCTTCTTTTAGAATCTTGATGAATATTGGGGAAGAGTGCCTTATTAAGAAATGGTAAAGGAAGTAATGCGAGATAAGGTTCAGGATAGGGACACATCCTTGTTGGTCTCCAACAATGCTGATAAAACAGCTAAGGAAGACTATCTTGAAGACAATGAGACAACCCCAAAGTCTGTCTTGGTTTAGTGTTCGATTCTTGGCCACTACCGCTTGCACAAGCTATTCAAACTCCCGTCTCGAATCAGTTCGGTTTCTTGAGTCTCAACTACAAGCTGAAAGACATCGATCAACTATCTGCGACAAGAAGCGGAAGGACTGCGGAAGTCCTGGAGCATTCGGATGCATACTTTACGGTGCAACGGCAAGCATTAGAGGATTTTAGCGCCAAGCAGGACAAAGCTAATCAGCTTGCTAAGCTTATTGCCGCATGGTGGATACCGGATAACGTTTCTTGAGCTCTTACGAAGTTGTTTTAGTTATGCTCTTGTTTTCTTTGCGCGTTTATTTGCCTTTGGTGGCCAATTTTGACGGCGAGTGTATGTAATGTCTTTGCTTTGTTCCCTATATTTGCCTTTGGTGGCGAACTTTGATGCCTAGTGGATGTAATATGTGTAATAAGCGGTAATAGGCTAGCGTTAATTGCTTGCTTATTTATTTCCTTATTGTCTTGTTTAGTTGTTTGCTTTTAGTCACTGCAGTTCTTTTTCTGTTTTTTTTCTAGTGGCCACAATAGCCTGTTTTTGGTAACTAGGCCAAAATAATCATGGCAACACACGGACTGTTGTAACCATGGGCCTCCTACAGGCCGTATGATCCATGGGCCTTCGTCCGGCCGTAGGATCCATCGGCCTTCTATACGGGCCTTAGGGTCCATGGGCCTTCTACGGGCCGCACGATCCATGGGCCTTCTACGGGCCGTACTATCCATGGGCCTCATACGGGCCGTAGGATCCTTGGGCCTTCTACGGGGCGTATCATCATTTCGCCAATCATGGGCCGTACTATTCGTGGAACATAACGGGCCGTTAATAGGCCGTATTTGATAACTCTATGAAAACAGCCCAACGAGTTTTTGACATGAAAATGGCCCAACGTATTAACGGTCCATAAGCGGGCCGATGTAACGATTGGCTGAATTTGGCCCACAAGCGAAAATAGCGAGAACGGGCCGTATGTAACGAATCTGCAAATGAGCCCAAGAATCAATGTGCTCGAGAAGGCGAAAGATAACTTGGGCTGAAGCGACCCAATGGAATAACAGTGTTAATGGGTATAAAGTGATACCTTTGTTCATTACGGGCCAGTTTCACCACGGGCCGTTAAAGGGCCAAGAGTTACAAAGGTCCTCATATGGGCGAAAGAAGTCATGGGCCACACATGGGCTGGAAGTTAAAGCAGGCTGAATCATATTGGGCGGCCGGATGCGCTCTGGGCCTAATTCGGATAGGGCGAACGGGCCCTGGGTTAGCGAGCTGTAAATGGGCTATATCACGAACTTGTCGTTAACGAGGCTTTCAGTGGCCGCCGCCACCTTTGACCAAGTCAAACGGGCCGGCCTTTTCACAGGAATGGGCCTCTATTGGGCCGTGCCATGTGTCGCCGTATCATAGGCGCCTTCGGTCCAATGAGCGGATGACATCTGTCCCAACGGTGAGCCGACACGTGTTTCCTCCAGCCAATGATGATTTTACACGTGGAAAATCCCCATTGGTCGGGGCTGTTAACGGGTTATCGGATCCAAAACCTGACCCGATAGCTCAACAGCGTTCCGTTACGGTGGATGCCACGTGTCGGTCACCCTTGACGAAAGCACTTCTGTGACGCGCGATTTATCGTCATGGAAGTGGACACTTCCGTGATGATAATTTTGGCAATGTCATGGAACACTTCTACGACAGCACAAGTATGACTATCTTGATTCTGTCATAAATTTGTCATGGATGTACATGTATGACAGAAAACGCGACCTACTGTGACAAACACGTATCATCAAGGAAGTGTATTTTTTTGTAGCGATAGGCATCCAAGATTAGTAAAAAAATTCTTATGAGTGTGTTGAATACTATGAGAAGTTTGATACTTGATAATTGTTTTGAGATATGAAGATGGTGATATTAGATTCATGCTAGTTGAATGGCTATGAATTTGAGAAATACTTGTGTTAAAGTTTGTGATTCCCATAGCATGCACGTATGGTGAACCGTTATGTGATGAAGTCGGAGCACGATTTATTTATTGATTGTCTTCCTTATGAGTGGCGGTCGGGGACGAGCGATGGTCTTTTCCTACCAATCTATCCCCCTAGGAGCATGCGCGTAATACTTTGCTTTGATAACTTGTAGATTTTTGCAACAAGTATATGAGTTCTTTATGACTAATGTTGAGTCCATGGATTATACACACTTTCATCATTCCACCATTGCTAGCCTCTCTAATACCGCGCACTTTTCCCCGGTATCATACACCCACCATATACCTTCCTCAAAACAGCCACCATACCTACCTATCATGGCATTTCCATAGACATTCCGAGATATATTGCCATGCAACTTACCACCGTTTCATTTACCATGACACGCTTCATCATTGTCATATTGCTTTGCGTGATCATGTAGTTGACATCGTATTTGTGGCAAAGCCACCGTTCATGATTCTTTCATACATGTCACTCTTGATTCATTGCATATCCCGGTACATCGCCGGAGGCATTCACATAGAGTCATATTTTGTTCTAAGTATTGAGTTGTAATTCTTGAGTTGTAAAGTAATAAAAGTGTGATGATCATCATTATTAGAGCATTGTCCCATGTGAGGAAAGGATGATGGAGACTATGATTCCCCCACAAGTCGGGATGAGACTCCGGACGAAAAACTAAAAAAAGAGGAAAAAAGATGCCAAAAAAAGAAGGAAAAAAGGCCCAAATAAAAAAATGAGAGAAAAACAGAGAAGGAACAATGCTACTATCTTTTTTCCACACTTGAGCTTCAAAGTAGTACCATGATCTTCATGATAGAGAGTCCCCTATGATATCACTTTCATGTACAAGTGGGAATTTTTCATTATATAACTTGGCTTGTATATTCCAATGATTGGCTTCCTCAAATTGCCCTAAGTATTCGTGAGCAAGCGAGTTGGATGCACACCCACTTAGTTTCTTTTGATGAGCTTTCATACACTTATAGCTCTAGTGCATCCATTGCATGGCAATCCCTACTCACTCACATTGATATCTATTAATGGGCATCTCCATAGCCTGTTGATACGCCTAGTTGATGTGATACTATCTTCTCCTTTTTGTCTTCTCCACAACCACCATTCTATTCCACATATAGTGCTATGTCCATGGGCTCATGCTCATGTATTGCGTGAAGATTGAAAAGTTTGAGAACATCAAAAGTATGAAACAATTGCTTGGCTTGTCATCGGGGTTGTGCATGATTTAAATATTTTTTGTGGTGAAGATAGAACATAGCCAGACTCTATGATCTTGTAGGGATAACTTTATTTCGCCATGTTATTTTGAGAAGACATAATTGCTTCGTTAGTATGCTTGAAGTATTATTATTTTTATGTCAATATTAAAATTTTATCTTGAATCTTTCAGATCTGAATATTCATAACACAAATAATAGAATTACATTGAAAATTATGCTAAGTAGCATTCCACATTAAAAAAATCTGTTTTTATCATTTACCTACTCGAGGACGAGCAGGAATTAAGCTTGGGGATGCTTGATACGTCTCCAACATATCTATAATTTTTTATTGTTCCATGATATATTATATTCTGTTTTGGATGTTTAATGGGCTTATTTATACACTTTTATATTATTTTTGGGACTAACCTATTAACCGGAGGCCCAGCCCAAATTGCTGTTTTTTTGCCTATTTCAGTGTTTCGAAGGAAAAGGATATAAAACGGAGTCCAAACGGAATGAAACCTTCGGGAACGTGATTTTCGGAACAAACGTGATCCAGAGGACTTAGAGTCTACGTAAAGCAACAAACGAGGAAGGCGCGAGGCAGGGGGCGCACCCTCCACCCTCGTGGGCCCCATGTTGCTCCACTGCCGTACTTCTTCCTCCTATATATACCCATATACCCTGGAAACTTCACATACAGAGACAAAACCCTATTTCCACTGCGGCAACCTTCTGTACCCGTGAGATCCCATCTTGGGGCCTTTTCCGGTGCTCCGCCAGAGGGGGCATTGATCACGGAGGGCTTCTACATCAACACCATAGCCTCTCCGATGATGTGTGCGTAGTTTACCTCAGACCTTCGGGTCCATATTTATTAGCTAGATGGCTTCTTCTCTCTCTTTGGATCTCAATACAAAGTTCTCCTCGATCTTCTTGGAGATCTATTCGATGTAATCTTCTTTTGTGGTTTGTTTGTCGAGATCAGATGAATTGTGGGTTTATGATCAAGTTTATCTATGAACAATATTTGAATCTCCTCTGAATTCTTTTATGTATGATTGGTTATCTTTGCAAGTCTCTTCGAATTATCAGTTTGGTTTGGCCTACTAGATTGATCTTTTTTGCAATGGGAGAAGTGCTTAGCTTTGGGTTCAATCTTGCGGTGCTCGATCCCAGTGATAGAAAGGGAAACAACACGTATTGTATTGTTGCCATCGAGGATAAAAAGATGGGGTTTATATCATATTGCATGAGTTTATCCCTCTACATCATGTCATCTTACTTAAAGCATTACTCTGTTCTTATGAACTTAATACTCTAGATGCATGCTGGATAGCGGTCAATGTGTGGAGTAATAGTAGTAGATGCAGAATTGTTTTGGTCTACTTGTCGCGGACGTGATGCCTATATACATGATCATACCTAGATATTCTCATAACTATGCTCAATTCTATCAATTGCTCAACAGTAATTCGTTTACCCACCATAATACTTATCCTCTTGAGAGAAGCCACTAGTGAAACCTATGGCCCCCGGGTCTATCTTTTATCATATTAATCTTCCAACACTTAGCTATTTCTATTACCGTTTCTTTTACTTTGCATCTTTATCATAAAAAATACCAAAACTATTATCTTATCATATCTATCAGATCTCACTCTCGTAAGTGACCGTGAAGGGATTGACAACCCCTTTATCGCGTTTGTTGCGAGGTTCTTATTTGTTTGTGTAGGTGCGTGGGACTCGAGCGTGGTCTCCTACTAGATTGATACCTTGGTTCTCAAAAACTGAGGGAAATACTTACGCTACTTTACTGCATCACCCTTTCCTCTTCAAGGGAAAACCAATGCAGTGCTCAGGAGGTAGCAAGAAGCATTTCTGGCACCGTTGCTGGGGAGATTCGCGCCAAGTCAAGTCAAGATTTTATTTCCCATCAACGAGCCATTTCTGGCGCCGTTGCCGGGGAATCTACGCACAAGTCAAGACATACCAAGTACCCATCACAAACTCTTATCCCTCGCATTACATTATTTGCCATTTGCCTCCCATTTTCCTCTCCCCACTTGACCCTTGCCATTTTATTCGCCCTCTCCCTCGACTGAGATTTAAAAGAGAAAAAATAAAATCTGAAAAGAAAGATTTGTACGAATCTTGATGTAAGATCCGACAGACCTATATAGCATCAACTGCGACTTATAGCAAGACTGATGAATATAAGGATGATGACAGTGGATAATAATTGTCTTACATATTTAGGAAGATAATTAAAAAAGCCACATGCGGCAACACCCGAAATACACAAGGGCAAAAGAAGAAGGAAGGCGCAGACAAAGATCTGGCTCGCTGATCTCTACTTTCTTGATGCCTTGGTGTAGGCCACGGAGACTAGTTCTCGCAGCGAGCGGCGATGAACTCTTTCGTGTCCTCAAGATGCTGCTTGAGAGCTTCCTCTGATTCCTCCACCGGCCTTTGGCGCTTGATGCGGAGCATGTCATTCTATTCCATAAGTTTCTTGACGATGACGCCGGTCCTCTTCAACAAGGTTGTGATCTCCTCGTGCTACTTCATCCTTCCGGCGATCTTCACCCTCAGCAGGTCGCGCTTGGTGCGGAGCTTAACCTTTTCCTCCCCTAGTCCCCGGATGACGCTGGTAGCATGTTCAAATGAGGCATTCATCTCCTCCTGCACCTTCATCCATTCGGAGATCCGACCCATTAGGTCATCAAGCATAGCGCGCATGTGCCTATGAGAGTCCTCGCCTGCCTCCAAGACATTTTCCTAGGCCGCCGCGGTGCGGGAGGACATCTCTGATGCATTCGCGGCGCAGCGGGACATCTCTGCTGCTTCTGCGGCACGGCCGGACTAGTCTGCTGCATCGACAGTGTGGCAGGACCTCTGTGCTGCTTCGGCTGCGCGGCAGGACCTCTGTGCTGCTTCGGTGGCGCGGCAGGACCTCTGTTCTGCTATGGCTGTGCGACGGGACATGTCGGCTGCTTTCGCGGCGAGGTGGGACATCTCTCCTGCTTCCGCTTCCATGAACGCCTCTCCCTGGCAGTAATCTCTCGACCCAGAACTTACGCTGGGCATGGCAGACGCAAGGGAATGACGATGAATGACTTCTTTGTTTTTGTGGATGAGGAGTTGAGGAGGAATGTGCAGTCATCTTGGAGTAGTTATATTTATAACCGAGTACTAATACGCTCCTAAGTGGGAAACCGTTTAGGTTTTGATCGGTGTGAACAAGTTTGCAATTAAATATAGCGTGGTAGTAGTAATTTGGAATGTGATGGGATGGAGCCTCAAAATTTATTGACGGTTCTATAATTTCAAGTGCGGCACTATTCCCGGATGGCATAATGTGCGCACGCTTTCTCGGCCGTGTACGTGGCGTTTGCACCATAGGGTGCACCGCAATAGGCGATGTCAGTGCACGTCTTGTTCCAACAACCGTGCACGCTCGTTATTACCATATCACACACTTCTTTTAATTAGAATGTGTGCCCGTCTAGCGCACACACGTTGATCTGTCTAACTGTTTCTGTTTGTTGTGGCTAATTGCAAATAGTCATCCATGTGAAGTGTATGCCGTAATCACAGACACGTTGATCTGGCTGACCGTTTCTATTGTGTTGCCTAATCACAAATAGTTCATCCGTCTGAAGTGTATGCCCTCAATCGCACACACCTTCATCTGGCTGCCCGTTTCTGTTGTTCCGCCTCATCACAAACAGTTAATCCGACTGAACTCTATGCCGTATATTGCACACGCCTTCATTTGGCTGACCGTTTCTGTTCTTCTTCTGCATCGCAAAAAGTTCATTGAACTGAACCGTACGCCCTGCATCTCACACGCAACTAAAATCTGAACCGTGTTTGATGTATCCGCCATCGCAAATGTTTTGCATCGTTCTTGATGGTTTTTTACATCACCGTTTGCGATTAATGCATCAGACACAGTTTAGTCGAAGCGCCTCTGATTGTAGTGTCAGGTTAGCAGCATCCTGCAGTAGTGTGTCAGTGTCTCATGAGTTTAATTTCTCCAAAATGCATAGACAAGCCTGTGATAAAGAATTACCAAGGATGAAATTGTTGGTCTTGCTTCTATTGTTGTGCCTCCTGCTAATCCTTCAGAACAATATTTTCTAGACCATGAAAATGACATGCATATGAATGAAATAAATGAAGTAGATGAGATATTCTTTAAACAAATGCCTATTTTGAAACAAAATTTGCATGTTGAGACTCTTGGAGATACTCTTCATCCCAAGAGTGATCCCATGTTTGAGCTTAAACAATTACCTGATACATTGAAATATGCTTATCTTGATAAATAAATGATATATCCTGTAATTATTAGTGCTAACCTTTCAGAGCATGAAGAAAGAGATTATTGAAAACTCTGAGGAAGCACCGTGCCACTATTGGATATACTCTTGATTATCTTAAGGGCATTAGTCCCACTCTATGTCAGCATAAAATTAATATGGAACCTGTCGGATGTGGGGTTCCGACAAACCCTTAAGGTTCGAACACTGGGGTGCGCGCGAAGTCCTTCCCTCCTACCGATCTATGCTCTAGCTCGCTAAGATCTTGCGGACGAACTCGACAAACTCACAACACAGAGAGACATAGGGTTTATACTGGTTCGGGCCACCGATGTGGTGTAATACCCTACTCCAGTGTGGTGGTGGTGGATTGCCTCTCGGGCTGATGATGAACAGTACAAGGGAAGAACAGCCTCCTGAGGTTGAGGTGTTCTTGTGCGTATGAACTTGTGGTGTGAGGGTTCAATGGACTGCTCAATCCGGATCCCCTTCCTACTGTGGTGGCTAGTCCTATTTATAGAGGCCCTGGTCCTCTTCCCAAATATCGAGCGGGAAGGGAGCCAACAACAGCGGGCAAATTTGAAGGGGGGCAGCTAGTACAAGCTATCCTGACAAAAGCGGTCTTGGCCAGTGAAAAGCTCTGGGGTGACGCCGTCTTGGGCTCCACGATGACCTCCGCCTTGCCGTCCTCTTGGTCTTGGTCTTGTTGTACCAATATGGCAACCTTTGCCTGATGCCTCGGTACTCTTCGTCTGCGCTTGCCTCCTTAGCACAAAGAGGAAATGAGGGGCCTGCTGGCGCACCGGCGCCCTTTGGCACCCGCTTGGCACCATTCGTCATAGCTCCGTCCACGAGAGCCTCGTGAGGTTTTCCCGCCTTGATATCTCCGCTCCTCGTGAGCCTGCACAGCTAGAGCCACTCCGGAGGGTCTTCGTCAAATGCCTCGCGAGTTTTGGACCCTCGCGAGGTCTTGGATGCCTTGTTGATGAAGATGGGCGTCTGCCTGCTGCTTAGCCATCTTTGTGGGCGCAGCCGAGCAAGGCAGGGACTCCCATTCCCAGAACGCCGACAGTAGCCCCCGGGCCCAAGGTGCGCTCGGGCTTGGCTTTGTGGCGAAGCCAAGGGTCAAGTTCGGAGCACCGCGGGCTCCAAAAGCCTGCGGCCTCAGTCGACGCGCGGAGGTTCATTGCACGTGGGCGTCTCTGCTTCCCCACGCCGCCTTTGAATCCGCCTGGCTATGCGGCCCCTGAGGCCTACACAGTTATTCCTGTGCCTCTTGCGCCCTGCTTCCCCAATTCCTCTGCTTCCTTGCGGCTCTGCTTCTCTTCTCTAATCTGTTTCGCGCTCCGCCTACTCCATTGCCATGGCGCCTAAGCAAGCTGAGAAGGGGAAGAGTCCCTTGCCTCTTTCGGCTGCACCTCTGTCCTTCGTGCCGGCGCTCGGCCAGTCTCGGGTGCTTAACGACGAAGCCATGGACAAGGTGCGCCCAATGCTTGCCTCCAGCTTCAATGAGTGGGGGGAGACGGTGGCTTGGCCGGCGTCTCGCTCTCGCACGGCCCAGACGGCCACTGATATCCCAATCTTCATAGATGCCCTCTGGGCCGGCCTGATTCCTCCCTTCTCCGCCTTCTTCAATGCTGTGCTTGAGCATTATCAGATCCACTTGCTGCATCATGAGCGTCAGTCTGTGACTCTTCTTGCTGTCTTCGCCTTCGTGTGCGAGGCCATGGTGGGCATCGCCCCTTCGGTGGCTCTCCTCCGTCACTTCTTCTCATTGCATCTGGCCGACCCTCAGCAATGCTGGGGGTGCGTGAGCTTCCAGGCCGTGGCTGCAACGACGGGCAAGGGGATTGATTTCGGGCTTCCTCCATCCACGAGCGAATTCCGGACACGATGGATGTTCGTCGATGCTGGTGTGCTTAGTCCTCTGCTTCGGGCTCCGTCGGGGCCCGACATTCCTAACCCCGGCTAGGGTCATCAGCGGCTCGCGAGCCCGGCCTAGCCCATGTCTGGCTCAGGTTGAGGCTGCTGAAGGATCACGGCGTAACTGCACTGATGGTGGTGAAGGAATTCATCCAACGCCGGGTTGCTCCGCTTTAGCGCCATTCTCGCCCAATGTGGACCTTGCTCAGCAGCCAGGACCACATGAGGTTTCACTAGTCCGGGCTCCTCCTCGGGACACGAGAACAGTGCTCAAGGTCCTGACGGGTGTCTCTCTGCCGGCCGAACTGCCTGGGAAGAACTGTTTGCTGTACCGCTGCAAGAATAAGGATGAATTTGTAAAGGACATGCCTCTCTTTGATGAATGGGGGCTGCGACCGGTCGGCCTAGAGGGGCCTCGGGAGAACACCATCGTCGCGGTTCCCTTCCTTGCCCCTGATGCTAAGCTCGCCCCAGGTGATGGTGCAGGTGGGAGAGCTCAGGCGGAGGCCGGCGGCTCGAGTGCTGAGGAGCACGTGCCGGGTGGTGATCCTGGGGCATCATCCTCAGGAGCCTGCCACTCTCCTCCTGAGGCGTCGGTTGCTGAGGAGACGTTGCATGCGACTCCTGAGGCCAAGGCTCCAGGAGCCTCGGGAGGTCGTGGCGAAATGGTGCCCGGCTGTGCGCCGCAACCGAGCACCCTTGAAAACATTCTCCCGAGCTCTTCTTCGGTCCCGCTGTGCACCGGCCGTCACGTCCAGTGTTTTGGTCGTCTTTGTGTGGACTTCGAGGAGCTCCGTAAGAGGAAAGGATCCCCCAGCGGCAGCAACATCTTCGGACCGCTGAAGCGGAGGATGTACATCGCCATCAACGTGTAAGTATCGCATAGTTGTGGCTTTCCATGTGCTGCTTTCCTCTTCTGACGCCAGTCTTTTAGGGCCCCTTCCACCAAGGCTGCTGAGTCTCCTGAGAACCGGCCTCCTTCTTCCTTAACTCTTCCGCCGGTCACGAGCGCTCCGAGTCCGCTGGTTGCCCCTGGAGCAGGGTTGGTTGAAGGGGCACTCTTGCCTTCTTGGCGCTGATCCATGACCTCGTCCTCCTCCCCTTGGCACGGCGTGGAGCTTGGCAGGCGTGCCCAAGACTCCTCCGTTGATCTTTGACGGCAACTTGTTGGCTTCGGTCCTCGGCCCCACCTCGAGCAGCAGGCCCCAACAGGCTTGGGCTTCTCGCAAAGACGGGCTGGTGTCGGGTGCGGCGCCAGCCCCCAGTCCCCTGCCGAGGGGTCGCGCGCCGCGTGGCGCCCCATCCGCAGCCCCCGAGGTGGAGGACAAAGAAGGCTGGGCGATCGAGCGCGAGCGCGGGCAGAGCGTGGTTCGCCATGATCTCTTCCAGGAGGCGATGAATACGATGAGCCGGCTCGGTGGAGGGCTCGCGAGTGTCGATTCACGTCTTGAGGCTGAAGGTCTCCGGCTGGCGGAGGAGCAGCGCAAGCTGAAGGTGGCCATCAACCTCGTTCACTATCAGCATGATCTTGAGAACGCGAAGGCTGAGGCGTCTCTCAAGGCTTCCTACAAAGCCCGCTCACGAGCCTTGGAAGAGGCTCACAAGGCTGATCGCCGTCGCGAGGCTGCGAAGAAGCGCGCGTGGGAACTCCAGGCCTGGAGCGTGTCTCTTGAGCAGCAGATGGAGGCGCGCAGGGCTGCTCTTGCGTCGCTGAGGGGGACGCCCGCGGAGGAAGAGGATGTCCGGAAGCATGAGGAGGAGCTGGCCCTGGAGGGCATGGAGCGTAGCCGCGAGCTTGAGCAACTAGAGACGAGGGAGCGCCAAGTTGCCCAAGCAGAAGACACCGTCGGGGCTCGCGAGGCTGTAGTTGAGGAGGAGGTGAACCGCCGGGTGGCTGAGGTTCGCGCGGACCTGGTGGGCAGGTATGACCTGAAGCTGAAGCTCGCGGGTGTGGAGGATGAGGGCAGGGCCACTGCCCTCAGGCCTAGGCTGGACGAGGCTGAGAGGCGCACGGAAGCCACGGCCGCCGCCCTGGTTTCGGCGCAGGCGGACTTGTCCTCCGCCCGCGCCGAGCTGCGTTCCCTCCGGAGGCGGGTTGATGACGCAGAGGCCGTCGCGAGGCAAAACACGGAGGAGGTGCTCCAACATCGAACGCTGGAGCGCGAGCATGCCCCTATGCTCAGGATCTCCGGAATAGGGCCAATATAGCCCTGGGCCATATTTGCGACGTGGAGGCGCCAACCCCCCACTCAATGATTATGCCAGCCACCTGACCTTCTTCACTGAGGTGGTGACGCGCCTAGAGGCTCGATTGGCCAGAGCTCGCCAGCTCGTGGAGGAAAGGGGGCGTGGATTGCTCGAGCGCGCTCTCTCGCGTGTCTTCAGCCACCTTCTGAATGCCGATCCAAACTTTGACTTTGACGCCGCCATTGCCCCTGTACCCACGGCTGTCCGAGGCAACCTAGCACGCTGGGTCGAGGACAATGTGGACGCGTTGGTCAGGGCCTTTGCTTCAGAGGATGACGCGGTGGTGGTCGTCGCAGATGAAGGCGACATGGTCGATGATGGCGACGGGGGCGTAGCCGATGGCGGCGATGAGGCCGATGAAGACGATGATGACGCAAGTGACGCGTCTGCGAGTGACGCAGCGAGCGACATTTCTGGCTGATCCCTTGTTCTCCTGTCATTTCTTAATGCGCACAAACTCGGGCGTGGCCCTTGGGAAGTTATGAGAGCATTTTGGGAGGGGGAGCCCCTCATGTAAGCAAATTGCAGTTTTTACTTTTCCATGCGATGTGAGTTTGTGTCCTTGTGAACTTGTGAATCCTGATGCGAGTTTTTTGTGTTGGTTTACCTTAGTCAGCGCCAACTTTAAACTGGGCTACGATGTGTCGAGTTCCTGAGAACCTTGCAGAGCTCGTTGCTCCATCGGAAAGGGCCTACGTGAGGTGAGCACCAGTTGCAGTGCTAGCGCGCGCTTGGCGCGCGCGTGCTTCGCGTAGTCCCACTCGCGAGGAGCTCGTGAGGGAAAGGCGACGGACATGAGTCCCAGACAAAACGGGATCCAGAAGGCAAATAACTGCTTAAACGAGAAAAGGCTCCCACCGTGCGCATCAATAAAACTCAGTTTCAACTCAAATCTAAATCCAGAAAGCAAGGCTACAGAAGGAGAGAGATCCAAAGCAAAAGGCTGCGTCCGGCACCTAGTCTAGTCTTCTGGTCTTCAAGTCTTCTCACCAGCGCGGAGCTAAGTGCTGTCCACTAGGCATGGAGGGAGCCCCAGGGCCTGAGGCCGGCACCCCTGAGACTCCGGGGCGTGTACAACCCCAACTCATTATTACATGAGAGTGTCACGGGCGGTGAGATTCATAGGCACCGGGCCTTCTTCACAGGTACCGTCCTTGCTTTATATCGCCAGACGAGGGCCCCGCCTTACGCCACTCTCGACCTCCTCTGAGCCGACTGGTCACTAGGACGACACAAAGGAGGGAAAGAGGACGCCAGCGGTTCCCTCGGTGACCACAGGTCCTCTGCCGGGGGAAGGGTTGGCGATGCCTCCCCGGCAGAGGGCCTACCTCCAGGTGTCGTCAAGCGTCGCGTGCCGTGGAGAGGGGCCTCGCTCCTGGCTCCCTCTCGGTGGTCCCCAGCGCGTCTCCCTTGTTGAAGCGGGCGCCGCCGCGCCTGGGTCGTCGATCGACGCAACAACCTAGTTCATCTGTAGTCCATGGTTAGCGTAAGCCTGTTCTTGAGAGACTAGCGGTACCTTGTAATTACCTCTACTGGCGCGATTGTTGTGGTTCTCCGTTGGCTCTTAGAAGGCTTGAGCTCCTAGCGCCCCTTCTTCATAGTCTTCTCCGACGAACGGGCCGATGTCGTCCTCTGGTGCGTACCCTTGGTCCATCATGCGGGGCACGTAGGCTTCCGGAGCCGTCTCCCCGAAGACCTCGCCGTGGTGCCCCACGCTCCATTTTGCCCCGCCCATGATGGCGTCCTGGGGATGATGATACGGCATCCGGCTGGTACCATGGGGGGTGACGCTTGCGCTCGTGCTTGTCGAGGGCGGCATGGGGAGGCTGGAGCCCTCTACACCGCTGGCCGTGCTGATGTTGACGAAGCCCCCGTGTGCAGTTGATGGCGCGCAGATGTGGTGTGGCTCGCCGCACGACCCTGCAGCGGCCTGAGGGGAAGTCGGTAGCAGAAGGGTGGTGCTCCTGACGCCGCTGCGTCCAGCAGCTTAGCAACACGCTCGAGCAGCGTGTCCCAGCCGCTCTCCATCAGCCTGCATCGCAGCAGCTCCCTTGCCACCGTGAGTGCCACCCGCATATTCGTTTGCTCCCACCGTGAGTGCGGCGCTGTTGCCGCGGCATGACTCGCGGCTCTTGCTGCGGCTCGTACTTGCCGCGGGGTGTCGGTGTCAAAACTGGCGGATCTCGGGTAGGGGGTCCCGAACTGTGCGTCTAGGCGGATGGTAATAGGAGACAAGGGACACGATGTTTTTACCCAGGTTCGGGCCCTCTCGATGGAGGTAAAACCCTACTCATGCTTGATTAATATTGATGATATGGGTAGTACAAGAGTAGATCTACCACGAGATCAGAGAGGCTAAACCCTAGAAGCTAGCCTATGGTATGATTGTTGTTAGATCCCCACGGACTAAAACCCTCCGGTTTATATAGACACCGGAGAGGGCTAGGGTTACATAGAGTCGGTTACAATGGGAGGAGATCTACATATCAGTATCGCCAAGCTTGTCTTCCACGCCAAGGAAAGCCCCATCCGGACACGGGACGAAGTCTTCAATCTTGTATCTTCATAGTCCAGGAGTCCGGCCAAAGGTCATAGTCCGGCCATCCGGACACCCCTAATCCAGGACTCCTCGGTAGCCCCGAACCAGGCTTCAATGGCGACGAGTCCGCGCAGCAGGTTGTCTTCGGCATTGCAAGTCGGGTTCCTCCTCCGAATACTTCATAGAAGATTTTGAACACAAGGATAGTGTCCGGCTCTGCAAAATAAGTTCCACATACCACCGTAGAGAGAATAATATTTGCACAAATCCAATCTGCTGACGTATTCCGTAGTGTGACATCACACCACGGCCAAGCCTTTATTCGAATCGTTTTTACTGTCCCACCTCGGCGCACTTAGCGAGGCGGTTTCCTTGGCACGTCTTGTTGAAGCAGAGATCGTATCCCCTTATTCCTGGATTCTCATCAATACGGGCGTGGGTAACCCAACCGTGCCATTAATTTACGGCGCTTGGGAGATAAGCGAGTTTTACTAGGCTGGTGGGGGCACATAGTTTCGTCGGCCCATATAAGGGGATAAGAATCCACCTTTTCCATCTACGCCTTCTTCCTCCTTTGCTTATCCATTTTCGCTTTTCGAGCTCCAGCGCCCAAGTCCGCACATCTTACCTCAACCTTCTCTAGCCATGTCCGGAGGCGGGAGGCAAGTGGATGGTCTCCTCCGTCACGGAGGAGGCATCAGAAGCTGAGGAGGCGGATACTTGTCTAACGACATCGCGCACCGGCTCCCGGACAAGGGGCAACTCATCCCACCCCAGGCCCCATGAGAGGTGGTGTTCCTCACCCATTTCCTCCGGACTAGGTTTGCCACTTCACTTTCGTTTGTCCGGGGCTCATGTTCTACTACGGCCTGGATTTCCACGATCTGCCCCGAACCGTCCTCAACATCTCGGCGTTTATCGGCGTGTGCGAGGCTTTCCTCGCATCAAGCCCCACCCGACTTATGGCTGAAGACCTTCAATGTCAAGCCGAAGGTAGTGGGCGGCCAGCAAGCGGAGTGCGGAGGCGCCATGGTGGGCAAGATGCCCAACATTACATGGCTCGAGGGCTCCTTCGTGGAGACCATAAAGGGGTTGCAATCTGGGTGGTTCTACATCACCGAGCCGCGTGACCCTGAATGGGCAGCGACCCCCGAATTCCGATCTGGCATCCCCACACGGCTCACCTCCTGGAAAGAGAAGGG
Source organism: Aegilops longissima (assembly GCA_021605205.1). NCBI lineage: Eukaryota > Viridiplantae > Streptophyta > Magnoliopsida > Poales > Poaceae > Aegilops > Aegilops longissima. The sequence continues at coordinate 152,595,979 of CM038679.1, forward strand.
CCTATCATGGGGTAATTCGGAAGAGCGGAACGGACTCCAAACCTGCGTCCAAGACCTGGTGAAAAAGAGGTTAAACTCGTCAACGTAGTCCAGGTCATGCTCATCCGCCGGATCCTCCCGTGTCAATGGCATGCTTTTAACTTATGGGAGTTCAACCCGGCCCAGCACCAAACTCTGACAGGCTCTTTGACACAATGCACGAGGATGCCTGGAAGGTGCTATTCAAGGCGCCGAGTTCCCCTCCCATCACCGAGGATCGCGGATTCAGCGCAAGCGTAAGCCGGCGTAGTAAGCTTATTTTACCCTTTACGGGATACTTGTTTTTCATAGTTTAACTCTATGCGGGATCTAAGCTCCGTTCCTTTGTGAGGAATGGCGAAGAAGACCGGACAGATCGACTATCCGGCTCCTTTGCCGAAGATCCGACAAGCGCCCACTCGGCGGGCTGCTGGTCCCGGCACCTTACGTGGTGCCAGAGAAGAAGGCCAAGAAGAAGGCCGCGGGAACTCGAAAGAGTTCCCGGCGCCCGGTGGTGCCGGATTCATCGTTCGATGACTCTGAGGCGCACTCCTCCTCCGAGCGTGGAGGAAGAAGAAGCCCCTACCCCTCCGGCGGGGAGGAATGAAAGGAAGGCCGCCCAACGGGGGGAGGTCAAGAAGGAAGGACCCTTCCTCCGGACTACTCCACCAACACCGACGACAGCGAAGAGAGTGGCCATCGAGGCCAAGCCCACGGCAAAATCGTAAGTATCCGGATACAGAATAACTCATGGCGTTCCTTTACTCGCACAGTATCTTCGGCGCCGAATGTAATCATGCAGTCCATACGGCCCAGCTCGGCAACCGTCGGGCGGATCCCTGATTCGTCGGATGTGAATAGCCTTTCGCTTCCGACTGCTACCTCCCCTCGTCCTACGGACGATGCCGAGGTGGAGTCCCAAAAGGGTCCAAGCCAGGAGGGGGTGGTCCAGGCGCAAAGGGGATAAAACTCCGAAGGGCTCTATGTCCGGCCCTGGGCCGGACACCGCACCGGAACCTTCAATGGTTCCGGTGTCCGGCAGGCGACCCCCTACTAAGAAGGGCAAGCCTACGACGCCGGTGACCTCCGTCCAACCAGAGGCACCGGATAATCTGTTGGAGGTGCTTAAAGGCGCCTCCATCGACGAGGAGCACCGCACTATTATGAGTGTGGTGATCCGGAAGGATTCGATCCGCCGAGGCGGGCTGATCGAAGTTCAATGCCGACCTTCTAACGAGGCTTTGAGGTATGTATTTAAGATATGTAAAAATATTACCGCATAGGCGGTAGCCCCGATGCTTAGTTTGGTGTTGGAAAGAAAAGCGGGCGAGGATCAAAAGATATATCAGGAGTCTAACATAAGTATGTCAATATGGGAATGCAGTGTCTGTCTTTTTGACCTCTGCCAGACTTGATTGCGGAGGTCACTGCATTGAAGCGAGCCTCGGCGGTCCGAGAACGAGCTCGGCCTTGCCAAGAAGCAGCTCGAGGACAAGGAAGGTAAGTAATACCTTATGTAAGTATATAAAGAGATGTGGTTGCAAAAAATGACAGGACCAACGTGAGTATTGCAAGGGCCACAACCCAGGTGGCGACCCTGAAGGAAACGCTGTCCAAGGCCGAAGAAAATGCGGCCGTGGAGTGTACCCAGCGAGAAAAGCAGGAGGCGCGGGTGGCGGAGGTGCAGCAAGAGCTCCAGGCTCTCGTGGAAAAACATGAGAGTTTGGAGCTTGACTCAAAGACTCGAGAGTCCGAGCTCGCCTCGGCGGAGAGCGCCAAATCTACCAAGGCGAAGCCCAAAAGCCCTCCAGAAATTGAGGCGATGAAGAAGATAGCGGCGGGTAAGGCATTCTTTATGCAAAGCAAGCACGTGAAAGTGAATTACTTGTTACTTACCCGAGTCCGGAGCTCTCCGGAGCATTCGCAGATCTTCCCGAGTGTGTCCGACGCTGCCGCATTCTACCGAGCGAAGAGGGAGCTCGGCGGAGAAGGTGTTCGGTCTCGATATCTTTGGTCGGACACCGGTGCCCTTGAGCGACCAGCTGAAGCAGCTGGCCGAGCTCCATAAGGTGGCCGAACTGGCCATGAAGGGTCTCGTAGTCTGGCTGTGTCCTGGGGAAGCCATGCCTGGGAGCTACTTCGGGCTGGTAAGGCAGCTGGTGGATGCCTGTCCAAGGCTTGAAGTCATCAAGCGCTCCGTATGCATCGAAGGTGCCCGTAGGGCCTTGCCCGTGCTAAAGTGCCTTTGGGGCAAGGCGGACGTTGAAGCTTGTGACGGACGGACCACCGCCGGGCAAGGAGCATCACAAGCCCGAGATGTATTATGAGGGCGTCCTGAAAGGTGCCCGCCGTGTAGCGGATGAGTGCTCCAAAGATGTACTTTTTGAGTAAACTCGAATTTGTGATCTTGTACGCTGAAAACTTGTTCATATGCGCTAAGCAACGCTTTTTAATTCAAAATATTACCTTCGTGCGGCCGTTTATTAAATTTGAGAGATGGCGAGTCGTCGGCTTACGCCCCCATGCCACAGTCTTTGGGGTGTTGGGATAAACTTGGCGCTCTTTTTCCCATTATTGGGTCCTTGAGGCGCTCAACACAACGAACAAGGCAATGGGACTATAATGCTTGAACACTCTCCTTAGCCATAGAATTCTATAATTTTAAATTTCGTGAAACCCCTAGTATTGGAAGACCGAGTTCGGGCGCTATCACGCCTAGGCGGATAAAGCCGACTCCTCGCTCTAAGCGGCATAAGTCTTTAGGGACTCGAAAACCTCTTGAACAGCGACCAGCTCTCGCCCTATTATGACGGTCAGTTTAGCTTTCTCCCGAGGTGCTTATCCCAGCTCAACGGGGCACAATCGCAGTGGTTCTCCCAGTGCTACCTTAGCGATATAACGGGCGTAAGGTACCAAAACATGGGAGCAGGCAAACCCAACTATTGACCCAAGACATGATTGAAGCCGATGCATATAATGCTATAAGTTAAGGTGCCGCACTCATGAGAGTGTTCGGACTTCTCACACCATATTTTGGGGTACGTAAGCCCCTGGTGTATTGGCCGTACCAAAGTGTACGATTGCATAATGTCATAGCGAACATATTTTTATAAAAAGGAATGCAATAATAGACAAAAGCTATGTATTGTTTATTGAAAAGTCTGCGGTAAAAGTAGAGCGATACAAATAGTGCGATAAGCAAGAGATGGGACTATTTAACATGTCCCCTCGAGGCGAGCTACGGGATGATATGTGAAACAAGTATCTGCTCGTTATAGAGACCACTGGACACTCGGCGTAGCTACGCCTCCCTGGTTGTTGCATCGTGTGTTCGGTGATTGTACCGCGGACAGGCCTTCGGAAAGTGGAGTCCTGAAAGTAAGAAAAAAGAATGACAAAATCGGGAGCCCACAGTGCGGTTGAGCTGCATTTTGGGCATGCCGTGGTCGTGCCCTCCCCTATGCCCATGGTATTTCAGGCGTACTTATGTATGCGTAGTACTGGTTCGCAATTTCGCGAGGGCTGGGGTTGGGGCCGCATTGCTATGCGTGCTCGGAGCGTGCGGCGGTCTTGTTGTAGGTTACTTGGGCGGCAGCGGTGTCCGACGTTTAATGGCGGATGGAGAATTGCCTTGAGAGGCTGCTTTGTACTTCGCCGCGAGTGCCGCCGTATGCTCCTCAATCGGAGAGGCGTTCGTTATTTCCATTGACCGTAATGACTCGTCGAGGGCCTGGCATCTTGAGCTTGAGGTATCGTAGTGCAGCACCGCATTGAACTTTGCAAATGCGGTTCGTCCGAAAGCGAGTCGCGTGATAGCCATCTGCGGAGCAGGACTATGTCGAAGATTAACTCCCGCCGGAAATTATCCGGGATCCGAAGACCACCTCAAGTGTAATTGAGCCTGTGCGGTTGGCCTCTACACCTGGTATGGCGCCTTTAAAGGTCGTCTTTGTGGGTTTAATCCTTGAGGGATCTATGCCCATTTTTACTTTGTATCCCGATAAAGCAGGTTCGAGGATGCTGCCGCCGTCCATAAGGACTCTAGTGAGGTGAAATCCGTCAATGATTGGGTCTATAACCAATGCGGCGAATCCGCCATGGCGGATGCTAGTGGGGTATTCCCTTCGATCAAAAGTGATCAAGTGACTGGCTCCAACGCATATACGTCCCTGAGTGCATGCTTCCGCTCCCTTTTGGGTATGTGGGTTGCGTATATCATGTTCACCGTCCGCACTTGTGGGGGGAAGCCCTTCTGTCCCCTATTGTTCGGCGGCCGGGGCTCCTCCTCGTCATCGCTATGCAGCCCCTTGTCATTGTTTTCTGCGTTTAACACGCTGCTTGAACACCCAACAATCCCTGTTGGTGTGGTTGGCTGGTTTTTAAGTGCCGTGTATCCGCACGAGCGATCGAGTATCCGGTCCAAATTGGGCCGGGCCCAGTATTTCTTTTGAATGGCTTTTTCCGTGACGGGTTTAGAGCCTCTGAATCCGGCATTAATCGCCGTATCCTCGGCATTATCGCCGTTAATGCGGCACTTTTGCTTGTTGCGACGCGACACGCCGGTGATGTCCTTGGTATCCGAATTACCAGGGCTCTTGGTCATGTTATTACTACGGGCTAGCCAGCTGTCTTCTCCCGCGCAAAAGTGGGTCATGAGTGTTGTGAGGGCTGCCATGGATTTCGGCTTTTCCTGTCCTAGGTGCCGGGCAAGCCACTCGTCACAGATGTTATGCTTGAAGGCTGCAAGGGCCTCTACGTCCGTACAGTCGACTATTTGATTTTTCTTGGTTAGGAACCGTGTCCAAAATTGTCTGGCTGCTGAATTATGTGGCTTAGGTCATCGGCGTCTGGTGGTCGCACATAGGTGCCCTGGAAGTTGTCGAGGAATGCGGCTTCCAGTCCTCCCAACAACCAATTGATTCTGGCGGCAAGCTGTTAAGCCAATGCCGAGCTGGTCCTTTAAGCTTGAGTGGGAGGTATTTGATGGCGTGTAGATCATCGCCGCGGGCCATGTGGATATGAAGGAGATAATCCTCGATCCATACCGCCGGATCTGTTGTGCCATCGTATGATTCGATGTTACGGGTTTGAAACCCTCGGGATTTGATGATCCATTACTTCATCGTGAAGCATAGTGGGTGTCTTGGCGCCTCAGTATTGGGCTATATCACGGCGTAGCTCAAATGAGCTTTGTCTACTGTGTTCGGCCCGGCCGGATTTACCATATCCGGCATGACGGTTATCGTCACGTGTCATGGGGCACCCACGCGATCCATAGATCAATCTTGTTTTCCTTGCCCTGTCTTCCAATATATCTCGCAGGTCTGGCGCATTTCCCCATGCCTTGGTATTCTTTGAGCGACGCCGGGGTGCGGCTTGAGTGGAGGGCCGAGAGGCCTCTCTGTCGCGGCCACGAGGTGGCCGGTCGGCCGCATCATGCGCTGGTGATGTAGGCCTTTGTGCTTCCTCCTCTAATCGAGGTAGTAGCCTGCGTTTTGGGTAGCTCTTGGAGGGGCGTTCGAGTTTGTACTCTTCAGCCGTAAGGACATCAATCCATCTGTCGGCTAGCAAGTCTTGGTCAGCTCTAAGCGGTTGCTGTTTTTTCTTGAGGCTGCTCGCCGTGGCCAAAAGCCTACGTTTGAAACGCTCTTGTTCGACGGGATCCTCAGGCACGGCAAATTCGTCGTCGTCGAGGCTTGCCTCGTCTTGGAGGAGGCATGTAATTATCGTCCTCTACCTCTCATGCGCGCTCTCTCATGAGGGCTGGCTTCTCCATCCTCTGCGCTGAATCCTCTTTGGAGGGGTTGTCTTCGCACCATCTGAGTGTTATTATCTCCCGTGCCGGAATCGCCGTTTTTGCTGTGGCGGGATTTAGAGCGGCGCCGCTGACGCCGGCGATTAGGCTGTTTCTTGGAGGGGTCATCCTCCGTTGTTCCATCATCGTTCCCTTCTTTTGAGGTGTCCACCATGTATATGTCATAGGACGAGGTGGCCTTCCAGTGCCTTGTAGGCGCTGGTTCTTGGTCGTCTCCTGCATCGGCGTCCATACCGTCGATGTCTTCGGAGTCGAAGTGGAGCATGTCGGTTAAATCATCGACAATGGCTACGAAGTGGGTGGTGGGTGGGCTTTGAATTTCTTTGTCGTCCGCATCCCAACCTTGCTGACCATAGTCCAGCCAGGGTTCTCCTGATAAGGAGAGAGACTTTAGTGAATTCAGAATGTCGCCGAAAGGTGAGTGCTGAAAGATGTCCGTAGCGGTGAACTCCATGATCGGCGCCCAATCGGATTCGATTGGCAGGGGCGTGGAAGGTTCGGAGTCCGGAGAGGAGTCCGGCACCTTGGAGTCACGAGCTTCGCAAAGGACAGGTATGGTGTTCGGCTCGATCGCCGTAGAGATTGCAGCCCCCGAGGCGGTGTCCAGCCACCCGTCCTCGATTGGCGCAGTCGGCTCCGAACTAAGGGCACTGTTCAGCGGCAGAGCTAGATCATGCCCATCGTGATAGTGAGGAGCGCTTGGCTGTGGCTCGAACCCGTCGAAGATCAAGTCTCCGCGGACGTCGGTCGTGTAGTTCAAACTTCCAAATCTGACCTGATGGCCAGGGGCGTAGCTTTCGATCTACTCTAGATGGCCAAGCGAATTGGCCCGCAGTGCAAAGCCGCCAAATACGAAGATCTGTCCGGGGAGAAAAGTCTCACCCTGGACCGCATCATTGTTGATGGTCGGAGGAGCCATCGGGCCTAAAGGTGACGACACAGAGGAACTCTCAATGAAAGCACCAATGTCGGTGTCAAAACGGCGGATCTCGGTAGGGGTCCCGAACTGTGCGTCTAGGCGGATGGTAACAGGAGACAAGGGACACGATGTTTTACCCGAGTTCGGGCCCTCTCGATGGAGGTAAACCCTACTTACCTTGATTAATATTGATGATATGGGTAGTACAAGAGTAGATCTACCACGAGATCAGAGAGGCTAAACCCTAGAAGCTAGCTTATGGTATGATTGTTGTTCGTCCTACAGACTAAAACCCTCCAGCTTATATAGACACCGGAGAGGGCTAGGGTTACACAGAGTCGGTTATAACGGGGGGAGATCTACATATCCGTATCGCCAAGCTTGCCTTCCACGCCAAGGAAAGCCCCATCCGGACACGGGACGAAGTCTTCAATCTTGTATCTTCATAGTCCAGGAGTCCGGCCAAAGGTCATAGTCCGGCCATCCGGACACCCCCTAATCCAGGACTCCCTCACGGGGTGAGGGTCGATGACGCCTGGCCGCATTGGCCGCGCCCAGCGAAGCTTGGTGGTGCCTATGTCGCTTGGGGTGCGGGGTCGAGATCCCCATGGGCAGGCGGTGTCGCCCGGGACGGCCAGGCTGCCCAGCGGTCAGAGCCGGCCCTTGGGTCGCGAGACATCGCAACCGGTGAATGTCGGAGAGCTGATTGGCGGAGAAGAAGCTCCGGCGCACCCCTACCTGGGGCGCCAAATGTCGGATGTGGGGTTCCGGCAAACCCTTAAGGTTCGAACACTGGGGTGCGCGCGAAGTCCTTCCCTCCTACCGATCTATGCTCTAGCTCGCTAAGATCTTGCAGACGAACTCACAACACAGAGAGACACAGGGTTTATACTGGTTCGGGCCGCCGAGGTGGTGTAATACCCTACTCAAGTGTGGTGGTGGTGGATTGCCTCTCGGGCTGATGATGAACAGTACAAAGGAAGAACAGCCTCCTGAGGTTGAGGTGTTCTTGTGCATATGAATTTGTGGTGTGAGGGTTCAATGGACTGCTCGATCCGGATCCCCTTCCTACTGTGGTGGCTAGTCCTATTTATAGAAGTCCTGGTCCTCTTCCCAAAATCGAGCGGGAAGGGAGCCAACAACGGCGGGCAAATTTGAAGGGGGACAGCTAGTACAAGTTATCCTGACAAAAGCGGTCTTCGCCTGTGAAAAGCTCTGGGGTGACGCCTTCTTGGGCTCCACGATGACCTCCACCTTGCCGTCCTCCTGGTCTTGGTCTTGTTGCACGAATATGGCAACCTTTGCCTGATGTCTCGGTACTCTTCGTCTGCGCTTGGCTCCTTAGCACCAAAGAGGAAATGAGGGCGCCTGCATGCATGGCGCCCTTTGGCACCCTTTGGCACCGTTCATCATGGCTCACGTCACGAGAGCCTCGTGAGGTTTGCCCCGCCTTGATATCTCCGATCCTCGTGAGCGTGCCTGGCTAGGCCACTCCAGGAGGTCTTGCATCGTCCGCCTCGCAAGGCTTGGACCCTCGCTAGGGTCTTGGATGCCTTGTTGATGAAGATGGGCCGTACGACCTGCTTCTTGGCCACGCTGTGGGCCGCAGGCAGGCAAGTCTGGGGACCCCTGTTCCCAGAACACCGACAGAACCTGATGCTAAACCAGTTGTTGATCACAAGCGGCGGTTAAATCCTAAGATGAAAGAAGTTGTAAGAAATGAAATATTAAAGCTTATGGAAGTAGGTATAATCTATCCTATAGCTGATAGTAGATGGGTAAGCCCTGTTCATTGTTTCCCTAGGAAGGGAGGTATTACTGTTGTTCCTAGTGATAAAAATGAAGTTATTCTACAAAGGATTATCATAGGTTATAGAATGGTAATTGATTTTATAAAATTAAACAAAGCTACTAGGAAAGATCATTATCCTCTACCTTTCATTGATCAAATGCTACAAAGACTATCAAAACATATACATTTCTACTTTCTAGATGGATACTATGGTTTTTCCCAAATACCTGTGTCACAAGAGGATCAAGAAAAAAACTACTTTTACATGCCCTTTTGGTACTTTTTCTTATAGACTTATGCATTTTGGTTTATGCAATGCACTTGCTACCTTTCAAAGGTGTATGACTGCTATATTCTCTGACTTTTGTGAAAAGATTGTTGAGGTTTTCCTGGATGATTTTAATGTTTACAGAACTTATTTTGATGATTTCTTAAGCAACCTTGATCGAGTTTTGTAGAGAGGTGAAGAAACTAATCTTGTCTTGAATTGCGAGAAGTGCCACTATATGGTTAATCGAGGTATTGTCTTGGGGCATAAAATCTCCGAAAGAGGTATTGAAGTTGATAAAGCTAAAGTTGATGCAATTGAAAAAATGCCGTGTCCTAAAGATATCAAAGGTATAAGAAGTTTCCTTGGTCATGCTGGTTTCTATAGGATATTTATTAAAGACTTCTCTAAAATTTATAGGGCTCTTACTAATCTTTTGCAAAAAGATGTTCCATTTTTATGATCATTGTGTAGAAGCCTTTGAAATACTTAAGAAAGCCTTAATCTCTGCACCTAGTGTTCAACCACCTGATTGGAACCTACCCTTTGAAATTATGTGTGATGCAAGTGATTATGCTATTGGTGCTGTTCTAGGCCAAAGAGTTGATAAGAAATTAAATGTTATCCATTATGCTAGCAAAACTCTAGACAGTGCTCAAAGAAATTATGCTACTACTGAAAAAGAATTTTTTGAAGTTGTGTTCGCTTGTGACAAATTCAGATCTTACATAGTTGATTCTAAAGTAATTGTTCACAGTGATCATGTTGCTATTAAATACCTGATGGAAAAGAAACATGCTAAACCTAGACTCATTAGGTGGGTTCTTGCTACAGGAATTTGATTTACATATTACGGATAGGAAGGGAGCTGAGAACCCCGTAGCAAACAACTTGTCTAGGTTAGAAAATATTCTTGATGGCCCACTACCTATTGATGATAGCTTTTCCGATGAACAATTAGCTTTTATAAATGCTTCTTGTAGTACCCCATGGTATGCAGACTATGCTAATTATATTGTTGCTAAATTTGTACCACCTAGTTTTGCATACAAACAAAAGAAGAAGTTTTTCTATGATTTAAGACATTACTTCTGGGGTGACCCACACCTTTATAACGGAGTAGATGGTGTTATTAGACGTTATATACCTAAGCATGAACAAGAACAAATCCTACACACGTGTCATTCCGAGGCTTACGGAGGACACCATGCTGGAGACAGAACTGCACACAAGGTATTACAATCTGGTTTTTATTGGCCTATCAAAGATGATCGAAAGTTTGTCTTGTCTTGTGATGAATGAGTCCTGGACTAAGGGGTCCTCGGGCATCCGGCCTGTTATCCATGGGCCGGACTGGTGGGCTGCAAAGACATGAAGGCCGAAGACTGTACCCGTGTCCGGATTGGACTCTCCTTGGCATGGAAGGCAAGCTTGGCAACCAACTATGAAGATTCCTTCTTATGTAACCGACTCTATGTAACCCTAGGTCCCCCCGGTGTCTATATAAACCGGAGGGTGTAGTTCGGAAATGATATACTTATTACCATAGTCATAACAGGCTAGGCTCCTAGGGTTTAGCCATTACGATCTCGTGGTAGATCAACTCTTGTAATACTCATATTCATCAAGATCAATCAAGCAGGAAGTAGGGTATTACCTCCATAGAGAGGGCCCGAACCTTGGTAAACATCGTGTCCCCTGTCTCCTGTAACCATCGACCTTAGACGTACAGTTCGGGACCCCCTGTCCGAGATCCGCCGGTTTTGACACCGACAATGAATGTCAAAGAATTGGTAACATTAGTAGACGTCATGAAATGCCTATGAATTATTCACTTGTTATTGAACCATTTGATGTTTGGCGATTTGATTATATGGGACCTTTTCCTTCCTCTAATGGGTGTACTCAAATTTTAGTTGTTGTTAATTATGTTACTAACTGGGTAGAATCTATTCCAACTAGTAGTGCTGATCACAACACTTCTGTTAAAACTCTTAAAGAAGTTATTTTCCCAAGGTTTGGAGTCCCTAGATATTTAATGACTAATGGTGATTCACATTTTATTCATGGTGCTTTCCTTAAATTGCTTGCTAAGTATGATGTTAACCATAGAATTGCATCTCCATATCACCCTCAGTCTAGTGGTCAGGTAGTATTAAGTAATGGAGAAATAAAATTGATCTTGCAAAAGACTGTCAATAGGTCTCGAACGAATTGGTCTAAGAAACTTGATGATGCATTATGGGCTTATAAAAATCATATGGGTATGTCTCGATATAAAATGGTTTATGGAAAAGCGTGTCACCTACCTCTCGAATTAGAACATAAAGCTTATTGGGCAATTAAAGAACTCAACTATGATTTTAAACTAGCCGGTGAAAAGAGGTTATTTGACATTAGCTCACTTGATGAATGGAGAACCCAATCCTATGAAACTGTTAAATTGTTTAAAGAAAAGGTTAAAAGATGGCATGACAAACAAATACAGAAGAAGTAATTTAATGTAGGTGACCATGTCTTTCTATAGAATTCTCGTTTAAGTTTTTTTGCAGGAAAACTTCTCTCGAAATGGGAAGGGCCTTACATATCGAAGAGGTTTATCGTTCCGGTGCCATCAAGATCAACAATGCCGAAGTCAACAATTTGAAGGTGGTGAAATGTTCAAAGGATCAAACATTATATCTCAGGTACACCCATAAATGTTGAAACTAATATTATTCATTCAATAACACCGGAGGAGTACATAAGGGAAACCTTCCAGAACACTCCAGAACCTTGAAAAGGAATAGGTATGTGCTACGGTAAGTAAACCGACTCCAAGTTTCCCAAAAGCAATTTTACTCCGTTTTGGAATATTCAAAAAAGTCTGGGGCGCGCGCCCTACCCCCTAGGTGCGCCTCCTGAGCTTGTGGCCACCTTGTGTGCCTCCCGGACTCTGTTTTCTCCCAGAATACTTGTTTTGCACGGTAAAAATTCATTATATAATCTCCTAAAGGTTTTGACCTCCGTATTACGACAATATCCTCTGTTCTTGTTTCGAGCTATATTTCTGACAGAGCTGAAAGCATGTCGTCGTAAGATTCAGATGGAGAGAGCTATGTTTTCCATTATACCACGGAACCAAAAAGATCTTTGGTTGATTTATCCCTACCTATGGTCCACGGGTGAGGAGCAAGATTCCGACCCGGAGGAGGCAAAAGATGTGAGCTCAGAGGAAGATGATGTCCCCCTACCTCAACCAGGGGATATGCACGTGGAGTTCAAGAAGTCAAGCCTGCCGAATAGATTAAGCAAATCTAAGGTTCAATTTATCCCATCCTGTTTTCTGCAGGAAAGTAAGGCGACATTATGCAAAAAGATATTGAGGTTTGACCAAGGAAATGATGACTTGAGGGAGGAAAGGTTCATCATCAAACGTAAGCTGGAGAAGCTCGCCACCGTATCATCAACTCCATCACCACCACCTCCGAAGAAGGAGACTTGAGTACATGGGTATGGGCACTCCCCTTGGCTTGTGCCAAGCTTGGGGGAGGTGCCCCGGTATTATATCACCATCCCATCTTTACCTTTATCGTTTATCTTAGTTTTATCATTTTGGTTAAATCTTGATCTATTAGAATAAAAGTTTTAGTATGATCTAGTCTTTGAGATTTGCTTTGTGTTCGATCTATGTAACCAAGTGCGAGAGTTATATAATAAAGATTAGTTTTGAGTTAAGGGCTTTGCATTCTTTCTTTGATCTTGAAAAAAGGAAAAGATAAAAGAAATAAAAATATTATATAATAATCTTATGGGGAGTGATGACTTCACATAAAGAAGTATGATGCATGAAATTTGTCGAGGGTTGACAAACATAGTATTTGTCATTGTTTCAATTAATAGGAAATAATGAAGAAAGAGAGGTTTCACGTATAAATACACCATCTTGGACATCTTTTGTGATTGTGAGCACTCATTAAATATTATATGCTAATAAGTTGATGTTGGACAAGGAAGACAACATAATGTGTTATGTCCCCTTATATCCGAATAGAAGTTATATTTTCATGGATCCTCCAACATGTTGAGCTTGTTTATCATCCTATGCTAGCCAAAAATTCCGCACTAAGTAGAGATACTACTTGTGCATCCATAAACCTTTAACCCAGTTTTGCCATCAGAGTCCACTATATCTACCTATGGATTGAGTAAGATCCTTCAAGTAAAATAAAAGATAGGCCCTTCCTTTTGCTATATGGAGGGTTTTGACCTAGAAAAAATCATCAGGAAGCTTTCGAGACGAAGCGCCGCCGTATCGAGGCGGAACCTGGGCAAAAGCAATCTAGAGCTCCGGTAGAGCGATTCTGCCGGGGAAACTTCCCTCTGGGAGGGGGAAATCGAAGCCATCGCCATCACCATCGATCCTCTCATCATTGTAGGGTCAATCTTCATCAACATCTTCACGAGCACCATCTCTTCTCAAACCTTAGTTCATATCTTGTATTCAATCTTTGTCCCAAAACCTCAGATTGGTACATGTGGGTTGCTAGTAGTGTTGATTACTCTTTGTAGTTGATGCTAGTTGGTTTATTTGGTGGAAGATCATATGTTCATATCCTTAATGATATTCAATACCCCTCTGATCTTGAACATGAGCATGCTTCGTGAGTAGTTACGTTTGTTCCTAAGGACATGGGAAAAGTCTTGTTATAAGTAATCATGTGAATTTGGTATTTATTCGATATTTTGATGAAATGTATGTTGTCTTTCCTCTAGTGGTGTTATGTGAATGTCGACTACATGAAACTTCACCATTATTTGAGACTAGGGGAAGGCATTGGGAAGTAATAAGTAGATCATGGGTTGCTAGAGTGACAGAAGGTTAAACCCGAGTTTATGCGTTGCTTCGTAAGGGGCTGATTTGGATCCACATGCTTCATGCTATGGTTAGATTTATCTTAAGTCTTCTTTCATAGTTGCGGATGCTTGCGAGAGGGGTTAATTATAAGTGGTAGGCTTGTCCAAGTAAGGACAGCACCCAAGGACCGGTCAACCCACATACCAAATTATCAAAGTAACGAACGCGAATCATATGAGCATGATGAAAACTAGCTTGACAGTAATCCCCATGTGTCCTCGGGAGCGCTTTGCTTTATATAAGAGTTCGTCCAAGCTTGTACTTTGCTATTAAAAGGATTGGGCCTCTTTGTTGCACCTTTGTTACACTTGTTACTTGTTACTCGTTACGAATTATCTTACTACCAAACTATCTGTTACTGATAATTTCAGTGCATGCAGAAAATACCTTGCTGAAAACCGCTTGTCACACTACAAAAAAAGACACATCCATGACATTTTGGGCCGAACAATTTTATTTCTGTCATGCTTATGACACTTCTGTGACGATAATTATGACACGGAGGTTTGCACATTTCTCTTGTCTACGCGTGTGTGTGCGAGGCGTTGGCTAACTGAACCCGAGCGATCGCACGTTACTGAACCCAAGCGAGCGATCCCTTGGCTGTTACCTAAACCTGAGCAATTCATTCACTGCTAACTGAGCCCGAGCGATTCCTCCACTGGTGCTGCTAACTGAACCCGAGCAATCGATCACTGCTGCTGCTTACTGAAGCCGATTGAGTCCCCGTGCGAGACGTAGCCAGCCGATGTTGGGTTGCATCTTGATGGACAGTGACTGTTGCTACCATGCGCGTGGTACGTAGAACGAGTCGAGACATGGTGAGTCCAGCCAGTTGGTTGGCTGTGGATGAACAGTTCCCGGTGGGCTTGGATGAACAGGACCCCGTGGTAGTAGGCCATTGCCGCTGGATGAACAAGACCCCGAGGAGGCCGCCGCACCCTAGCCGATTGGCGATGGATGAACAGGACCCCATGGAGGCTCTATGAATAGCAGCCGGTGGAGGCTGGATGAACAGTACAACCGTGGATGAACAGTAGCCTTTGGAGGCTAGATGAGGTCGACGGTGGATGAACAGTAGCCCGTGGAGGCTGGAGCAAGGCAGTAGACGGTGGATGAACAGGACCCCGTTTCGACCGTAGGCGCTCCAACACAAGTCCGGTTTCTCCGTTTTGCGGTACGCCACACCCCTCCTGATGAACAGGACCCCGTTTCGACCGTACGCACTCCAACACAAGTCTGTTTCCTCTGTATTGCAGTACGCCAGACCCTTCCCGATAAACAGGACCCCGTTTCAACCGTACGCGGTCGAACAGAAGGCCCGTTTCCTCCGTTCTGCGGTACGCCAGACCTCATTTCGGCTATTCCGTCTGAGCCAGTTGGCTCCCGATGAACACGATGCCGTTGCTGCCGTGTGCCACCTCTCCATGTACACGAGCCCTAGCCGTACGTATGCGCGAGTAGGCGTCCGGGACCCCGCCCGTATGTATGTACGTGGCCGTATTTTTTGGCATCTGGCTATACATACGTGTACACTGTTTAGAAGGGGCTGCCTGAACTGTTACGTCAGGGGCATGCCGAGTCTTCCTCTGCCACCAACTCGACGTCGTCTACTACTGCACGTGCCACTGCTTGCTCGGCCATGGTTCATCGTTGCAGAGAGACTGATCGACCAGTATGTACGTACACGTACACGTTCGCGACTACACTACGTACGCTTCAACCGGGTGGGTCCCAGCTATCAGGGAGGATAAGGATGCACTTCCTTGCGTGCGAAGATATAACTGGTGGGTCCCGGCTATCAGGGGGAGGAATCATTTTTATATTGTGAGTAATAAAGAAGCACTTCCTTGGTTTCAAAGATGTAGCTGGTGGGTTCTGCTGTCAGCCTCATAGCCTAAAGTCCACTTCCGATGGTTGTCGTTCGTTGACCACGAGGCGCCGAGAGGATCAAGGTGGTGGACGATGGTGAGGCCGGGAAATACGAGGAGCCAGAGAAGACGAGGCGGGTGGATGCCCACGCGGAGGGGAGTATGGGGATTCACTAGTTCGGCTGCGGTGTAAGGCCACCGTCACTGGAGAATAACAGGGGTGTGGGTGAGTAGAGGGAAGGTCTGGCCAGTCCTAGCATGGTCGGTCCGTGAGGCTGCGCGGCAGCACAGCTAGCCACGGGAGGCTGGAGCTGGCGGTACGGCATGCCTGGTTTGGGCGGCTGGAGCAAGAAGACCAGAGGTTGAAGACGCAGCACGACCGTTGATTTAACATCCAACGGTCAGTGCAGCTAGAATCGATTTGACTAAGTTGACAAAGCTCGTACGCGTCAACTTAGTTGCCCACAAGTCAGCCTCCAAATCTGGTGGGTCCTAGCTAGCAGGGGGAATCATTTTTTTGCTCGTAATAAGGTGGCACTGCCTTGCGTGCGAAGATGTTTTCTGTGTTTTTTAATTTCTTATTTTTCAAGTTAGAATAAAAAGAAAACAATTTAGCATCTTTGGTACAATCTATATTTTCGCAAAATGGATCATAATAAAGCTAGTGGGTCCCAGCTATCAGGAAGAGGTAACTTTGTTTCCACGTAATAAAGGAAACACTTCCCTGCTTGCGAAGATGTAGCTTGTGGCTCAAACCTGTCAAGATGAGAAATCATTTGTTTTCGCATAATAAGGAGGGACTTGCTCGCGTGCGGCCATGGGCCATGAGGGTCCCTACTTTCAGCCACTCCACGTTCATGCCTCTTCCGATGGCTATCGTTTGTTGACAAAGTTGACCACGCCGCACCGAGAGAACCAACGCGGTGGACGATGGCGAGGCCTAGGAAGGGAATGACCCAGAGCCGGCGAAGACACAGCAGTGGATACCCACGCGGAGGGGGTACGAGGGTTCACTGTTTCGGCTACGGTGTGAGGCTGTCGTCGCTGGAGAATAACAGGAGGTGTTGGTGAGTAGAGGAATGGTCTGGACAACGATGGGAGTAGGGTGGGCCGGTGAGACCTGTGCGGCAGCACAGCCGGCCACGGGAGGCCGTAGCAGGCGGTACTGTTGGCGGCTGAAGCATGAATATCCAAGATTAAATATGCACTACAGCCATTAGATGGACATCCAACGGCCACTACTAATAGAATCGTGTGTTGACTATAAGTTGACAAAGCCTTGCATACGCGTCAACTTAGTAGACCCACAAGTGACCATCACATCTGTGGCAGAGAACATATAGCCCATTTGTGATTTGTTATAATTTACAAACCATTTTTTAATTCTAATGGAATTTACTCAGCCCATTTACTGTTTGTTAAAAGTACAACCCATTTTCTAGCCAGGACTTTGTTAATAATTTCAGCCAACCGCTAAAAAAAATTCAACAAAATTTCCAACATTTTGACGGGGTCGAAATATTTTTTAACCCAAAATTTAGAGTCGGATTAAATATAATTTCAAAATAAATTTGTATTAGGTAAAAATCCAACGAAATTTTGAGCGCACAACAAGTAATGAAATTTAAAAATGTACTTTTTTGGAAGAATTAATAAATGTACCTGTTCGGTGTATTTTTTATATTTACAGCCAATTTTTTTAATTACAACCCATTTATTATTTCTTAAAGCCCATTTTCTTGGCAAGTCTAATGCAGCCCGGAGAATAAAAAGTTGACCTATGTTGGGTATTCCGCTAAAAAAGAATAGTTGGGCTAGCCATTTTCACATTTAAATATTAATATCTGGGCTGGATAGTTGGTCGACATAAAATAATAGCCTGGGCCAAACGGGCCACAGCCCGCCGAGTTGATACCCTGCTCCTCTGAACAACAACAAAAACATCGCTCAGGAAAAACTCTGCTCACACCTCAAAAACACAAATACTGCTCGAGCTGCTGGGTCCCAACTATCGGCCGCTCTTTGTGCAATTCTATCGTTTATTGACTATATAGGTTGACAATGGTGTGGGACCGTGATGTCAGGAAACCAGGAGGAAGAAAAAAAATTATAGTTGGTGCAGAGGCTGTGTGTTATTGATATCTTCGCGATATTAATATATCCCCTTTGTCGAAAAATAAGTTTTTTTTGAAAGTAAAAGTACCCCTACTTTGACCAATCTTATAGAAAAATTATCAACATTCACAATGTAAAATCAACTAACTCGAAAGAAATCTAATATGCGAAGTAAAAAGGAACATAGGGAGTATAAAAAGTTTGAGCAGCTTTTTAGCGCGCCTGTACATTGCAATCAAACACACAGGCTTGGCAATTCATAGAGAACATTCAAAACAATCGATGATTACGCATCTCAGCGATTCACATGTCAGAGCATATTTACTTCACAACTAAATAAGAAAGAAAAGTAGATCGATGTTGCTGACAGCAAAAGGCGTCCTATTCGTAAATATCAAATGCATGCCTTCTTGCTAACATCAATGAGCAAAATTTGACAAGGTTGTCCCATTCCAAAGTGTGAAATGCGTGTCTTTTTGCATACATCAATGAGCAAACTTTGACAAGGTTTTCCCATTTCAAAATATCAAATGCCTATGATTGTGGAATGGGCAGCGTTTGCCATCAGTTCGGACATTGACATGGCACCTCGTGCTAAATAAACCGGCTATTCTTTTTGTGCAGTTCCACCAAAATCAACCAAATTCACGCGTAGCTTGTATGATTTCGCCTTTATATGTTGCAACACCTTGAACATATCGGCACCTCCTTTCTTGTGGTGGAAATGAATGATTCAATAATATTCGATGTATTCGAGAACATTTTGTGCAGTTCCCATTGAAATCTAGCTGAGCACCCCTGTTTGCATAAATACAAAAAAGTGATTCGTATAGAGCAAATTGTACTATGAATTGACAGTTTAAACAGGCAACCTACATGATCCATGCAGAGCACACATTTTAAAAAATGGAACTCACCGGAAAGAATCCTAAAACAACATTGTATTGGCCATCACAGCAAAAAAGATGGAGATCCGTGAATCCTTCGGAGCTGAAGTTAGTTTGTTCTTGTGCGTAGTAATGTAACCATCCTTCAACTGCTTCCTTTTGATATGAAGAGGATGATCCTATTGTGCAAAGGCAAGAGAACAACTAAATGTTGCATCCTTGTTTTCTTGAAAAAAAGGAAAGGAAATAATTAAAACTACATAGATGAAGCACTTCTTGAGGACAATACCACTTTCTCATGGCAGTATCTAAATAGTAGGACAACACCAATAGAGATGAAAAAGCTCAATCATATGGATGCTATATGTGGGCCAGTACCAACCTTTGTTAGGAGGCTTACTGTGAAGAGCATACAGAGGAAGCACTTCTCAGGAACCATCTGTTGTTATCTACTGTGGTTGCCATGCTTACTATATATACCTCGGTTTGTTTAATGTTTCCAACATCTTATTGTGCAGTTCCACTAAAATATATGTTATCTTCAAAGAAGATCCCTGTTTGCACAATTAGAGATAATTACATATTACATTAAGAGTGGCATCAAATCAGTGGCAAAACAATTGCTCATTCCAGCCATAACAATAAATTAAGATGCAAAACAATTGCTCGTCATCAAGTTCCAGTGCTTCATTACAGCACCAGGAGTTGATTTTTGTTTTTCTTCCGCTTGCTCTTCCCCTTCATCAGTTGGTTCAACAATAGACAAGCTCCGCCTTCAATGTAAGATTTGGCATGTCAATAGGGAGCACAAGTATAGCACTAAACAACGACATTAATTTTCTGATGACAGTAGCAAAATACAGGCCAACAGTTGTGAAATATCATTATCTTACCTCAGTGGGATATTACGGTGCACATACAGATTGGAAGTCTTGTCTCCATTTGTGCAATTCACTAAAATCAAGCAACATTACCATATAAGTAGCACAACATATGAAAGCACACTGCACAATCATGTGAAAAAAGGCTAGTACTGACCTCTCATGACGCGGAATTCAAACAACCCACAAGAAGAAGATTCGAAACAAATTTGCCAACACGGATAGGAAGTCAGATCTCCTCTTGTGCAGTTCCACTAAGATCAAGCAATCAAGAAACGTTTTCAGTGTGACATTTTGGTTGAACTGCACAAAACAATCTTAAAACAGAATTGTTTTATGCAGTGCAACAAAAGGTCGCAATAGCAACGAGGTGAAGTAGATAACCCAGTTTACACAGAGGTGCAAAGGAAACAACTACTGGACAATAACGGTGGATGGCACAGAAGCCCACAAAAAGAAGCATCTAACTTATCTAAATGGGAAAGAAATCAATACAGTAGCATTACGCAAACAGTGGCATTGATTCATATTAACAGAGAGATTATATTAAGAATAAAATTCGTTAAACATGTAATTTGCTTTTACCTGTGGCATTGCATAAATTTTCTAGCGGCATTATTAGATTAACAACAGCTAAAGAGTTGTACGGGATAGTGGATGCACCAGCACCATGTGCATCTACCGATGTATAAAGGGGTGATGCACAGTCTGTTGCAACAAAGAACAAACAACCAAGGAGCATATTAGTGTTGGTCCCAGTTTTGTTATCTTTAGACACCTTTCCCTATGTGAGGGCAGCAAATCTAGTCCTGCTCAAGCTCTACAGCCTTGTCCTCCACCAACAGAAAGATCAGTTCGTTACAGATGTGTGTATTGCGTTTGTCACTGTTTTCCCTTCTCGACCAACGTAGGTGCTGGATAGCCAGTCTGTACTAGTTTCCCCCTTCCTTTCCTCTTTGAACCACGTCCTAGATTCATGCTATACAACTTTCCCCACCACTTTCCTGTGTGATCCAACACCTAGATTCGAGTGCAGAAGCGAAAAAAATCAACATGCAGCTAGAGCAATGCATGTGGAATAAGTAAATTATACCTTAAGGTTCTCGGGGTGTGGCTTAGTGGGTGGCCGGAGGCTGATCTGCCCACACAATGTACGGCAACAAGGAAGAAGGGGTCGGAGGCCCTCCCGCACCGCCGCTGGGTGGAAGAGAACAACTGTGCCGGAAGTGGATTCCCTCCCTCGCCGACGGCGACAACGTTAAGCCTCCTTCCACTACAAAAAAAAGACACATCCATGACATTTTGGGCCGAACGAATTTTTTTCCTGTCATACATATGACACTTCTATGACGATAATTGTGACAAAACCTCGTATCATCATAGATGTGGTGGGCTCCTACTTCTATGACAAAAAATCATGATAGAAAATGGGCTTTTCGTCTTGGGCGGGCCGGAGACGCAGCTGCATGACATTCTTTGGGCCGTGCATGACGGAAAAACTATGGTAGAAGCAAGGGGGAGGAAAGTTTCGGGGAGTTGCCGGTTACGGTGGGAGGTCGGGGGCCGAGCGATGCGCGTTTCTCTCGTACGTACGTGCGTGTGTGCGAGGCGTTGGCTCTAACTGAACCCGGCGGGCGTTGGGCTCTCGCGAACCCGGCGATTGCACTACAGGCTACGCGTTCATCGAACCCGAGCGATCGATCGATGGCTGTTAATCGAACCCGATGGGCGATTCGCCCGCGCTGCCGCTAAGCGAAGCCGATCGATTGGATGAGCAATGGCGTTGCGGGGGTTGGATGAACAATGGCGGTGGCGTTGCCTCTGGCTGAAGCTGGACCCGTGGTGTGGAGGGCTGGATGAGCGATGAGGCCGTGGAGGGTGGTTGAACATGACCCGTGGTGTGGAGGGCTGGATGAGCGATGAGCGGTGGAGGGTGGTTGAGCGATGGCTGGTGGAGTAAGCGGCGGTGGAGGCTGGATGAGCAGGGCCGTGGAGGCTAGAAGAGGTCGACGCTGGAGATGAACGGTATCCGTGGAGTCCCGTTTTGCGACGCCACACCCCTCCCGACGAGCAGTACCCCGTTTGACCGTAGGAGGTCCGTTTAAATCCGTTTTGCGATGCGCCGCACCTCCCGATCAACGGGACCACCGTTTCGACCGTAGGAGGTCCGTTTCCTCCGCTTGATGCGCCACACCGTCGATCAACGGGACCCCGTTTATTGTAGGAGGTCCGTTTCGCCGTTTTGCGATGCGCGGACCCCTCCCGATGAACAGGATCCCGTTTTGAACGTGGCCGGTCGAACACAAGGCCGTTTCCTCCGTCGTGCAGTTCGCCAGGCCTCGTTTCCATCGCCTGTTCCGTCCAAGCCCTCCCGATGAACACGACCACGCATTCCGTTCCGACCCAGCCATGTACACGAGCCCTCACCGTACGTATGCGCGAGTAGGCGTTCGAGACCCCGCCCTATGTACACATACGTGGCCGTATTTTCTTTCTTGCACCCTAGCCACTGTACGTACGTGTACATGCTACGTGCGCGCCTCTACTACGACACGTGCGCGCCTCTACAACGACCAGTATGTACGTACACATTCGCGACCAGAATGACAACGCTACATACGCTTCGACCAGGTGGGTCCCGACTGTCAGGCACTTCCTTGCCAGCAAAGATGTAGCTGGTGGGTCCCAGCAGTCAGGGGGGCGAATCATTTTTTATTTTTTTGCCCGGACGCACTTCCTTGCGTGTGAAGATGTAGCTGGTGGGTCCCAGCAGTCAGGGGCGAATCGTTTTTTTTCGGACGTACTTCCTTGCATGCGAAGATGTAGCTGGTGGGTCCCGGCGGAGGGAAGCGTTTTTCACGAAATCGATGGCCCGTCGGTGGGTCCCTGCTGTCGGTGGAGGAATAATTATTTTGCGCGTAATAAGGAGGCACTTCCTTGATGCGGCCGTGGACCCACTATCGGCCTCTCCACGTCAGATCCACGTCCGATGGAAGCCATTCCTTGACCACCTTGACCACGCCGCGCCGAGAGCACCGAGGCGGTGGACGACGGCGAGCCTAGGAAGGGGCGACCGAGCCGGGAAAGCAGCGGTAGTGGATGCCCACACGTGAGGAGTATGAGGTTCACTCGTTCGGCTACGGTGTGAGGCTGTCGTCATTGCAGAATAACGGGGGTGTGGGTGCGTAGAGGGATGGCACGGCCAGCGGTGGGAGTAGTAGTAGGCGGTGAGGCCCCAGCGGCATCACAACCCGCCACAGGCGGCAGGAGCAAAGCGACACGACCGGCCTTTGCTTTGGCGGTGGAGCAAGAAGACCAGAGGTTGAAGAAGCACTACGGCTGTTGGATGGACATCGACGGTCCTTTGGAGCTAGAATCGTTCATATATTGACTAAAGTTGACAAAGGCCTCCGTCCCGATCAACTTAGTAGGCCCTAAGTCAGCCTCCCACCAAGGTTGGTCCCATCTAGCGGGGGTATTCATTTTTTGTGCGTAATAAGGAGGCACTTCGGTGGGTGCGAGCTCACAATGGGGAGCGTTTTTTCGCGAAATACGGTGGCCTGACACTGTGGGTACCAGCGAGTCGGGAAGCGTTTTTTCGCCAAAATACTGGTGGCGCGTCTGATGGGTCCCAGCTGTCGGTGGAGGAATAATTATTTTCAGCGTAATAAGGAGGCACTTCCTTGCGGCTGCCGTGGACCCAGCTGTCGGCCTCTCCACGTCTGATACTCTTCGATGGAAGTCGGTCGTTGACCACATTGACCACGCCACGCCCGAGAGCACCACGGCGGTGGGCGACGGCGAGGCCTAGGAAGGGGCGACACGGAGCCGGGAAGACGCGGCGGTGGAAGCCAGCGGAGAGGATTACGAGGTTCACCGGTTGACTACGGTGTGAGGCTGCCGTCGCCGCGAGAATAACAGGGGTGTGGGTGAGTAGAGGATGCCCGGCCAGCGGTGGGAGTAGTAGGGGAGCTGAGGCTGTGGCGGGCACACCCCGCCACAGGGAGGCGAGGCAAGCGGTCCCACGGCTGCTTTGGTATTTGGAGCAAGAAGATCGAGATTGAAGAAACACGACGGCCGTTGGATTGACATCCAACGGTTATGTCTGCTAGAATCGTTTGTTGGCGTAGTATATAATAACTAAAAAAATCTTGCATACGCGTCAACTAAACAGGCCCACAAGTCAGACCACTCCCTCTTTTTTTAATAATTTATATATAGCTCATGGCAACTTCTTATGCAATTTATTGCAGTCATTTTTTTGGTTGGCCAGGGCCAATTTCGCATATTTCTGTGGGTTCCAAACTATTTTTAATACCGAAATGTCGAGCCAGATTTAAAGTACTTTGAAGATATATTTGAATTAGGTTAATGCCCAGTGAAATAGGAATCTGAAAATGTGAAAAAAAATCAGAAATTATAAAGTAATTGCCAATTTGTCATCTGTTTTTATATTTACAACCCATTTCATATTACTTTCAAGATTTGCAGGCGTCTTGAAAGAGTTGCAGCCCATCAGGGCGTAGAAAAATAAGTAGGTCTGGATTGGGTATTCTTCAGAAAAAATAAACTGGGCTCATTTTCACAAAGAAAAAATAGCTGGGTTGGTCACATGGTGAACATAAAATATAAGCACAGGCTAGGCGGGCCACAACCCAGTTCAAACCCTGCTCCGTCTCAACAATACCAAACAAAAAAATACTGCTCGAGTAGCTCGCCCCAGTGTCGGCCAATCTTGTGCTGTTCTCTTGTCTATTGACTATATCGCTCACAATGTCGTGGGTCCCGGATGTCAAGAAAACACTAGGAGGAAGCATTTTATTTTTCCATACTGTTGGCGTGGTGGCCCCCTTGTCATCCTCTCCACGCATTTCTGCTGATTCCTGTTGTTTGTTGACCATGTTGACAACGAGAGAGGGCGCCTGGGCGAAAGCGCCTCAAAGCGCCGCTGGAGGACATCGGTGTTAACGATTTAGGAGGCGGTGGGGCGGCGATGCATCTTGTTGGCGCAGCCACCGTGGGTGGCGGAAGCGGCGGCCCCTTGGCGCTGGTTTGTTTTTTTTAATTTGGAGGAAGACAGGACTAAAGAAACACGACAGATGTAAAAGCAGCAGGAGTACTTAACAACCTTAATGAAACTAGTAGGGGCACTTAACAACCAAAGTGAAAGCAGTATGAGTACTTATCAGGTTCAACCGTACAAAGCACGCCTCGAGCAGTGCTACTTTGCCTCTGAGATAACCAAGGGTGAGGCCGCCAAGGCCCAGGCGCCACCAGCGCATCCACAACCTTAAAGCGGCTTCATCTATAGCGTGGTCAATAAACATGATATTCGCTTTAGAGCCATGGAAAAGCATGAACATAATCTTACGTCCTATTCTCCAAGATGGGCGTGCCTTCATTATCTGAGACCACCCACGAATAAGTATCTTTTCACCTCCAAGGGGAATTGAGTAGGTCGACATAAACATCATGTTGTGACCAAGCGCAAGTCTGACCCGACCATGGTCAGGCATCTGTATAGGAACAATAGAACTCGGCAGTTCCTGTTTCAAGAAGATCACATCTGTAAAACTGTGTATAACCAATAGTTTATGAACAACATATATAACAGAAAACAGCTCGTACCATAAGTTTCTAAACACAGTTGGACCT
Source organism: Aegilops longissima (assembly GCA_021605205.1). Taxonomy (NCBI): domain Eukaryota; kingdom Viridiplantae; phylum Streptophyta; class Magnoliopsida; order Poales; family Poaceae; genus Aegilops; species Aegilops longissima. Next base: position 152,621,097 of record CM038679.1, read on the forward strand.
GTTCAACGAGTGCAGCGATGGCACACATATCCCGTGGCCTTCCACCATTGAAACGCCCCACAAGGACCTCAAGGCGATCAATAAAGTGTAGGAACTTGTGGATGTCGATCCATCTACTTGATTGCCATTAGTAACAGCCGAGTTATTACAGAGTAACAAACGAGGAGACTGCTTAACTCTGAAAAAACCTACACGTGCCACCAATTATAAGAAAATATTAGTTAGAAGTAGCATCTTCGTGAGAGATTCGTTGCTACTTCTAAAGTTAAATTGTGATTAGTTAGACAGAATAGGTGGATTAAGAAGTAATCGAGGCAACAAGCAAGAACCAGATACAAAACTAACATGGATGAACAATTGGAACGACGTCGGGGTGGAAGATCGCAGTGAAGATGAGAGCAGGTTTTGCTATTTCCATCAACATTCGTGCACCAACTTTCAGTCCGTAACACTTGAGAAAGTTTATCCAAGTTCGCCATAAAAAGCAGCGATCTTCTTGGTTCATGAACCCAACTCGAAGTAATATCCATGGCTTGTCTTCTTTGTGACCATTAAACTAGTGTATTCTGTTATGGCAAGGCCGAGCATCTTGAGTACATGTGTTACGGCGAGCAAATAATACACTGCAGGAAAAATAATATGACAACACAGCATGTTAAAAAAAAACCCACCCTCCCGGATAGAGAAGAGGATTCTAGGAACATCATGTGCGCGTTTCAAAATGCTGTGGTAGGATAAGAAGGAATAAGTGTGGCGTCTACTTGTGCGCAGAAATCTGTAGGGTACTCGTGACTTTGGGCGATTGCAACTGAAACACACTAGATTCAATCTGAAGAAAAATGCATCAAGGCGCGACTGCCATCCTAGGATTACTTGCGACCAAGGGACTTGGATTTATCGGGGATGGATGAAGAATTAGTACTGGTTCTCCATGAGAAAACCCTATGCAATCACCGGCGGGGTTTTCTCCGAACAAGCAAGCGAGGAGAAGGGATTCAGGCCCAGTGAAATATTGCCGCTTCGTCCGTCCACTTCTCGCTACAGCTGGAAAGGGGGGTTGTGATTTGACGGCTCATTGGGCATTATCTGCGGCCTTCGACTCGGGTGTGTCTACCGTGAAGTTTGCACTCTAATTTGTGCATATGGCACGTGGACCCGTTGCGGTTGCCCCACATATCAGCGAAAGGAAGTAGAAAGACAAGAGTAACTAGTTACACATAAATATATTTTTTTGAGAGAGATACTCCTCTGTAAAGAAATATACAAATCTTTATATCACAGGCTCACCTTGCCGAGAAATATACTCCCTACGCAATGCACGGGCATTATGGGGTTCAGCTTTTTAAGGGGTTCAGTGAGAATATAATACTTAGATTTTTTTACTCGAGATAGGCTCACGGTTCGGACTTTGGGCATGAGCCGACCACGCATGTTTGGGGCCCATGTGTTCTACCTCAGCGCTTTTCATATTGCAAGCGATCGGTACTGCGCTGGTTTTAGATGCTGTCGCCAGGCTAATACACAAAATTGAATAAAGCACAACAGCTGTTGGAATGAAATCGAACGACAGTTCCTAACCAGCAATCAGAGTTGCAATTCTATCAACGATATACCATGTGATAAATAATATTGTCATACTACTATTACATCAAAATCTCTCGGAGGATAGATCAGTTCGGCAGTTGTGTGCTGGTACTGAAGAATTTCAAAGTTGATTTGGACCAGCTCTCCTTGCCGAGAAAGTTCGATTTTGACATCATCCCCTACCGCAAGATATGATTTAGATTTTAACCTTGACCATCCTTTAGCATCAATCATCATGCGACCATCCTTTGTACTTACGGTATATTGAGCAGGTTCATTCACACCAAGGCTGCGCATGGTAAGAGAAACTTGGCCGCGGTCGCCCGGATAGTTGAACGACTCCCTCGTTGCTCTAGGAATTCTCTGTTTGCAAACAAGAAGACATACCCAAACAGTTAGATCAACACAACGAATCATGTGAAACAACATGGAAAGAAATAAGAACGAAGCACTTGGGCGGCCAATGCTTACCAAGAAGGTGGATGTCGGTGTCAAAACCGGCGGATCTCGGGTAGGGGGTCCCGAATTGTGCGTCTAGGCGGATGGTAACAGGAGACAAGGGACACGATGTTTTACCCAGGTTCGGGCCCTCTTGATGGAGGTAAAACCCTACGTCCTGCTTGATTGATATTGATATTGTGGATGTTTACAAGAGTGGATCTACCACGAGATCAAGGAGGCTAAACCCTAGAAGCTAGCCTATGGTATGATTGTAAGGGTTGTTGTTGTGTCCTACGGACTAGAGCCATCCGGTTTATATAGACACCGGAGAGGGCTAGGGTTACATAGAGTCGGTTACAATGGTAGGAGATCTACATATCCGTATCGCCAAGCTTGCCTTCACGCCAAGGAAAGTCCCATCCGGACATGAGGCGAAGTCTTCAATCTTGTATCTTCATAGTCTTGGAGTCCGGTTGATGATGATAGTCCGGTGATGATAGTCCGCCGATGATGGTAGTCCGCTATCCGGAAACCCCTAATCCGGGACTCCTCGGTAGCCCTGAACCAGGCTTCAATGACGATAAGTCCGGCGTATATTGCTTGGCATTGCAAGGCGGGTTCCTCCTCGAATGATAGAAGATTGTGAACACCAGGATAGTGTCCGCTCGCAAAATAAATTCCACATTCCACCGTAGAGAATAATATATACATAAGTTCAATCTGCGGCGTTTTTGTGGCATGACGTCACACCACTACCAAGCCATTACTTGAATTGTTTTTACTTTACCACCTTAGCGCATTTAGCGAAGCGGTGTCCTTGGCACGTCTTGTCGAGCGAGATCGTGTTTCCCTTAATCCGGGATTCTCATCAATACGGACGTGGGTAACCCAACGCGCCATTGATGGTGGCGCTTGGGAGATAAGCGAGTTTTACCGGGCGGTGGGGACGCGAGACTTCGCCGCCCATATAAGGGATAAGGATTCACCTTCTCACCTCGCCTTCTTCCTCCTTTGCTTATCCATCTCCTTTTCGAGCTCCAGCGCCCAAGTTCGCGCATCTCGTCTCAACCTTCTCCGACCATGTCCGGAGCGGGAGGTAAATGGTTGGCCTCCACCGTTAAGGAGGAGCACATCGCCAAACTGCGCGGCGCCGGATACCTCTCCGGCGACATCGCGCACCGGCTGCCCGACGAGGGGCAGCTCATCCCCACCCCCAGGCCCCATGAGAGGGTCGTTTTCCTTCCCCACTTCCTCCGCGGACTGGGCTTTCCACTTCACCCCTTTGTCCGGGGGCTCATGTTCTACTACGGCCTGGATTTCCATGATCCGCGCGAACTTCATCCTCAACATCTCGGCGTATATCGTGGTGTGCGAGGCCTTCCTCTGCATCCAGCCCCACTTGACTTGTGGCTCAAGACCTTCAATGTCAAGCGAAGGTAGTGAAGGGCACTCAACCGGAGTCGGGCGCCATGTTGGGCAAGATGCCCAACGTCCTTTGGTTCGAAGGGGCCTTCGTGGAATCCGTCAAGGGGTGGCAATCGGGGTGGTTCTATATCACCGAGCCACGTGACCCTACATGGGAGGCAGCCCCCGAGTTCAGATCTGGTATCCCCACGCAGCTCACCTCCACGGAAAGAGAAGGGCTTCTTTGTGGGGTAGTTCGGAGGAGCAGACGGGACTCCAAGCCTGTATCTAGAAGCTGGTGAAGAAGCTCGGGCTGGTTAACGTGGTCCAAGTCATGCTCGTCGCGGATTCTCCCATGCCAGAGCGGGCATTCAATCTGTGGGAGTTCGATCCGGAACAGCACCAGCGCTGGCGGGCTCTTGACCTGACGTCTGAAGGCGCTGGAGGTGCTGTTCAAGGCGCGAAGCCCCGCATCCGTGTTGAAGATCGCGGATTTCGCTTGCTGCACCAAGCCAGCGAGGTAAGTGATTCTACCCTTTACTGGGACACTTGCTTTTCATAGTTTGACTCTATGCGGGTTTTAATTTCCCTTTTCCTTTGACGGGACTTGATGAGGAAGGCGGAGCAGATTATCTGCCCGGCTCCTATGCCGAAAAATCCGATGAGCGCCCGTCTAGCGAGGCTGCTGGTTCCGGCACCGCACGTGGTGCGGAGAAGAAGGCCAAGAAGGAGGCCACGGGTGCTCGAAAGAGTTCCCATTTTCAGGTGTCCAAGCGACTGGGCGGACTCCTCCCAGCGAGGAGGAGAAGAGGACTCTCTCGGAGGAGGAGAGAGGAAGAGGAAGGCTTCCCCAGCAGGGGAGGCGAAGGGTCAAGAGGGAAGGACTATTCCCGGACAGCTCCGCCAACATCAACGTTGGCGAGGAAGAATGGCCTTCAAAGGCCAGGCCTCGGCGAGATCGTAAGTATCCGGATCCTGAATGATTTATAATTTCTTTTCTGCGTCACATAGTGTCATTACGATGCCGCATGCTGCCTGTAGTCCGGCCGGTGATGATCTCCCGCTTCATCGGAAGCGGTCGTTGGCTCCGTCGGATGTAGACTCCATCCCGACCGCCTCCACCCCTCGCGACATCGAGGGCGCGGTGGGATCCCAGAAGGACCCATCGGGGAGGCTCGGGCGCCACAAGGCGTCCTCCGGACTTTGCGCCGGACTCCATATCGAACCCGCAGTGGTTCCGGGTCCGGCGGCGCCCTTTGAATGAAGGGCAAGACCGTGGCCGGAGGCTTCCGTCCAACCGGGCGCCGGGCAATTTGTTGGGCGCTTCTGAGCGCTTCCATCGAGGAAGAACACCGCACTATTATGAGTGCGGTGATTGAAGGTGCAGCTTGCTAAGGCGGGCTGACGAAGCCTGCTGATAGCCTTCTATCGGGCTTTGAGGTAAGAAGTTAAAAATATGCAATGTAGTACCGCATACAAGTAGCCCCCGATGCTCGGTTCGGTGTTCGGAAGAAAAGCGGATGAGGATCTGAAAAAAAAGAAGATATCGCAGGGTTGCTAAAAATTATGTCAATATGGGTTGCAGGCTGCTCTTGACCCTGACCTCTGCCCTTGGCTGCGGAGGTCGGTGCTTTGAAGCAGGAGCTCGGCGGTCCGAGCAAGAGCTCGGCCGCGCGCGAGAAGCAGCTCGGGACAAAGAAGGTGAGTAACACCACTTTGAACTTGTACCTTCTGAAAAGGATTTAGCTTGCAACAAAAATAACAAGGATAACATGGGTATTGCAGGGCCCACGAGCGAGGTGGCGACCACGAAGGAGGCCTTGTCATGACGAATCGCAGTCTGCGGCAGGAGCGGGCGAGCGAGAAAAGCAGGAGGCGGGTGGCGGTGGTTCAGCAAGAGCTCCAGGCTCTCATGGAAAAGCATGAGAGTTTGGAGCGTGACTCAAAGACTGGAGTCCGAGCTTGCCTCGGCTCTCGAAAGTGCCAAAACTGCCAAGGCCGATGCCCATAAGTCCCTTCAGGAGATTGAGTTGGTGAGGAAGATAGCGGCGGGTAAGGCATTTTTCATGCAAAGCTAGCATCTGAATGTAAATTACGTGTTACTTACCCAAATTCGGAGCTCTCCAGGGGCGCTTGCAGATCTGCCTCGCAGCGTGTCTGATGCTGCCGCATTCTACCGAGCCGAGGAGGGGAGCTCAATGGAGAAGGTCTTCTGGTCTCAGTATGCTGCGGCCGGCCGTCCGGTGCCCCCTAGCGACCAGCTGAAGCAGCTGGTCGAGCTCCACAAGGTGGCCGAGCAGGCCATGAAGGGCCTCATAGTCCGGTGTGGCCTAGAGAGGCCATGCACAGGAGCTACTTGGCCTCGTGGCGACGGTTGGTGGATCGTGCCCCAGGTGGAGGTTATCAAGCGCTCCACCTGTATTGAAGGTGCTCGTCGGGCCCTTGCCCGCGCAAAAGGTGCATTGGGGCAAGCTGGATGCGGAGAAGCTAATCAGCGACGCGCCACCAGCGGGCAAGGAATATCGTCGCCGAAATGTACTAGAAGACTGTCTGAAGGGTGCCCGCAAGATTGCGGATGAGTGCCCTGAGGATGTAATTATTGAGTAAATTCGCAATGTGTTATCCTGTGCGCTGAAAACTTTGTTCATATCGCTAAGCAACGCTTAGTTAATTTAAAATATTACCTTCATGCGGCCGTTTATTAAATCGAGAGATGGCAAGTCGTCGGCTTCAGCCCCCATGCCACAGTCTTTGGGGTGTTCGGGATAAACTTGAGCACTCTTGTTCCCATTTTGGGTCCATCTAGGAGGCGCTCAACACAACGAACAAGGCAACCGGACTTATAGTGCTTGAACACTCTCACTTAGCCATAGAATTCTATAATTTTAAATTTGGTGAAGCCCCTAGTATTTGGAAGACCGAATTAGAGGCGCTATCCACGCCTTCGTCGGACATTATCCGAACTTCGCTTTCAAGCGGCGAGGTCTTTAAGGACCCGAAGGACCTCTCGAACAGCGACCAGTCTCTCGCCTTATCATGACAGTCAGTTTAGCTTTCTCCATCGAGGCGTTAACCCGGCTCAACCGGGCATAATCGCAGATGGTTCTCCAGTGCTACCTTAGCCGATAGAAGCGGGCGTAAGGTGCCAAACATGGGGCCAGGCAAACCCAACTATTGACCCAAGACATGATTGGAGCCGATTCATATAATGCTAGAAGTTAAGGTGCCACACTTGTGAAAGTGTTCGGACTTTATCACACCATAATGCGGAGAACATAAGCCCTGGTGTATTTGGCGTACCAAAATGTCGGGTGCAACATGTAAATAAATGAACATATATATATATAAGGTAATGCAATTATGGGCAAAAAGTGCTGCATTTTATTCAAGAAGATATGCTATGAGTGCGGAATGATACAAATAGTGCGGAAAGCAAGGGATTGGACGAATTAAAGGCGTCTCCCTCCAGGGGTAGGCCGCGGAATGTTGTATTTAACAAATTTAATGCTCGTGATGGAGACCACTGAGTGTTAAATCATGGCCTTTGTCCTTCGGCTGTTGCATCATGAGTTCGGCAGTTCGCTGCGGACGAGTTCTGTAAAAAAAGAGAAATAAAAGATAAAAAGCGACACACTTGGGAGCCCTGGTGTGGTCGAACCGCACTCTGGGTCTGTTGTGGTTGTGCCTTTCCCCTATGCCCATGGTATCTCCAGGCGTATATGTATGTGGAGAGTTTGTCTTACAATTTTGCGAGGGCTGGGGTTGAGGCTGCATTGCTCTGGCGATGCTCGGGCGTGCGGGTGGTCTTGGTTGATGTTGCTCGGGCGCGTTTGGCGTGTCCGGTCGTTTAACGGCGGACTCGAAATTGCCTTAAAGGTTGCTCTGTACTTCCGCGCGAGCGCTGTATGTTCCTCCGTTCGGAGGGAGCGTTCCGTGTTTCCATTGACCGTGATGACTCCACGAGGGCTGGCATCTTGAGCTTAAGGTATGCATAATGCGGCACGCGTTGAATTTTGCGAAGCGGTTCGTCCGAGCAGAGCGTGATAGCCTTGTGGAGCGGGACTATGTCGAAGATTAACTCCTCGCTTGGAAATTATCCGGGATCCGAAGACCACTTCGATGTAATCGAGCACTGCACAACCGGCCTCGACACCTGGTATGGCGCCTTTGAAGGTTGTCTTTGTAGGTTTAATCCTTGAAGGGTCTATGCCCATCTTGCGCCTTGTATCCGATAAAGCAGGTT